>JBBMOL010000217.1:642450-1112808 GCA_037954665.1 Laguncularia racemosa | reverse complement strand
GCAGGGTTGAAATTCTTCAGTTTGAATGGCTATACTATCCAAGCCGTCTTTTATTTTATCTATATTAACTTGCAAATTGCACTGGCCTTCTTGGTGGCTGCATTTTTTTCAAATGCGAGGACCGCAACAGGTAAAACACTAGCACACTCTTGCACTTGTATTGTAGCTATTCCCTGCTTACAAGGTCAATATTAAACCTAAAATAAGTTAACAACTGTTGGTCACAGTGGTAGGCTATATTTGCGTCTTTGGATCTGGTCTATTAGGAGGTTTTCTTTTTCAGTTCTTTGTTGAAGATACAACATTTCCAAGTAAGATACACTGTCCCTGCTATGTGCTTTTGTTATTCTTTGAACACGGTCTTATGACATTTTGATTGTTCCTCATAAACATCTATCCTTATATCCAGCCTACTTGTTAGTAAATTAATCTTCTGTTATTGCAGGAGGGTGGATTATTGTGATGGAATTATATCCTGGTTTCTCATTGTATCGAGGGCTATATGAGTTTGCACAATATTCCTTTCGTGGTAATTACATTGGAACACATGGCATGCGTTGGGGTGATTTGAGTGATAGTGAAAATGGGCTGGTTGAGGTCTTAATTATTATGATTGTTGAGTGGTTTGTGGTGATCTTTGTTGCATACTATGTTGATCAAGTCACTTCATCTGGGAAGAGTCCTCTGTTTCTAGTTGAAAAAATTCACAGAAGGGCTTCAAAGCATTTTAGGAAGCCTAGTTTACGGAGGCAGGCGTCCAAACTCTCTATCTCCATGGAAAAACCTGATGTCCATCAAGAGGTAATTGTTTCTTCTTTTCAGTTTTCATTGAAGAAATGAACAAACCGTATACTTTGGTCATGCTCCAGCAAAAAGAACTGGAATGTAAATGCATTTAAGTGAAATGCATATGAATTAGATTTCTCTTTTACAAATGCAGAGACGAATAGTCAACGTAACATCTTATGTCGTCATCTTAGCATATATGGTTCCATCTATATAAGATATGATAAGTTTTTTGGTCTCATGTTTCTTATAACAAATGACAATTATACTCTGAAGAATCTCAATAAGAAATTGTCTAGGTGGGGTGATGGTCTCTGCAATTTCAGCTTCAGTCCTAGATCTAAGTGAATCATCTTGGATGTTCATTCTTTGCAATCACCCATTGACGTCAACTTTTCAATGTTATGGCAGAGTGTAGTAAATTGTATGCAATGAGGTGGCACTAATATGCCTGAGTTCTTTCAGCGGGAGAAGGTTGAGCAACTGCTGCTTGAATCAAGCACAAATCATGCAATCATATGTGATGATCTTAAAAAGGTGTATCCAGGAAGGGATGGAAACCCTGAGAAGTTTGCAGTTAGAGGGTTGTCTCTTGCTCTGCCTCGAGGGGACTGCTTTGGTATGCTAGGTCCCAATGGAGCAGGCAAAACTTCTTTCATTAATATGGTAAGTAGGAGCTGCTTTTAGAGAAAAGAATATTTAGAACTAATATCCTTTAGAAAGGGGAACCTCCCCCACTCCCCTTACATATTGAAAAGGACTAATAATTGCCTAAAGGGAAAACATTGAGTGGAAATAAATTTTTCAAGTGTTTCATGATAGGAAGTCTACAATTCTTTTATTTTGGCCATTGAATGTCCTATTGACTTGTTTTAGCTGTGAAAGAAACTTATCTGCATGATCTTGCTTAAAAAAGTAATGGAGATGGTAGGAAGAAACTTTTAGTTATGGATTTCAAATATGATATGCTATCCAACCACTTATAATTGGATAGCTTAGTGCTTTATGGGAATTTTTAAGAAAATACATACCCTTTTCAAGCAAATCGGCAAGTATCTTACTCATTGGATTAGCAGCAAAAAAAAAAAAAAAAAGGTTATTGCTTATTGTAAAAACTCAATGTATTTGTTGTAGATGATTGGCCTCACAAAACCAACCTCCGGAACAGCTTATGTTCAGGGGCTTGACATTCGGACTGATATGGATGGCATATATAATAGCATGGGTGTTTGCCCCCAGGATGAGTAAGCTCTCATTTTCTTATTGTCATGAAAGGTTTCTTTGCTTCATTCTTTTTCTCATTGTACTGTCCTCATAGAAATGTCCTGATTTGTTGCTACCATCTTGAAGCTTGCTCTGGGATGCTCTAACAGGAAGGGAGCACTTGCTATTCTATGGAAGGCTGAAAAACCTCAAAGGTTCTGCACTGGTGCAGGTAAGCCATTATTACTCTAAAAACTACCATATACATATGGATGTTTAGCTAACTTGATATTGCATTACTTCAATTATCATGCTTTCAATGCAACTTTTGTTATATACTATAATATGATGCATAACAATTCACAAAATCTAAGTTATTCATATCTAAATAATAGTAGAATACTAGAAAGATGGAAAGAGTGGATGGATTGCTATATATAATCTAGTGTAGTAACTGTTTCCAATAGAAAATTCATTTTTGTTTTTCTCTTTACACTAATAGGCAGTGGAAGAATCTCTAAAGAGCGTAAACTTATTTTATGGCGGTGTTGCTGACAAGCAAGCTGGAAAATACAGTGGTGGCATGAAGAGAAGGCTAAGTGTTGCCATATCACTGATTGGTGATCCTAAAGTACTTCTACATCCCAATCGTCTATCTCATTTGATTGTTTTGAAACCGCTATGTCACTATTTCATACTCATCTTTTTGAACTAGTTTTCTCTTAAATTTTCAAAAGGTTGTTTATATGGATGAGCCCAGTACTGGACTAGATCCAGCTTCAAGAAGCAACTTATGGGATGTTGTGAAGCGTGCTAAGAGAGACCGTGCAATTATTCTTACTAGTATTCACTCTCTCTCTCTTCCACTCCCTAATGCTTGTGCAGAGAGCTGATATAAACAATATTCAATACAGCATCCTTGTTTGGATACCTTCTACTTTACCCCATTAACATCATAAAGTTCATTTTTCCACCTAGTTTGAGTATCTTTTTTGATGAAGCTTCATCTGTTGCAGCCCATTCAATGGAAGAGGCTGAGGTTCTATGTGATCGATTGGGAATTTTTGTAGATGGCGGTTTGCAATGTATAGGAAATCCAAAGGAGGTGAGTTTTAACCATAATCTTACATTTCATTGTTGACTGGTCAGAGGAGTTTCATTGTCATGTACAACATACACCACAACCTTAAACAGTTTTATCACATACAATTGTTATAACAAAAAAAATTCTGTCTATCCCTTCCAAAATATTTATCCAAAAGCTGCTCTGCAATGTGTACATAGTTTTCTTAAGAATACTTATATTGAAAAACTAATGAAATTTAGATTGTTTCGATGCTATTATCCCCTCCTCACTTCTAAATTTTGAACTCCCATTTGATTAATGCCATGTGGTCTGTCTCAGTTGATTTCAAGCTGATGTCTGAGGAGTGTTTTAAGTATATATAGGTTTAAACTTTTAAATTAATTTGGATGTCATTCTACGTTAAATTTTTAAAAGAAAAATTAATTATTTCCATCATCTAGGGATGTTTTCTCTCCTCTCATTATTTAAAATTTACCCTACTTAACTAATAATTTATCTCTTATGAAAGATAGGGAAAAATGTTATTCTAGTAAGGCATATCCAATTAATGATGGACTCCTGGTTGAACTCCATTAGATAGATGCATTCTAAAAAGATGTAAGAAAATCATGTTTTTCTCTACTCTAGTGCTTTCCGGCAAATGAGTATGGATCTATGATTTATTCAAATATGCATTGGTTTTACACATGGATTTATGATCTCTCATTTCATTATAATTGCTGAAATTCTTCGATGAATACATAGCATCATCTTGTTTTGTTGCTTCATAGTTGTTTCTGCATCTATTTGTATTCCACCACCCCCACCCCCCACCCCCCCCCCCCCCCCCCTTTTCTCAAGCTAAAAGACCTAAAATTGTAACATGACAGTTGAAGGCCAGGTATGGAGGTTCATATGTGTTTACGATGACAACATCATCTAACCATGAGGAAGAGGTGGAGCACTTGGTTCACAATCTTTCTCCTGGAGCTAAAAGAGTTTATCATATTTCTGGAACCCAGAAGTTTGAGCTCCCAAAGAATGAAGTCAAGATTGCTGATGTATTTCAGGCAGTTGAGAAAGCAAAGAGTAGGTTCACAGTGTATGCTTGGGGTATTGCAGATACAACTTTAGAGGATGTCTTTATCAAGGTCGCTCGAGGTGCTCAGGCATTCAACGTGTTGTCATGACAACTTTATTTACGCCCCATCCCATCACATTGAATGTCCGTTTCTCATGTAACAACAATTTACTTGAACTGTTTTCTTATAGGGTTATCATTGTGAAAGTTCTTGCAAGTATTAGTAACATACAATTCATAGTTGCTTTGATGTGATTTGTTAATTAGGTAAATATTTTTCGGACCTTATTTGTTCAGTTGATAAAATAAGCATTTGTGATTTCTCTCTCTCTCCCTCCCCACTCCTGTCTCCCTCTATATGTTTACGTGTGTGTATGAGTGAGTGTACACATGCACCTCTTGTGATTTGAGATCAAGATTAATTTTCATCATTGACCTTTCTCATAGGACTATATTCTTCATGTCTTCAAACAAATTTCTTCCATGCCATTAATTCTAGATGCCTCATTGTTCCATCTTCATCAATTCGAATATTGTATCCTTTAGGTGTTTTATTGAAAATTAAGAGATACCATATAAAATAGGAGATAAGGATTATCATCTTGTTAAGAATAATCACTTAAAAACCAAAATTTGAAGCAAAAGATTGATTTGAGATCTATTTAACATATACAAGTTCGTCAAATAGGACATTTGGTCAACCTAAATGGTCAATTGCCTAGCTAATGTACTCAATCATCCATAGGGCCTAGTCAACTACATTAAAGGGGGTAATACCTAGTTGACTATGTGGCACCTTGACCTAGATGGCATCATGATCCACTACGGGCATAGCTAGTATCATCAAGCGTAGAAAAAACACATCTAGCTAACTTGACCCTTAAGGTGGTCAATTTCCAAGCCAACCTAGTTAGCCGTACATGGGACATGATCAATTAACTTAGCACCTTAACTTGACTAGGTGAGCTTTATGGGGTTTTGGAATGAATTAAACTAGGCTATGATGAACTACGCAAGAGGAAAATTAAGTATTAGTTTTAGGATTTGTGAACTTTTAGTGTATATGTGTTATATGATTTAGGATTCAGATCTAGTCCAGTTTGTTATCGAGGCTTTGAGCAAAAACTTGGTAGGTAAAATGCCTTTGTATGTTGGATGTGTGTGTTAAGCTAGTTAATAAATTGATCAAATATGATTAGGGTTTTTACATGTAATATTTGTTGGTTATAGTTGACAAGAATATAATTTATGAAATTTACAACTCTTAAAGCCTACACTATGTGTAAATGCATGATTGTAACTATCTACTCAACACTTTCAAAATGATTGATGAACTCTTGGGATTCATTTATACATTCAAAGGACTCATGGTCTCTTAGGATCCTATAGATCCACAATCAAAATGACTCTATAACTCTTAGGATTTGATCCACACTTTCAAAATGGCATTAGGCCTCCTAGGATTAAATAAGGGTTCACACCTTCAAAACTGAGGTTGTTAATTGATATTGATTGTTACATATAAAAACATTAGTTATGTGCGGTTTAGCATATGTTTATGATTGCATGCAATAATTTTGTGCTAGGTTTTACAACACGACCATTTGGGATTTATGTTTTTTTTTTGGTGAAAAGTTACTTTAATAATTTTGATTTCACCTCTAGTTTAGGAGTGGAAATGATACTAGTGCATTTGATGCATTTTGACTATAGGCTGAGTTAATGAAGATTTCGATTGGTGAATATATTAGATGCTGTGCCATTTGGAGATTGGTAGCATTATATAAAGAATATGTAATTTTATTATGTGAGCTTTGTAAGGACCCCAATTTTGGGATAAGGAGTATAGTATTTCTTTTTTAAAAAAATCTTTAAAATATACCAATTGGAAAAGTAATTCAAAAAATATATTTTACTTTTTAGGAAATAAAAAAATAGAAAAATACAAAAAAGAAATAAAAAAGAATAAAAAAATACAAAAAAAGGCAAAAAGAAAAAATAGTACAAAATAGAAAAATTAAAAGGAGAGTTTCAAACCTTCATCTTCTTCCTCATTTCGTGTCAAACTAAGAACTTATTGAAGGTCTCTTCTTCCTCTTTCTTTTATCTTCAACGAAATTCATTCATTATTATTATTTTTTTCAATTGATCTATTTTTTTTTTTGTTTATATGTAGGATTAGGAACTTATATTGGTAAGTTTTTGTTAACTTGATTTTACATTGTAAAGTTTTTTATTTTTATTTATTTATTTCATTTACTTTGGAGTTGCTTGATTTAGTTAATTGCTTAATATGTGGAGTAAGATATTTGTGATGTTTGGAGGAATGGAGTTATATGATTTTTTTTCTTTTTTCTTTTTGAATTATGATCTTACACTTGTAAAATAGTTGAGATGAATATATTTGATGTATATAGAGATGTTGAATATAACTATTGTTTGATCTATATGATTTAATTTTTATTACAAAAATATGCAGAAAAATCATTTAAAATAAGGAGTTTAGTGTAAAAAAGGGTTTAAATTAGTATAATGGTTACAATTAATTAGTTCATTGACTCAATAATTTTTTTTTTCTATAAATCCAAATTAAAAAAAGTTATGATTCTTTTGTTGATTTTTCTTTAAGAAAATTCAACTTATTAAAAGAAAATATGGGGGCTACATGTGTTGTTAAATGTATGTTTTCTTTATGTACTAAAGTGTTGTTGATTTTTTTTTATTAAAAGTCTGAATTTAAGAGAGAATTTAATAATTCACCTTTTAATAAAAATAGACAAACTTACAATGAAATATTTTATATTTGTGAAGATAACAATAAAATGGGTACAGAAGTTGTTGGAAACTTAATTTGTCAATATAGTAATTTTTATTGCATTTTATTAGAAGAAAATCCACATTCAGAAAAGAATTTGATGCATATTCTATTAATATATTTAAAGTTCCAATATTATAAAAAAGGGGGGAATTTTTTGCAAATAAGTTCAGAATGGAAGTAAATATTGATACATGCTTATTTCGTTGATAATATAATTTATGTTGAATGTTGTTATTAAAAATCCAAAATAAAAAATGATGAATTTCCAATTAGTTTCTTTAAAAATATGAAATTAGGAATATATTGCAATAAAAATGAGTATATATGTTTTGGATAGTTTTTTGTTAGTACAATAAATTTTGTTGAATTTCTTTAATGTAAATCATAATTTAGTAAAAACAATTTGACAATTTATTTAAATTTTTTAAAAATTCAAAAAATGATATGTTTTCTTATTCTTCTAAATTTATTTTTAAAAATTATATTAATTTACTAATTATTTTTTAAAAGTATGTATATATTAATTAACACTATTAAAAAGTCAACTTGTTAATATTTTATGAAAAATAAAAAGGTTAGGAAATCGGTAACAATTTTAGGATTGAAAAATTGACAATATTAAAAGTACTTAAGTTTTACTAAGTGTTGATAAAGCTTTTCAGACATGGACCTCCAAAGTCTAATTCCACTTGTTTAGACCTTTGTCTGAGCTCTTCATGTCGAAACCAATCTTTAGCAAACCACTATTGCACTGAAAGCATTAATTCATGTATACAAACATGAGCTCAGGCTTAGATCGACCATGCACATCCTAAAACTTGATAAGGGAGGTGAAGAAGTCTCTAAGCAAATCTAGTCAAATATTTACCCTCCATAATATATGGGGCAAATCTTTGGATATGAATGCACTTACTATATGAAACCTAGTCTCATTCCTTATAAATAGGAGATGAGACTACTTGATAAAGGATTCTAATCTCTTCCATTTTAACTCACATTTCGCACATTATTACTTGTAAGACCCTTGTACTAACTTAAGTATTGGAGTTGTCATGCCGGAGTGACCTTTGGCATCCCCCATAGTCTATTTCTTTCCTTTTATAGGTGATTCAACTACCTCAAGAATATACAACACAACACTAAGTAATGAAAAAGGCCTTGCAATTGATTGCTTAATTTTAAATTATTTAATGTACCTTTTGTGTAATTTTAGATTATTTAAGGGTGTATATCTCTCTCTATTTGTAGATAAGATGTCGAACCAAACGCAACATCGTAACACATTGATAGTGTAAGGGGTTTCCTAGAAGTTGCGATGTAACATAGGCAAGAAGATAAGTTGATCCATTGTTCATATTAGGATTGCACCAATATGGTATGGCATATCATTTGAATATTTATTTTGAATTTTATTTGAAGGGGAATGATATAAACCTATTCAACATGGATAGATTATAAGGCGGTTCTAAGTGCAGTTGATTATTCGACTTTAGAGGTTTCCATTGTTGTGAAAGTAGGCATTATTGACGATGTCAATGTGGCTTCAAGATTTGATGACCAAGTGAATACTTAGATACGAAGGACTTGGCAATTAATAATTGTAATAGAGAGGAATACAATACAAATGATGATGAGGATAGTGATGATACATAATAGGTAGACAAGCATGTTCTTTTTCTTTTTTAATTTTCACCCAAGGGTGGACAAGCATGCTCAATGGCACAAATTGGAAGGTCTATTTGGGGTGTTAACCAAGTTCTCATATAGTCATACTTGTTGGCTGTGACATAGATGATGAATCTCAAGATTGACCATAAGCAATTCGTTAAGAGTTTCAATAATTGGCTCGCATTCATGAAGAATTTTTTGCTAGATGGTGAAACAATGCCCTCATCCTATTACATGGTAAGCAAGTTGTTGAGGAAGTTGACAATGGACATCAACCAATTTCATGCAAACAAAAATGATTGCATGCTATTAGGAAGGAGTTTTTGAACTTAGATAGTTGTTTGGTGTGTAATGATCAAAGTGGAAGGTTTAAATTAGAAAGAAGAAGAATTTTCTTCTAATACTATTATTGTCTTCTATCACTATACCAATTCTAAAAATTATGCTTTAGAAGTAAAATAGGTTTGATATAACTAAATCTCTATTATAGTAGGAAATTGACTTTACTGTTTTGTAATTTTAGACTCCTTTTAATTATGTAGGGTAGATATAATTTTGCTTAGATGCAAATCTTGGAACTTTTAAAATCATTCGCTGTATTTTACTCATGTTAAGCAAATAGATAAAAAGTATTCTTAAACATTTAGATACTGAACTAATAAAATGAATTGATACACATTTAAATCTATAGCTATATTGCTTCACACTTATCTAGGTGAATAGCCCAATTGAAATAATTTTAAGCATTTAAAACACTACATCTTATAAAGATTTTTGTCTCCATTGTACCTATTAGTGCTATTTATACATGAAAAAACACATGAATAGGAAGTTATATTTAGAACAAATGTAGAATTATACAATTGAAGAGTCGAATTTGCTTTATTTAAATCAATATGAAAATTACCCACAACAAAAATCCATTTAGTATTCCAATTATATATTTTTGTTAACTATTATCTTTTGATAAATAAAATTTACTTTTATTCATTATTGTGAAAAATAAAACAAAAAGAAAATGAAAGCCATTTATTGAGGGACAAACAACAAATATAATTTAAAAAGAAATGATTCTATTGATAATTGAACACATGACCTCATGCTTAAAAAATGCACTTAATCACTTAGACAAATTCATTTTTATGTTATAGTTTGCTTTAAAATATACATATAAGACTTATTTTATTTTATTTTCTAATATATTTTAATAATTTATTTTTTTGAGTTTGGACGACCCCTTCTAGCTCCGCCCCTGTTCATATTTGGAAGCTTCATGGTTATATTAAATAATCATTAATGTATATATGCTGTGTGTTTTGGTCATCTCCCCGTGGAATTGTTATATCTTGTCCAATTAGCATAATCCATGTATACATATTTTGCCACAGTAGCTATCTCTCCACCTTAAATGTATGTACCCCGTTCGTAAAACACATGTTTGTTGATTTCCTAAGTTTGTAAAGGAATCTAGTACGTACAATTACATATAGCCCAACACTACACCTTAGTAAGCTTTATTTGTGCAGACACGAAGTACTAATAAACGACAAGTTATAACCTAAAATTTTTTCCATGAGAACTATTATCTTTACGAATATCAACCACCACTCTTTATTGAAGATGTTTCGCCTCCCTAAAGTTAGTGTTTGGTGGTGCTTGTACATATCCACACCCACATAGAGTCATCATCGATTTCTTAATTATATCTTATTAAATAAGTCAACAGACGTGTGGTCTAACCTCTGTTTGTGTTTGGCCTAAAAAAATATTCATTCATGTGCAAGATCCAATTTTGTTTATTCTAATTTGGAGTATGATGGAACTAGGGTTGATGATATATAATGCTGAATTTGTCCAACTTAACTTATAATTTTGAGTTTCAATTTAATTCGAAGTGGCACTCATTAAACTTAAAATTGACATTATTAAGCCTTTTTATACTTAATTATCTAAAACAATATTATTGTTTTAATTAAAATAATATTAATAATTAAGTTTGATTCAAACGATATCAAAGTAAATATTATAAAATTTGAATTTGATTTAACAAACTTTTTAAGTAATTCAAATAATGACTTGACCATTACTAAATTAAATTTGAGAAAATATCATGTGATTATGGTTGCAATTAATGTTTTACAAAATTTATTATGTTCTTAGGGTGAAAATCATTTTTGTATCATCTGGAATATAACAAGTTATTTATTTTTTATTTTAAACGATCAAAATATCCTCTAGAATATAGTATTTCATTTATTAAACATGTTACTGGATAATTATTATTAAAAAGATAATATCAAAATGAAATTCATCAATATTTTTATAATTTTACACTTAAAGTTTGAGATTATTTATTATTGTACCCAATTGAATTTTTATTTGTTAAACTTTATACTTAAAGTTAGTGATTCTAAACATCATATTTAACTGATTTTTATCATTTAAAAAATAGTTTATGATAAGCGCTGATTAGTTGCAGAGTATAATATAAAGAATGAGAGATAAAATAATAAATTTGCACTGCATGCAATATTTTCCAAGTTCAGAAATAAAACCAAAAAGGTAATAAAAGTTGGGGATATCGATGATGATTGCCCCTTGCAAAGACATGGGCAATTAAAAATAGTAGTTCGTTCTTCCCATACTTTCACCTATATAAGCAAGTGATCGACAAAGAAGTCCCCACACACAAAATATATTCACTGTTCATGAGTAATTGATCTTCTTGGCCCACTGGGACTTTTCCTTCTTGCCAGTGTCTTCATACTGGTCTAGTTTCAATGGAAGTCCACAGGATTCAACTCCAAAGCTCAACCAAAAACGATCCCAGTTGCTGGAGGAGGTTGGCCTATTCTAGGACACTTGCCCTTAATATCAAAATCCAAGCTTCCTCACATTGCTTTGGATGCCCTAGCAGACAAATACGGTCCCATCTTCAAAATCTGGCTAGGCTCTAAGCCAGCCATCGTGATCAGCCACTGGGAAATTGCCAAGGAAATCTTCACTACCCATGACAACGTTTTCTCATCTCGTCCAAGCGCTGTCGGGTCATTTCATTTGGCATACCGTCGTGCCACTTTCGGATTTTCTCCACATGGTCCATACTGGCGTGAACTACGGAAGATCACAACCTTGGAGCTGCTGTCCAACACCAAGGTTCAATCCGTCATACACCCCATTCTCGCTTCAGAAGTTGAAACCATAATCAATGAGTTATCATCGTACCAAACAAAAAACAATAGTAATGATGATATCGACAATGCCATAAGGGTCGACTTAAAAGCATGGTTTGTGGGGATGACTTTCAACTTTGCTATTAGGATAATAGCTGGAAAGCATTACTTTGGATGTAATGAGGTGGAGGCACGACGGTGCTTGAAGGCTATTAAGGAGTTCTTCTACTTGCTGTCTTCGTTTCCTCTGGCTGATAACGTGCCATGGCTTTAGTGGTTTGACCTAAATGGGCTGAAAAGGCAATGGAGAGAACAGGAAAAGATATAGATAGCATTTTGAGTGAGTGGTTGGAGGAGCATAAGGAGAAAAGGGTAAGATCGTCGTCTTCCTCTGTTGTTAAAGATGAAGACTTCATGGATGTTATGCTCTCGGTTGTTCAAGAGATGGACATTGAAGGGTACAGTCATCAAAGCCAATTGCTTGGTACGTTTATTTTTTACATTTTAATTTAGAGTTTCTATCCTTATATTACACAATTGTTTTGGGTTATTCTTCAAAATACTGACAACAAAATATTAATTTTAGTGGCATGATTGTTTTGGATCTAACAATTTCTTAATTAATTGTTTGCTTGATTTACATGTATTATATAAGGACAAAGTTATAACTAGACTTTATGCTCCAAAATAATAATAATTGATTTAGATATCAAAAAATTTCTTTATTGTTCATATTTGCTAATTTGGATTTCATAAATCCATATCAGTCAACCGATACTAATTTGGATTATATTTTTAGCTTTCATATTACTTTTCATTTACTTAATTAGAAAAGTGCTTTGAAGGGCAAAAATATAATCCAAGTTCATATACCAAAATTTTATGGTTCATCCATTGTTTCGGATTATATTTTCGGTCGTCCTATAACTTCCCTATTTCTGTTTGGAAGAATATCCTCGCAGGTGGAAGTGACACTACCTCGGTTCCACTGACATGGGTCGTCTCTCTTCTGTTGAACCATCCCAATGTCATGCGAAAAGTCCAAGAAGAACCAGACAATAAAATTGAGAAAGGAAAACAAGTAACACCAGCAGACATCAAGAATCTTAATTACCTTCAAGCCGTAGTTAAGGAAACGATGAGAGTTCGTCCGACGGTAACTATTTCTGGGCCTCGAGAAGCCAATAAGGATTGCACCATAGGTGGTTACCATGTTCCAAAAGGCTCCAGGATTATGATAAACAAGTGAAAAATTCATAGGGATCCAACAGTTTGGCTTGACCCACTTGGTTTTATTCCTGAGAGATTTCTTACCACACATAAGGATGGTGATTTTAGAGGTAAATCTTTCATGTTTGTGCCATTTGGTGGTGGAAAAAGGATTTGCCCTGGAATTTCATTCGCGTTCCAATCGATGCTCTTCACGTTGGCCAGATTGTTTAAACAATTTGATGTCTCCACGGTGGACAACTTACCAGTTGACATGTCGGAGCTCTACGCGTTGACCAGTGCCAAAGCAAAACCTCTTCAAGTTATCCTGACACCACGTGTGCCACGGAGCTTTACTTAAATCAAATAAGTTTATCATACTAGCAGATGCTGCATCTGAAGAAATCTCTAGCTCATCTTATAGTTTGAGTTAAGAAATATTAAATTACTAATGTCAAAGTTTAGCTCGCCTAGGCTTTGTTTAATAAGTACTTTTCCTGCATGAGGTGTGCGTAGTTGTAATATGTCCTTTTATATATATAAAGGGATTCATTTGATATTCTGTGAGTAATGGAAATTTAGGATCTATCATTCCTTCTCACCATAAATAATTCTCAGCAAAGAGCCAGCATCAAAATTTCAGCATAATGGAAGAAGTTGGGATGAATAAATCTATAAAGGGAGGAGTAAAAACTAAGCTTAATCAGGAAATGTTTGTCATTGCATATACATAGATATAAGTTCAAATAAGTTATTATTTATATGTTATGCATGAATAATTATATGTAATACAATATCACATACAATCTTTTAATAATTGACGTGAAATTAAGAATATAAATCCATCCTTAATTAAGGGTGGGGATTTTGCTCCACTAATTCGATGGTTGTCCAAAATATTAATTGAGCCTTTAGCGCCAACCTCCTCCTAACACCATGCAAACAAGACCCAACCTATGATAGCATAGACTTTGACTCAGTTATCCATACAGCACTCTTAATGTCTAGACCCCCTCTTAGGTCTTTCGATGATACCATGTAGAAGTAGTGATCTTTAGATAATGCAAGAGGATCGTACAATGCATATCAAGTTTTATTTAAATTTTGATTTTGTCTTTTAGTTTGTTGTTAAGGACTGTAAACATCCCATTTTTGCCCTAGGAATCCACAATAATCAATAATAATCAATTTCCAATTTTTTTCAATTTTTTCCAATTTTTCCCTAATTTAGCATAAATAATTAAAAATATTCAAAAAATAAAAATAAATAGGAAAAAACATCAATTTTGAAAAATGATTTTAGAAATGGCAATAATGAATAATAAGTAATTTTTACAAATTTTTGAAATTTCAAAAAATACAAAAAAATAAAAAAAAATCACATTGCATATATGCAATTTGCGAATAAAAGAAAATCAGGAAAATGGGCAAGTCCAGCTGGTCCGGACCATGGCTAAGGCACGCGCAGGGGGGCTCGGTCATGGGTTCGAAATGCGGGGGAAGCAGTTTCCGCGTTTTGCGAATTTTTCATTTACCCAGGACACGTGGCAGCATTTGATTGGCTGGAGGAAGCGCACGCGCCGGGCGCGTGATCGTCTCCTACCTCGAGCCTGAGATCGCTGGCGGAAGAGGAAATTCGAATTTCGGCCGTTTCGATTCGATTTTTTGCACAAATCCAACAGATCTTTAACAGAAATAAGATAAACATTATCTAATTGGAATCAAATCGCAACAAAATCGATGGATAGACACAAATCGGAGTTGGTTTTTTTTAACTGAAAATCCGATTAGCTTCGATTGGAGGAAATTCGAGCTTATCCAGCTCGGTTTCAAGTGCCTATAAATAGAGGAGGAGGTGAGGAAGCCAAAGGAGGGATCACAAGAGAGAGAAAGGAGCGAATCGGAGTACGCCGGAGAAGCTTGAAGTCGAAACCACCAACCGGAGCTAGAGCCACCGCAAGGAGACGTTCTGGGAGCAAACCACCGTCACCATTGGATTCAGCAACCTCGAGAAGCTAGGATTCGACACCTCACCCGCTGCAAAAGGCCACCGGAACGCCGCGAACGAGCCTTCCCCGCCGCTGTGTCCGATTGACCCGATTCGACCCGACCCGCGCACCGACCCGGATCCAGGTAAGTCGGATTTTCCGAATTTTTTTTATTTATTTAATTAATTTTATTTATCTATTTATTCCGAATTAATTAATTAATTAATTATTTGTTATTTAGTTATTTATTTATTTGTTTATGTTTTATTTTTAATAAATAGGAAAATGTAGAAATTAGATTTTTCTAGAATTTAATAATGTAGAAAAATAATAAATAGATAAATAAAAAAATAAAAATAATAAAAAACATTAGGAAAATAATCATAAAATTTTAGATGTCAAAATAGGATAGATAATAACAAAAAAATTCCCAAAAATCCAAAAATTCCCAAAAATTCCCAAAAATCCACAAAATTCTCAAAAATCACAAAAATAAAAAAAATAACAAAAAAAATCATAAAAATCATAAAAAAATTCAAAAATTATAAAAGAATCATAAAAAATGAGTTTTAGCACTTAGAAAAATCCTTTTCTTTAAATAAATCCAAAATTGATGTTTTTCCCTAAAAATCATTTTCAAAATCAGATTAAAGCTTAGGCTTAGAATTTTTTAAAATAAAAAAAATGGTAAGAACATAAAGCAAAAGAGATTTAAAAATTAAAATTCACAAACAAACTTAAAGTTTTCAGAAAAGCGAACTACGACTTGTTTGATCCTGAGTAGCAGGTACGTAGGCACCCATTCGGGTCAACCCATAAAAATGAATAAAAAATCATTTTCTTGAAATAATTCAAGAACATAATAAAAAGTAATAGAAACACAATAAAACACATTTCTAAATATGAACAATTTTAGGAGATTAGGTGGTAACCGTAAAGGTTATAATAGGTTAGCCTCCGAACTTAGAAACTCTGGTTTTCCCTTTTCCTCTTTTCACAAAAACGAGAAGAGGAAATAACGACGACTAGTGGTCCAAATTAAGACTAATCCGCTCCTTTAGTCTTAATTCAATTTTCCCAACAACAGTTGGGTGGCGACTCCAAAAATTAAACGAAATTCCTAATTCAAGTCGAGGATCTACATTAGATGAGCATAGGGTCTAGTCTAGATCGGATTAGGAATGGGAATTCAAAAATTAGATTCGACAGGATGGCGACTCCACTGGGGACCCATGCCAGTAGGCTAGCCACCTGAATCTCTTCGAATTGTTCTCTTTAAGAAATGTGTTTCATTCTTTCTACTTTGTTGCTAACCTTTCAGGAATTAGTTAGATTTTTAGTTTTTCTTTCTTGTAGGGGTTCAGCATGCATACATATGTTTGTGTGAGTAGATGCGGTCGAACCCGGACCGTCCTAGAAACCTAAGACAGGGAGCCATTGTGTAGGTTTCGGGCGAAGTGAGTTGATTCACCGTTCGGGACCGATAAGGCTACCTCACCCTATGCTTCGATATGGCCTAAGATCCATTTCTCCGAGAATGCGGGAGGCCATAGAGCACGGGAACCAATTAGAACCAACCTACTTGCATACATAACATCGTAAGGGGTTTGACAATTGAATGACAATGTAATGGTTTGTTATTTTGTCCTTGGAGTTCAGGACCATTTCCCTGTAATATTTTCGTAGTTCTGTTTGTAACTAGGTTATTTCTTATTGTAATAGATGGCTAGCAGTGCAGTCAACCGTCTCCTCCGCAAAGAAATACGGGTGTACAAACCTTTGGACCCGAAATTGGTATTGGGCCACTGGTTTACTTTGTACAACCCAGAGGAGCAGGCCTTTATTCAGCAAAAAATCGGCCCCATACTCTCACTGACAAAGATAGAGGTGAATTTCTTTAGTCTGGGCCATGCTCCAATTATGGGAAATCGAGCCCGCTGCTTTCTTTATCGGGTTGCATGAGATCACCCCTACCTTGGAGGAGTATACCCAGTTGCTACAGGCTCCAGCACTAACCGATCAGATCTACATTCCAGACCTAGAGGCCAGGCCAGCCGGTACCTTCAGCAGATTATTAGGCATCCGTAAGACAGCAGTCAACAAAGCCCTGACAGATTGTAATGGATATTGCATATGGATGGATGATTTAGAAGCATGGTTCATCGCCCGAGAGGACAATGGGGATAGAAAAGACGTCCTGAGTGGGGACCTCAAGACTTACAGACAGAGAAGGGTGAACGCTTTCATCTTGACAGCCTTCGCCACCATACTGTTCCCCACCGGGACCTTCTATATTCACTACAGGGTTGCAGAGCTTGTGACCCAATTCCTGGAGGGAAGATCCTACATCCCGGCTCTACTGGCTGAACAGATCCGGAATTTAAACTTCATCAAGAAAAAAGGCCATGGGATCCTTCGCTCCAGCCTCAACCTTCTGCTAATATGGTTTGTAAGCCACCTCAAGTGTTTTGGGTTGAACATGGTCAGGAAAACCCTAGCCCAACAGGTGGACCTGGTGGATTCATGTGTAGAAAAGGTAAAGCTACCCGACGACCTTACCAGCCACAGTTGGGTAGAGCTGCTTAGGAGCTTCAGTGCCGAAGATATTTTATGGACAGCCAGGTGGAGTTGCTATAACAAAATCATCTTGACCTGCAGAAACTTCCAAGCAGTGCCTTTAATCGGAATCAGCGGATGTATCGGATATCACCCAAACTCAGTGGTTTGCCAGTTCGGCACTATCCAAGATATCGTTTATCGGCCCTCGGTACAAGCAGTTACCTTTGATTATCAAGATCCGAACCTGTTAGTAGCTGAGAAGTTTGTGAAGCTAGCAGAGGTCAAAGCACTTTGGGAAGACAGAATTGAAAGCCCGAATGTGGACCTCGGGGAATTAGATGGTGAAGTAGGAAAGCACCGAGCCACCAGAGAATTTGTAATCCACCAGCTATACCAGACGGGGGAAAGAGCGTATCGGGTTCCAGACGTCACTCAGCCAAGATCAGACAAGATTAACCCAGAGACAGAAATCTACCTGGAGCAAGTTAAGGCCCGAATGGAGGTATACTTTGAAACTGCAGATTATAAGAAAGACATCTGGAAGGGATGCTTCAAAGAATCCGACCAAAGGAACAAGGCTTTAGAAGCGCAATTAGAGAAGTGCCAAGCCAAAGTCAAGGAACTAGAAACCGTCATCAGTGGGAAGTCTGAGCCTCCACAACAGAAGACTAAAAGAACTAGGAAGTAGATCTTTATTTGTAATATTTTATTTTGAACTCCAGAATTTTTAATATTAATAAAAGTGAATTTTCAATATTACATTGTCAGTCAGTTGTCAACCCTTTTTACTTTTTAGCATCCGCGTGACACATGCATATCATTCTTGCATTCATTACACTAAAAGAAAAACAAAATGCGAATCCAGGTATCAAAATAGCTTCCAGACAATCGAACCATCCTCGAAGCCCAGTTCTCACGCGCTCAAGAGAAAAAATGGCCAACAGTAGTGACAACCGCAACAACACCAATGCTGAAGCTGCCTCGGACTCTAGGATCATGTCCCTAGAACAAACAGTCCAACAACTGGCTGCCCAGGTTCACCTCTTAACTGAAAGCATCGGCCTCTTGCGCAACACTCAGCCAACCCAGGAAGAGTATTCAGGGGCCAGAAAGGGGAAAGCAGTGGAGGGACAGCCTTCGGAATATGAAGAGATCAATTCCCACCTTAACCCGGCCTTTGAATATGAGCCAAAGGTCAACCAGGGGCCGACCTCTGATGACCTGAAAAAGGAGATGGAGAAACGACTCTTCCAGCAGCTCCATGACAAGATGAGAACCATTGAGGGCCCTGACGATTTTGAACAGGCTGGAATCACCAACCTGCCAGCATACAGAGAAGAGGCATACCCCAAGAAGTTCAAGACCCCAGAGTTCGAAAAGTATGATGGGACCGGCTGCCCCAAAATGCATACCAGGCTATATGCTCGGAAAGTGAGCAAGTATGCTCAATACGACCAGCTCATGCTTCAGATATTCCAAGACAGCCTCACAGGCCCTGCACTGGTCTGGTATGCCCACCTGGACTTCAACATTGTCAACACTTGGGAGAAGCTAGCCCGGGCGTTTTATGACCAATATAAGTTTAATATTGAAGTCGCCCCATCTGTAATCGACCTGGGAAGTCTCCGGAAGAGACATGCTGAGTCGTTCAAGGAATATGCTTAGCGCTGGAGAGCCCAGGCCGCTAGGGTAGCAACCCCGATGTCAGAGAAGGAATTGGCATCTATATTTGTCAATACCCTGGACAAGACCTACTTTTCACATCTAGTAAGCCAAACCTCCTCTAGTTTTGCAGAGTTGGTGGCCGTGGGCTGTAGGATTGAGAACGCCATCACTACCGGTAGACTCCAAACAATGGAGCCTCCTAGGGTCACACCGACACAGAAGCCTGTGGGAGGAAACAGAGCTAAAGAGTCCACTGTTAGCACGGTCCACTCCGGTAAAGCAGAAAAGGCCGGGACTCGTGTTACATTTCAGACCACGAGTACCCCAGTCCAGCAAACCACGACGGGTCAAACTCAGGCTGTCAAGGTCCTAAGGCAGTTCACTCCAATCCCCATCCCACTCAGTCAAGTCTTCGCTCAGTTGAGGGCAGACAACTTGATTAGTTTCGAGATCCCCAACGACCGGTACAAGCCCAAGAACTTTGACTCAAATCTCAAGTGTGACTACCACATGGGTCAGGAGGGGCATTCCACAGATAGGTGCTGGAGGCTCCGACACAAAATCCAAGATTTAATTGATGCAGGAATCATACAATTGGATTTCGTGAACACGCCAGCACCCAATGTCAACACCAATCCCCTGCCCAATCATAGGCCCGCCATTAATATGATTACATCTGAGGAGTCGATTCCCAAAGAAGCCTTGAAGACCGAGCCACAAAAGAAGCAATCCCGCCAAGCTCCAGAAGAGACTCCAAAAACACACATTAAAAGAAGGTGGTCAGCTGGAGACCCAACGGTCGGCACTTTAGGGGAATTACACGGGAGATTTCAGTATTTAGTGAACTATTCTTATACCCCGACTGAGCAAGGGCCACCTAGTGGATGGGGACCGGAATTTGAGAAGGAAGACAACCCGGTAAAGGAAGAAGAGAAGACTATAAACATGATCAATGAAGTGAACATGGTGACCAGCAAGGAAGGCCATCAGTTTAAAGAGGGGCAGCATGGGACGTTTGGACTAGGGTACATTTTTACGGCCGCGGAAGAAGCGCAAATAAAAGGGGCCAAAGGCAAAATAAGGGAGAAGCTGACCGACACCCAGATGTGCATCCCACCTCTCCAACAATCTTTCCGAAAGGCAAACGTCATTCAAGAGCTTCGGATAAATGAAGAGGACGACAACAAGGGGAAATCAACTCCCCGCACGTCTAACCAACATCCGGCTCTCAATAATTGGTTTTGTTATCCTATCAGTAGCACTAGGTTAGCTCAAGAGTAGAGAAAGATTATTAAACAAATTTTATTGAGACTCTTTATCAAGTTCAATTACAGTTTGTTTTTTTTCTTACATATATATATGCTTTCATTTTACTCAGATCTCCTACCATCTAACATCAGGGATATTTTGCGCAGGTAGAAAGTAAAAACGCTGATATCGTTTCCAACGCTGCTAGGTCAATTGTTGAAGGCGATATTTTAGACCACGAAATAATACAAGAAAATTGGCTAAAACATGAACAAGACAGAATCTCGATCGACGAGCCTGTGGAGACAGTAAATCTAGGAAGCATGGAAAACCCTAAGAACCTCAAAATTGGGACCAGTTTGAGTGCCGAGCAAAAACGTGAGATAACCGAGCTATTAACGGAATATGCAAATGTGTTTGCCTAGTCGTATGGTGACATGCCAGGGCTAGACCAGTCAATAGTAGTTCACAGGCTTCCCACAAGGGAAGATGTCAAACCTAAAAAACAAAAACTGAGAAGATTTAGGCCTGACATCTTACTGAAAATCAAAGAAGAAGTCAAGAAACTACTAGAAGTAGGGTTCATTGAAGTATCCGACTACCCAGTGTGGGTAGCAAATGTAGTCCCTGTCATGAAAAAGAATGGAAAAGTACGCGTATGCGTAGACTTTCGGGACTTAAACCAAGCCACGCCAAAGGATAACTTCCCCCTACCTCACATTGATGTTCTAGTAGACAATACTGCGGGAAACCATCTCTTCTCATTCATGGACGGTTTCTCAGGATATAATCAAATAAAAATGGCTGAAGAAGATAAAACCAAAACGACTTTCATCACAACATGGGGAACTTTCTGTTACAAAGTCATGCCTTTCGGTTTGAAGAACGCCGGGGCGACGTATCAGAGAGCCATGGTCGCTATATTTCACGATATGATGCATCGAGAGGTTGAAGTATATGTCGACGACATGATAGCCAAATCCAAAGAAGGAGAAAGCCATATAGGTATCCTGAGGAAATTGTTCAAACGACTGAGAAAGTTCCAACTTAAGTTAAACCCAGAAAAATGTACTTTCGGGGTCACAACGGGGAAATTGTTAGGATTTGTCATAAGCCAGGAAGGCATTAAAATCGACCCTGACAAGGTAAAGTCCATATTAGAATTATCTTCCCCACGCTTCGTTAAAGAAGTAAGAAGCTTACTGGGAAGATTAAATTACATAGCTCGTTTTATCTCACAGCTCACCGACAAATGCCGGCCATTATTCCGTCTGTTGAAGAAGAACACCACAATAGAATGGGACGACGAATGCGAAGAGGCATTTGAAACAATCAAAGACTATCTTACAAAATCTCCGGTCTTGATAGTCCCGAAACAAGGAAAGCCTTTATTCTTATACCTCACTATACTCCCTGAATCCATGGGATGTGTGCTAGGGCAAAAAGATGACGAGGGAAGAGAGCGTTCCATATATTATCTGAGCAAGAAGTTCACAGATGGGGAACAGAGGTACTCAGAGGTGGAGAAGACGTGTTGTGCTTTAATCTGGGTCATGCATCGACTAAGGCAATACACCCTTTATTACCATATTGAACTGCTAACAAGACATGATCCCTTGAAATACTTGGCAGAGAAACCAACCTTGATAGGGAGAATCTCTAAGTGGCAAATGCTCTTATCCGAGTTTGACATCACATACGTAAATCAGAACTCGATAAAAGGGCAAGCCTTAGCTGACCAGTTGGCGGAACACCCTGTCGAGACAGGTTCCCAAGAACTACAGGCCTAATTTCCGGATGAGAATATATTGTCAGTGGAAGATAGGCCGGTAGAAGACTTTGGGACAGAGCAGAACCCAAAATGGAAACTGTTTTTCGATGGAGCCGCTAATGTATTCGGTTGTGGAGTTGGGGCGGTATTGATATCCCCGGACGGCACGCAATTCCCTGCAGCGACGAGACTTACATTTCCTTATGCCAATAATATCGCAGAATATGAAGCATGTATTCTTGGCCTCAAAATGGCCTGTCAAATGGGAATCCGCGAATTAGAAGTATATGGGGATTCGTCGCTCATCATACTACAGACAAGAGGGGAATACAAGACTAAAGACCCCAAACTGGTACCGTACCATCAACACTTGACAGAGCTAGTTGAAGAATTCAAGGCAATCACTTTCACATACATCCCGAGAACTCAGAATCAGTTCGTAGGTGCCCTAGCCACACTAGCATCTATGATCTAGATAACAGGAGGAGCCGAAGTTCAACCGATGAAAATAGACATTGAAAGTCGGCCCGCCTACTGTTTAACAATTGAAAAGATACAAGATAACAAACCTTGGTATCACGATATCAAGACCTTTCTCCAAGAAGGTAAATACCCCGAAATGGCTAACAAGAATGACCAAAGAACACTCAAACGGTTAGCAAGCCATTTCCTATTAAGTGGGTCCATACTTTACAAGAGATCATCTGATACCACCCTGTTGAGATGTGTGGACAAAGATGAAGCATGCGAACTGATGAAAGAAGTACATGAAGGAGTATGTGGACCTCATATGAATGGCTACATGTTGGCCCGAAAAATCATGAGGTTAGGATATTATTGGTTGACTATGGAATCAGATTGCATAAAATATGTCAAACACTGTCATTTGTATCAAGTCTATGCGAACCGGATCAATGCTCCGCCCAACGAGCTACATTTGTTATCAGCACCATGGCCATTCTCCATGTGGGGAATCGACATAATTGGCCCTATCACTCCAACAGCATCCAACGACCACAGATTTATACTGGTAGCGATCGATTACTTCACCAAATGGGTAGAAGCTTCATCATATGCCAATGTCACAAAAGGGGTAATAGTCCGCTTCTTAAAAAGGGACATAATAGCCCGATACGGAGTTCTTGAGTCCATCATCACCGACAACGGTACCAATCTTAACAACAAATTGATGACAGGTTTATGTCAACAATTCCACATAAACCACAGAAATTCAACTCCCTATCGACCTCAAATGAACGGGGCAGTAGAAGCAGCTAACAAAAATATTAAAAAGATCATCGAGAAAATGACAACAACTTACAAAGATTGGCATGAAATGTTACCGTTTGCTCTCATGGCTTACAGGACTTCAATAAGAACATCTATAGGAGCTAGCCCTTACTCATTGGTATATGGTACAAAGGCAGTGCTACCAGTTGAAGTTGAGATACCATCATTCAGAATCCTGTCAGAAACTCGGTTAGCCGAATCAGATTGGGTAAAGAAGAGGCTTGATCAGTTGAATCTAATTGATGAAAGAAGACTTACCGCATTATGTCATAGTCAGTGTTACCAACAAAGAATGGCCCGAGCATTTAATAAGAAGATGAGACCTCGGTACTTTAAAGAGGGGGATCTGGTGTTAAGGAAGGTTCTCCCGAACGCGCAGGACTCCAGAGGAAAATTCACCCCAAACTATGAGGGTCCATATGTGGTAAAAAAGGTTCTGTCAGGAGGTGCTATGATATTAACTCAGATGGATGGTCCCGAGTTGAGAGACCCCATTAACATAGATGCTGTAAAGATGTACTATCCTTAGGCAAGGGAATTGAAATTTTGCCAATGAAAGCCAAGGTTCGATACAAATTTCGTTGAGTCGAGTTTTTACTTTTTACAAGCAAAGTTAATATTCCTGAATGGTCAATAATCCAAATCAATTCGCACCATAAAAAATATCCTTAAACACATTACCCACCATTTCACCAATGAAAAATAAACACTAAAATGATAATGAATCTTAATATGGTTTGTGATATAATCCTATCTATTTTTTAGCATTAAAATTGAGCGCGTTATTATGGTAACATTACTGTCAAAAGAGCGTTGTGTATAAAGAAAGGGAGCACATCAAAATTGTCGACCCTGTGTCAAGATAAGAAGAAATGAAGCAGAAGCAAACCAGCCCGAAGGTTCGTTTGTTTGGTTGCTATCCACAATAAACTGGCAAGCATATTAAAATAAATAACTATCATATCATCACATCATTTAGTTCAGGCTGTAGAAAGTATATTCAGAAGCATAAGATGAGTCAGCCCATAGTAGGGCACTTGTCTAAACATTCCCCTTAATAGGGTAGTCAGCCCAAAAAGGGGCACTTCCCTATATCTCTTCCAAGGTCAGTCTATAAAGGCACCTTTCTAGATATTATTTTTATACTAGGTTAGTCAGCCCATAGGGGGCACTTTCCTAAAACTTTGTTCTCATGGTTAGCCCATAGGGGGCACTTTTTGAGGCAAAATTCAACTCCAAGTTAGTCAGCCCATATGGGGCACTTTCCTAAAACCTTGTTCTCATGGTCAGCCCATAGGGAGCACTTTTTGAGACAATGCAACTCCAGGTTAGTCAGCCCATAGGGGGCACTTTCCTAAAAATCTGTTCTCATGGTTAGCCCATAGGGGGCACTTTTTGAGACAATCCCATCAAAGGTTAGTTAGCCCATAGGAGGCACTTTCCTAAAAATCTACCTTAAGGTCAGCCCATAGGGGGCATTTCCTGAGGCATTTCACTCAAGGTTAGTCAGCCCATGAGGGACACTTTCCTAAACTCTCCCGATTAGTCAGCTCTCGGGGCACTTTTCGGAAATATTCCTCCAAACAGTTGCTAGTCTAACAAGACGCTTCTGTTGACAGGTAGCCAGCTCATAAGGGCGCTTCCTGAGTAAATTTTCTTTCCAAGGTTGCAAGTCTGATAAGACGCTTCCTATCATCATTTCTCATACATTCCTACACAATGATGGAGACATGTCCCATTGCCAATTAGTCAACCCATAAAGCACTTTTTGGGAAGGAACATCGTTCTAAATTGTTAGGACCATCTTAAATCGTGGGATTATTAGCTCATGGAGCATTTTCCTACCAAAAACCTATTTAAGAGGCCAAAAATGGCGTCTTTTCCTTTTTGTCTTTGTAGTCAAGTTTTTCAAACTTTACTATAAAGAGGGGCAGCTGTAAACACCCCATTTTTGCCCTAGGAATCCACAATAATCAATAATAATCAATTTCCAATTTTTTTCAATTTTTTTCCCATTTTTCCCTAATTTAGCATAAATAATTAAAAATATTCAAAAAATAAAAATAAATAGGAAAAAACATCAATTTTGAAAAATGATTTCAGAAATGGCAATAATGAATAATAAATAATTTTTACAAATTTTTGAAATTTCAAAAAATACAAAAAATAAAAAAATCGCATTGCATATATGCAATTTGCGAATAAAAGAAAATCAGGAAAATGGGCTAGCCCAGTTGGTCCGGACCATGGCTAAGGCGCGCGCAGGGGGGCTCGGTCACGGGTTCGAAACGCGGGGGAAGCAGTTTTCGCGTTTTGCGAATTTTTCATTTACCCAGGACACGTGGCAGCATCTGATTGGCTGGAGGAAGCGCATGCGCCGGGCGCGTGATCGTCTCCTACCTCGAGCCCGAGATCGCCGGCGGAAGAGGAAATTCGAATTTTGGCCGTTTCGATTCGATTTTTTGCACAAATCCAACAGATCTTCAACAGAAATAAGATAAACATTATCTAATTGGAATCAAATCGCAACAAAATCGATGGATAAACACAAATCGGAGTTGTTTTTTTTTTAACCGAAAATCCGATTAGCTTCGATCGGAGGAAATCCGAGCTTATCTAGCTCGGTTTCAAGTGCCTATAAATAGAGGAGGAGGTGAGGAAGCCAAAGGAGGGATCACAAGTGAGAGAAAGAGAGAGAAAGGAGCGAATCGGAGTACGCCGGAGAAGCTTGAAGCCGAAACCACCAACCGGAGCTAGAGCCACCGCAAGGAGACGTTCTGAGAGTAAACCACCGCCACCATTGGATTCAACAACCTCGAGAAGCTAGGATTCGACACCTCACCCACTGCAAAAGGCCATCGGAACGCCGTGAACGAGCCTTCCCCGCCGCCGTGTCCGACCGACCCGACCCACGCACTGACCCGGATCCAGGTAAGTCGGATTTTTCGAATTTTTTTTATTTATTTAATTAATTTTGTTTATCTATTTATTCTGAATTAATTAATTTATTTATTATTTGTTATTTAGTTATTTATTTATTTGTTTATGTTTTATTTTTAATAAATAGGAAAATGTAGAAATTAGATTTTTCTAGAATTTAATAATGTAGAAAAATAATTAAAAAATAATAAATAGATAAATAAAAAATAAAATAAAATAAAAAAATAAAAAATATAGAAAAATAATAAAAAACATTAGGAAAATAATCATAAAATTTTAAATGTCAAAATAGGATAGATAATAAACCAAAAAATTCCCAAAAATCCCAAAAATCACAAAAATTCCCAAAAATCACGAAAATCAACAAAAATCCACAAAAATCTCAAAAATCACAAAAATAACAAAAAAAATCATAAAAAAATTCTAAAATTATAAAAGAATCATAAAAAATGAGTTTTAGCACTTAGAAAAATCCTTTTCTTCAAATAAATCCAAAAATGATGTTTTTCCCTAAAAATCATTTTCAAAATCAGATTAAAGCTTAGGCTTAGAATTTTTTAAAATCCAAAAAATGGTAAGAACATAAAGCAAAAGAGATTTAAAAATTAAAATTCATAAACAAACTTAAAGTTTTCAGAAAAGCGAACTACGACTTGTTTGATCCTAAGTAGCAGGTACGTAGGCACCCATTCGGGTCAACCCATAAAAATGAATAAAAAATCATTTTCTTGAAATAATTCAAGAACATAATAAAAACTAACAGAAACACAATAAAACACATTTCTAAATATGAACAATTTTAGGAGATTAGGTAGTAACCGTAAAAGTTTTAATAGGTTAGCCTCCGGACTTAGAAACTCTGGTTTTCCCTTTTCCTCTTTTCACAAAAACGAGAAGAGGAAATAACGACGACTAGTGGTCCAAATTAAGACTAATCCGCTCCTTTAGTCTTAATTCAATTTTCCCAACAACAGTTGGGTGGCGACTCCAAAAATCAAACGAAATTCCTAATTCAAGTCGAGGATCTACATTAGATGAGCATAGGGTCTAGTCTAGATCGGATTAGGAATGGGAATTCAAAAATTAGACTCGACAAGGACAATCAAGCAAGTTATACCACAAATAATCCACAAGTAACATCCACTTTCAAGCCAAACAATTACGAGGGCAAGACATAATCACCAAATACTGATATCGAAAACATACCAACTCTACAAAATTCCAAGAATGTCGATTCCAATTTTTATAAAATAGAATTATATTAGAATTTTAGATGTATAACACAAAATTTCTGTGTTTTATTTGTGAAAGTAAATCCCCATTCAAATGGCAACCTAATTTGCACATTCAAAGTCAAACAATGTAAATGCCTTGGTCAAGGCATTTCAATGCCTCGATAAAGATGAGATGGACTTCCACTACTCAACCCCATAGTGTCCTTCGAATGATCTCATTATGGGAAACTCACTTAAAAAACTCTTGAAGTCCATTTCAAACTCAAATCTATAGATTTACTAAACCCTTTGTATACTTGCTAAGCTCTTGGTTTGAACCAATGATAATGTATAAATTAAACACCTATTTATAACTCACGATTAGAGTGTAAAACAAATCAAGAAAATAGGTGAATAAACATAGGAAACAAAATGAATAATAAGACTATAGTACATATCCATACACCCTATAGTCGACTACCACCATAACCAATCCCTTTATGGGGGTTCAAGTTGATCATCCTATACTTGTTAGACCTTATTTGCATGATCAGCTACCACCTCCTTCTATCGTGAATATGAATTGACTAGACTAGGATCGTAGCTAATAAATTTAAAATAATAATGGAAGAAAATAGACATACAGATTTTACGTGAAAAACTTCTAAATAATTTAAGGCAAAAACCACAAGTAAGGATAGAAGAATTATTATGAGAAATTTAGTATTATAAGCTCTCTCTCTCTCTATTATATAAGGAGAAAATACTCAATATTCTCTCCAATATAATAGGAGAAAACTTACTTCTCTCTCTATAAGATCTATCTTCTTACAATTTGAAATTTAGTATTATAATCTCTCTCTCTATTATATAAGGAGAAACTATTCAATATTCTCTTTAATATAATAAGTGAAACTCACTACTCTCTCTATAAGATTTCCCTTCTTACAATTCTCTTGTAACTAGAGAAGATAAGATTTGTTGGGATGATTTTCAAATGCAAGAATTCAAGCCTATTTATAGTTGTTGTATGTGGTGTGAACACAACATATACGCATGCATGTAAATGTGTTATGCATGGTAAAAATAAATTTTCAAACTTTGTGAATTGGTAAAAAAATTGTCTTCCTTTCCCATTATCTCTTTGTCAAAGAGCATTAATGGTAACTCAAATATGTTGACAATCTCCCACATGAAGATTTGATTAAGGATCAATCATATTTTCACACCATTCTTTCTATCTTGCCATTCCATGTTGTTTACATTTCAATTAGGCCACAAGAGGATCAACACCAAATAAACTTGTTAGTTTTGACCATTTTTTGTCATAAAGTCTACTATAGTGTTCTTGGTATGGATCTTCTATGTATCCACAATTCCTTCTTCCACTTTTTCACGAACAAAGTGGCACTGCACTCGAATATGTTTTGTCTTTGAGTGAAAGGTTAGATTCTTCGTAAGATGCATGTCACTCTAATTGTCTCAAAACAAACAAATTTGCTCTTGTTCGTGCCCGAGTTCCTCTAATGCCATTTTCAACCTAATAGCTTCTTTACTGGCTTATGTAGCTGCTTCATATTCTATTTCTATATTGATGTAGCCACAACTAACTGTAGATTTAAAACCCAATTTACAATTTTGCCAGAAAGTGTAAACACATATCCAATGGTAGATTTGCTTTTATCAAGATCTCTTGCATAATCTGAGTCAACATATCCTCTGACAATAAAGTTTGATCTTCCATAACTAATGCAACATCTGAAGTCCCCTTAATATATCTTAGAATCCTCTTTGTACCTTTCCAATGCTCTTTACTAAGATTCGCCATGTACCGACTCACTACACCTACTGCATGCGCAATGTTTGGTCATGTATAGCTCATAACTAACATCAAACTACCCACTGCTAATGCATATGAAACTGGAGACATTTCCATCCACTCTTCTTCATTGTTAGGACTCATATTAGAGGATGAATTGAAATTAACAGGAAGTGGGGTAGAAATTAATTTAAAGTCTTACATGTTGTCACATTACAAGACCTTCTTCATATAATTCTTTCTGGAAAAGGTAAATATTCATGTTATTTCTGTCTTAGTGAATTTGCATCCCTAGAATATTGTTTACCAGTCCCAAGTCCTTCATTTCAAATTCTTAATATGATCTTTGTTAAGCCTGCTACTAACATGTTGTTTACATATAACAATAAGATAATGAAATCACTTTCACAAAACCTCTTCTTGTAATATGTATAAGGGTCTGCATTAAGTCTATTGTATCCAAGCCTCGTGATGAAGGAATCAAATCTCTTGTACCAACATCTTGGTGCCTATTTTAAATCATATACAGATTTGTTCAGCCTACAAACCAAGTTCTCCTTTCTATTTTCTTCAAAACCTTTTGGTTGAATCATGTAGATTTCTTCTTCAAGATTTCCATGAAGAAAAGTTGTTTTTATATTTAGTTGCTCCAGATGTAAATCAAACATAGCGAACATTGTTGGACCACCCAAATTGTTGTGAGTTGAACCACGTAGGAAAATATTTTGTTCCACTTAGCATCATCTATGAAATCTATTAGCCTTATGTTGATAGCTGCTAGACAATTATCTTTGCGCTAAATTGCCTTCATCTTCAATTTCCATATTTCAATATCAAATTTTGCCGCCATTACTTCTATCACTAATATTTTGAGCTTAAGAAAATAGCTCCCACTATTTCACATGAATGGCAATGGTACACATGAATAGTACTCAATACCTTCTAAGGATGAATAATAATCTAACTATTTTCTAATGTGGAGGATCCACTTTTAGTGGCAATCATAGAGCATGTGATAAGTAAATATATATACTCAAGTTTAGCTTGATACCACTTCTTGTGAATATAGATTGGATAGAGCAAGATTGCAGTTAATAAATTTAAGATAATAACTAAAGAAAATGAACACATAGATTTTACGTGAAAAGCCCCTAAATAATTTAGGATAAAAACTATAGGTAATGATAGAAGAATCACTATGAGAAATTTAGCATTACAACTCCTTTCTCTATTATATTAGGAAAAAATACTCAATATTCTCTCTAATACAATAGAGAAAACTCACTACTCTCTCTATAAGATGTCTCTTTTTACAATTTTCTTGTAACTAGAGAAGATGAGATTTATCGGATGACCTTCAAATGCAAGAAATCAAGCCTCTTTATAGAAGTTGTGTATGCACGGTAAAAATAAAATTTCAAACTTATGGCTTGGTAAAAAATTGTCTTTCTTTTCCATTTTCTCTTTGTCAAAGAGCATAATGATAGCTCAAATATGATGACACCTTCCTCTTCCACCAAAACCATATTGGGCTACTTTCATTTTGCAACAATTTCACCGATGTCTCAGAATTTGACCGTTATTAAAAAAATATGATGCTAAGTTCCAAATCGAGCTAAATTTTAAAGCTCAAATTTGGTTGAAATGCTTATGTTATCTAAGAAGCATGTTGTTTCAGAACAAATCTAGTGAAGCTTAATTGCTGCCGTTGTAAGCCTGTGGATGGGTTTTCAAAGGTTTGAAACTCCCTTAATATCTACCTACTGTCTAGACTTTACTCTAATAAATATTAATGTTAACACTTGAAAGATCAACCGACCTATCGAAAGAAATTGTAAGAAAAGATCTTATTACAAGAGCTTCGATTCGGTCTATGAATTACCTTTCAATCACGAATAATTTGCGCCGTAAACTTTAGAGTGATCCCGACATAATATGTAGCAACGACATAACAGAACTATTCTGAGACTCCAATTAATTTTTTCACGACCGTCGATGTATCAGCATTTACAAGTGATCAGTAAATAGGTAATAACATTGTTGGTCCATCATCCACGTGCATGATTTCTTTGGTGTTATTCTTTTCATCGCTGTTTCTTTAAGGGAAAAGTTGACATCCTTGCCAGTGGGTGTGTAAGGATTAAGGACCACAAAGTCCAGAACGCACCTATTTCATGTTCAGCAACCAGCATTGACCGATCCTAATTTTTTTACCTGCACATTATATATATTATATATATGAGCTTTTCTAGAGAGGAACCTATAAAGTAAAAGGGTGATTGTCTTTGGGTGTTTACATCAATATTTATTCGGGTATTGGATGAATTTGATAGGATAATCAATTTCTGTGGTATGAAGTTTGCTATAATAGAAATTATTATCCTATCAAACTATTCAATACAAACAAAGAAAAACATCTACTCAGAAGAGGATCATGCATATCCGCATGCTCCAAATTCTTAACACAATTGTGGATTCCAGCCCAACCACAAGGAATGCGATTAAAGGTACGGCAAAAAACCACCATTATTTTTCATTCATAGTGTATTTTTTTATATAGGCGCACTTATCACATATAAATTATCGATATAGCTAGATTTTTTTTTTTTGTTAAATTTCCTACTATATGAGAGTTTTACTTTATAGAGATTTTTTATTTTATTTTATTTGGATTCCCTCTCATATTCATGATGATAATATGAGCTCCATGTTTCATGAAAAAGTTAGAGCACTTGAGAAGGCAATTATTTTCAAATTGAGGAATCCCTATTTCTCACTTGTGATGCAGCTTCATACATCGGTAGTGCTATTTTGGTGAGCTAGTCCATTTTTTATGCGAACCCTAGATATTAATCTAAGACCCAACGATTAATAGAGGATTCAAAACCCAAAAATAAAAATTGAATCAAGTATTGTGGGTAACCCGACCCCAATTGAACCTGCTGATTAGAACCTAAGCTATCAAAATCAATTTCTTCAAGCGTTTAAGATGAAGAAACCTAAGGTAGTTCTATTGCAAGAACCAAAGGAAGAGAGAATTCTCTCAATGATTTTCATTCACCATCTGATAATGACCTTTCAAATGTCCTCTCAAGGAGTTTATAATGGTCATAAATTATAAGCTAGCGGCTTAAATACATCTAGGGCCAGCTTTGAAATGAAAAGACAAAAATAACATTCTACGAATGGGAAAGGTCGGCCAGTAGGCCAGCGGTGTAAATGTCAAGGCCGGCGGCCTTTATTGTCGGCGTACATTTGTTTTTTTTTTTTTTTAAAGGTCGGCCAATTCTAGGCCGGCGGCCTAGATGACAGGTTAGCGACCTTTCCTTTGCTGAAGGTCGTCTATCTATTGCTGATGTCCTCCGCTTCATCCCCACTTTGATATATGATATTCATGAGCTTAGGACTTGTGTTAGAGTTATGTCAAATCACCTCTTGCTCCTAAAGTTCCATAATCAATCCTTACAATGCCTCCTTCATTCGCTTGGTTCGTGATCGTGTCATGGGAGCCCTGATACCTTGTAAAGGATCATTGGCTTTGACTAGCTCCCGAATGTTGGATGTGTCCTGATCTCTATCATTCCCCCCTTCCTCGAAAGGATTCGTCCTCGAATCACCTGCATCATATAACAAAAGATCAGAAACATTAAAATTAGCGCTTACATTACCGTGTTGACTTGGCAAATCGAGTTTGTAAGCATTGTTGTTGATGCGCTCTAGCACTTGAAAAGGACCGTCTCCCTGAGGATATAATTTGGACTTTCGCTGTGTAGTAAGCCTTTCTTTTCTCAAATGTAACCAAACCCAGTCTCCAGGTTGAAAGGTAAGCTTGACACAACCCTTGTTTGCTTGTCGAGCATAGTGCTCATTCATTCTTTTCAATGGTAGCTCAAGCCTTGGCATGCAATTCCCTGACTAACTCTGCTTTTCTCTTTCCATCAACATCAACAAATTTGTTAGGAGGCAACGGTAAAATATCCAAGGGAGTCAAAGGATTAAATCCATACACAATCTCAAATGATGAGTATAATGTAGTAGAATGCACAGCTCTATTGTATGCAAATTCAATATGAGGCAAACAATTTTCCCATTGTTTTAAGTTCTGTTTCAAAACAACACGCAACAATTGTGAAAGGGTCCTATTAACTACTTCCATTTGACCATCCATTTGAGGATGTGCAATAGTAGAAAATAATAGTTTAGTTCCCAATCGGTTCCACAAAGTGCACCAGAAATGGTTGAGAAACTTAACATCCCTATCACTTATTATGGATCTTGGCAGGCCATGCAAACGTATAATTTCTTTAAAGAATAAATCAACAATATGTGTTGCATCATTAGTTTTAGAACAGGCAATAAAGTGAGCCATTTTGCTAAACCTATCAACAACAACAAATATGTTATCTTTGCCATTTCTAGATCGTGGCAAACCTAGAACAAAGTCCATAGAAATGTCAGTCCAAGGTTGATGAGGTATAGGTAATGGGATGTATTCTCCATGTGGCATTACTCTGGATTTAGCCTGTTTACACACAATGCATTTTTCACACATAGCTTGCACGTCATGTTTCATCCTAGGCCAATAAAAATGCTCATGCAAAATGTCAAAAGTTTTTTGTATACTAAAGTGTCCCATTAGTTCACCCCCATGCGTTTCTCTAACAAGCAACTCCCGTAAAGAACATTTAGGAATGCAAAGCTTGTCTTTCTTAAACAAAAACCTCTCATGCTTATAGAAATCAGCATATGCATGCTTAGAAATAACACTCCACACTTGACCAAAATTAGCATCATTTTCATACAAATCCTTAATAAACTCAAATCCAAGCAATTTTGTATGTAAAGAGGTCAAAAGTAAATACCTCCTAGACAGTGCATCACCACTACATTTTCTTTTCCTTGCTTGTATTTGATAACATAAGGAAAAGTTTCAATAAATTCCATCCACTTAGCATGCCTTTTGTTCAACTTACCCTGAGTCTTCAAAAATTTCAAGCTCTCATGATCTGAATGGATAATGAACTCCTTGGGCCATAGATAGTGCTGCCGAGTTTACAAAGTCCTCACCAATGCATATAGCTCCTTATCATAGGTAGGATAGTTCAATGCCGCCCCATTAAGCTTTTCGCTAAAGTAAGCAATTGGCTTGGAATCCTGCATCAAAACACCACCAATACCTTTCCCAGAAGCATCACATTCAATTTCAAAAATCTTTTCAAAATTAAGGAGAACAAGCAAAGGTGCATTGGTCAGCTTTTCTTTCAAAGTATTGAAAGCTTTCTCATGTGTTTTAGTCTACCTAAACTCAGCATTCTTTTTAACAAGGTCATTTAAAGGAGCAGCTATAGAACTAAAATCTCTCACAAATCTCCTATAAAAGCTTGCTAAACCATGAAAGCTTCTTACCTCATTAGCATTCTTAAGTGTTGGCCATTCCTTGATCACTTTTACCTTCTCCTCATCAACAGAAATCCCCTATGCACCTACAATAAAACCCAAAAACACCACAGACTCCATGGAAAAGGTACACTTCTTTAAATTTGCAAATAACCTATTTTCTCTCAAAACAGTGAAAACCATTTGCAAATGCTAAACATGTTCTTCTAGACTTTTACTGTAGACTAAAATGTCATCAAAATAGACTACAACAAATTTTCCTATGAAAGCATAAATAACATGGTTCATTAATCGCATAAATGTGCTTGGTGCATTTGTCAAATCGAAAGGCATTACCAACCACTCATAGAGACCATATTTGGTTTTAAAAGAGGTTTTCCATTCGTCTCCCTCTCTCATGCGTATTTGGTAATAACCATTTTTTAAATCAACTTTTGAAAACAAACATGCACCATACAACTCATCTAACATATTATCAAGCCTAGGTATGGGATGTCGGTACTTAACTGTAATTTTGTTGATGGCTCGACAATTCACGCACATACGCCATGATCCATCATTCTTTGGAACCAGAATAACAGGGACCGAACATGGGCTAAGGCTCTCTCTCACAAATCCCCTTTCTACCAGCTCATCCACATGCCTCTGAATCTCCTTTATCTCCTTTGGATTTGCTCTATATGCTAGTCTATTTGGAATTGAGGCACTTGGAACGAAGTCGATTTGATGCTCAATACCTCTCAATGGAGGTAATCCGCTAGGTATTTCCTCAGGGAACAAGTCAGCAAATTCCTGCAAAAGAGAAACAATGACTGCAGGCAAAGAAGGGTTAAGATAGTCAGTGGAAAAATAAACATCCTTGTACATCATACAAGTAAATACCGTTTTGCCTTCAAGGCACTTTCAATCTCACTTGCCTCGCCAATTTCACTCGTGTTTCCCTCTAATTCTTTCCTCTCATGGCTCGCTAGTGTATTTTTACCACTCTCTTTCACAATCTCACTCTTCTTTTCTTGTTCACTCTTGTGTTTCCCTCTCTCTCTGAACTCTCTAGCAATCCTCAACTAATCCTCACTAGCCTCCTAAGGATTGAAGGGTGTCAAAACCACATGTCTTTTGTTCAGAATAAAGGAATACCTATTATGATAACAATTATGGGTGACCTTTCTATTAAACTGCCAAGGTCGTCCCAACAATATGTGGCAAGCTTGCATAGGTACCACATCACACAATACCTCATCACGGTATTTCCCTATAGAGAAAGAAACCAATACCCTCTTTGTCACTTTAACCTCCCCACATTCACTCAATCACTGCAACTTATAAGGCTGATCATGCTTCACAGTTTTCAGGCTCAATTTATCTACCAATAACGTGCTAGCAACATTTGTGCAGCTACTACTATCAATAATCAAACTACACACTTTGTTATTTACATGGCATCTAGTATGAAAAATGTGCTCTCGCTGCACTTTACCACCCTTATTCTTAGGTTGAGTATTGAGAATCCGCCTGATAACAAGAAACTCTCCCTTTACAAGACCTTCCATATCTACATCACTACAATCTTCCAATGGGGGCATGTCATCATCATCCCCTGAACTTACACTCTCCACATCACCACTCTCCAAAAGGATCATCTCCTTAGTGTTTAGACACTGCGATGCAATATGCCCAAATCCTTGGCACCTGAAACACTTAATGTCACGTAATATAGAAGTAGATTTGGTTTCAGTGTTACCTTTCGAATAGGATGCTGGTGCCTTAGCCTTCTCTTCCTCCTTAGTTTTTAGTGATGATTTATTATTCTTCCAATTCGACTTCCATGAAGCACTAGAAGTTGAATTGTATCCGGAAGAACTTGAAGCTAGATTATACCTTGAAGTACTCTTTGCCTTCAACTACTTCTCAATCTTGATTGCCTTATGCAACAATTCCTCAATATCTACATAATGTTGTAGATCAATGATATCAGGAATCTCCTTATTCAATCCATTAATGAACCTAGCCATTGTAGCTTCATCATCCTTTTCTACTTTAGCTCTAATCATGGCCATTTCCATCTCTTTGAAGTAATCCTCTACACTTCTAAACCCTTGTGTCAAGCTTTGCAATTTCCTATGTAAATCCCTAAAATAATGAGTAGAAATGTACCTCTTCTGCATGATTGTTTTCATCTCATCCCATGTGCTGACAAGTCTCTCCCCATATCGTCTTCTATTTTGAACCGGTTGATCCCACCATGCACTCTCATAGTCAGTGAATTCGACTATTGCAAGTTTAATCTTCTTATCCCCTGAATAATTATGACACTCAAATATGTGATCAACCTTTCGCTCCCACTCCAAGTATAATTCTGGGTCATTCTTTCCTTGAAAGGAAGGTATTTTCATCTTTATACTACCCAAATTATTATCTCTCCTTTGGGTATTATCTCTCCCCATCACAAAATTATACTCTCCCACTTCAGTATCTTCTTCCAATTCCATTCTCACTCCCCTCCTCGAAAGCCTCTCAGATCTTCGACCCATTATAGTGCCACAAGTGGGCTCCCTACTTTGCTCCATCCTATACATCCTTTGATGGACTGGCTCCAACTCAACCCTCATCATTTTTCTCATCTCACTCAATAGCGCATCAAACATCAACTCATTATCTCCTACTCCTTTCTCCTTATCAGGAGAACTTTGACCAGACATGTTTGCTGCAACAAAGAACGTTAGTAATAATAATATAACAAGGCCTCACAATTCACCCCCTCACGTGTTTACACTTAAAGATGAAAATTCACTCGTGTGTAACACAAATTTTGGGACTTCTCACGATATTAATCTCACACTCTACTTTTCCTTTACAAGCCCTTGTTCTAGAACCAACTCAACGAATTTTCTTCAAATAAACCACTAGGATAAATCAATGTGACAACTTAGAAATTTAACAAGTAAAGACGACAAACTCCATGACCGATATGGAAAATGAACGAATTTGATAGGAAAATCTAGAACAATAACGGAAACTCACTCAATATTAAGCAACTTTTTTTTTAATACGATTTTTTTTATACAAATTTTCTTTTCTTTTCTTCTTTCTCTCTTTTTTTTTTTTTTAAACTCTAAATAACCAGGTTCTTTGTTCCCTTGAATCAATCAATCACGCTTGGAATTGCAATTTGGGAGGATAAAACTCCTCGGCCAAAATTGACAGCAATAATTGATAGAAATATAGATTGGCCAATGGGATGACAAATGTGATAGTAAACAATTGAGTTTAGGAATTAGCCAATGTAAAACAAAAGCAATAGTAGAAAAGTAAACAATGGAATTGACGAACCAAATTTCTACGAATGATTTTTTTTTTTTTTTAACGCTTGGCATCTCCAAACGGACTACAAACTGCTCCGGTGTGGGTACGTGGAGAACGAACTGATGTGGATGATGAGTCCGGTATATATTTTTGGCCGAATTGAAGGTTAGCCAATGGGGAAAATCAAAGAAACAATTTACAACCACAAGAAACATGGAATTGACGAAACTATATTTCATGGACAATTTTTTTTTAAAAAAAAACTTTGATAGAAAATTCACACAATCAATTACAAATAAAATATGAACAAAGATAGAAATTACCCGATTCAATGAATTTAGCTCTGATACCAAATGATGCGAACCCTAGATATTGATCTAAGACCCAACGATCAATAGAGGATTCAAAACCCAAGAATCGAAATTGAATCAAGTACTATGCGTAACCCGACCCCAATCGAACCTGCCGATTAGAACCTAAGCTATCAAGATCGATTTCTCCAAGCGTTTAAGATGAAGAAACCTAAGGTAGTTCTATTGCAAGAACCAAAGGAAGAGAGAATTCTCTCAATGATTTTCATTCACCATCTGATAATGACCTTTCAAATGTCCTCTCAAGGAGTTTATAATGGTCATAAATTATAAGCTGGCGGCTTAAATACATCTAGGGCCGGCTTTGAAATGAAAAGAAAAAAACAATGTTCTACAGATGGAAAAGGCTGGCCAGTAGGCCGGCGTACATTTTTTTTTTTTTAAAGGTCGGCCAATTCTAGGTTTGCAGCCTAGATGACAGGTTGGTGGCCTTTCCTTTGCTAAAGGCCATGTATCCATTGCTAATGTCCTCCGCTTCGTCCCCACTTTGATATATGATATTCATGAGCTTGGGACTTGTGTTAGAGTTGTGTCGAATCATCTCTTGCTCCTAAAGTTCCATAATCAATCCTTGCAATGCCACCTTCATTCGCTTGGTCCGTGATCGTGTCATAGGACCCCTGATACCTTGTAAAGGATCATTGGCTTTGACTAACTCCCGAATGTTGGATGCGTCCTGATCTCTATCAATCTTGAAACGTCTATCTCCCCTTGTTTGGTGCAATTAATTTACTTCAACCTCAAACATGTTCTACGTTGACGAAAACGACGGAAGTATCTCTTAGTGGAAATATATGAAAGACAGGAAATATTATTTCCAAATTCAACTTCCATGGATGAAAGCAAAATGTACTATTGATCTATGATTGTATTGGTCAAGATTTTCGATTTTTTACTTTTCGGTCTGGATATCATTGCTCATTTCGAAATTATTTCGTTATGGAGAGAAATGCATTATCGAGAGTAAAATGAAGTTTAACTAAATTACTTTGGGGGTGTTTTGTGGCCACAATATACCAAAGGAATATTTCAAGGAAGACAATATTGCTTGATATGGTAGTAATGTTGGGAGTCGAAGTCGGACCATCGGATACTTCCGCTCGCTGCATAATAACAGGGAAGATTGTAAATTAAAATAACATCCGAATGGAAAGAATTTGTGAAGGATAATGACTTAAACGTTGGAAGATGTTGGTGTTTTCAAGTTATTTTTATTAATCTGGTAAAATTGGATCTTGTGTTACCATTTTCAGAGCTAATAATGCAAAATTTCTTGTTTCCACTGATTCCATCAATTTGTGACAAGAACATCCAAAATCACTCATGCTACATCCAATACACCAAGGATGTTTAAGGAAAAAAAAAAGAATAAATAACACACAATTGAGAACGACAGGAATATGTGAAGTTGTTAATAATTTGCAAAGGATTGTCGATAGTCTTCAAAGGTCATCGATAGTTTTTTTTACTGTTAATGAATCTTATTTTACTGTAATTGGAAAAGTAACTATACTATCTAATTACTCTTAAGTGAATGGATTATAGAATTTGTGATAATTGTATTCCCTACATAAATAGATTAATATTTTGTGGTGATTGTATTTAATATTTATGCAGATGTGCTCTTTAGAGTTGCACCAAAGATGTTCATAGGGTCGAGAGTAAAAACGACTAAGCACCGGGGATAGGATGTGCAGCTTTAGGGCCTTACAATATCGGAAGAACAAAAGGTGAAAGATAATTGCAGGATGGGACTAATTTTGTAAAGGAGAACTCTTTGGAAGAGGGTGATATTTGCAATTTCGAGCTTATTGATCCCAAGAACATGGTGATGGTAGTTAAATTAACATAGATACACTGCATTCTTAGTATTGTGGTTTTGATGAGTTATGTTTTAATTTGGACCTGTTTTAGCTATTATTTTACTAAATACAAGCAAGGTTGGGTAATTTCGAATGAATTTTATGTTTGGCTTTTTACAGCTATCTCATAGGATTCTTAATTACATGCCGCTGTATCCTATATTAGATATGATACGATGTCCATGCATCTTTGGAGCAGTCTTTGCCAACTCATCATGCCCTTGTGTCAAGTCATGTTAATCTAACACTTCCTGCTTCATCTCCTCTGCTTATGGTTGGAATGTAGGAAATTTGTAGGAAGCCATCTTGAATCTTTCCGTGAGTAAAGTGAAAAATGAACAGCAAAGTGCTTTGTGCACTTGCGGAAGCAAAGATTAGAGCTATCATATATAGGCTTTGTTGTCACACACAGTGTGGCAGGGGACTTTGCAAGAATATGAAGATCTTGGAGAACAAAATTAAGCCAAAGCAAGGCAAAAGCAGAAGCAGTCATACTCCTATATTCAAACTCGGTGGAAGAACACGGCACCATAGATTTGCTTCTTACTTGGTAGGTTTTTGCTTTCTCTTCAAGCACCCTTCAGCCTTTCAATATTGTCTAAACACAGTAATCCGGTGTTGCGGAGGCTATAGACGCTTTGTATGTCCTCTTTCATGAGCAGGAATACATGACGGGTTATTGTCGCTTTCTCTTGCTTGAGGTATGTTGCACTGTTAGTTTTTTTGATGTAATGCACCAGCGGTATTTAACCTGACAAATCCGTCGGGCAATGGATTCAGAATGTGTATTGTCTCCATTTATATAAAGCTTTTCTGCTCGCCGATGTATGCATGGTGCTTGGAGTCTCGACATGGAGCTCTACTGAAATGCTAGTCGAGGCACTTATAATTGAGCTCCTTTTTCTAAAAAAGAAAAATAGAAAGCCCAGGAATCCATTTCACTGATATAACCGGTGAAATACAATATCACTTATAATAACAGCTAAAGAGATGGGACCATTAACCCAAATCAAAATATCACATCTCTAAAACTAAAAATGAAATCGATACTTCGACTAGAAAAAATAACCACATATGGGCAGAAACCTTTAAAAAAAAACCAAACCACATATTGAAGTTGAGATGGGAGTGTAGTACCTTACCTCCTAAGGCCTATTTATCTTTATACCGATGCCTGGGAGATGAATTGCTATGTCCTCAAGTTGAAGATGAAACCACCTGGAACTCAAGGATAAAATAAAATTTACAAGTAATACATATTTATAAAAAGTTGCAGAAGCGTCTTTTGAAGATACATAACTTTAAGGCTTCACATTTACCTATGTTCAAACATAGTTTCAAGTCTTATACTGAATATATATAGTTCAAAATATAATTTAAAGCCATCAACAAAGTATCTAGGAGTATCAGTAGATTCTCCCTCTCAACAATTCTCTATCTTTAGCCTAAGCGTATCATCTTCATCTTTAAAACCTGGGGTTAAAACAAAACCACCCCTTAATATCAAACCAAGTGAGTAAAGCAACAAGTAATAATAGTAGATAATAGAATAAGATATATCCAAGCACAAATCAATATCATATCCATTATATGCATGCAATATACACTAGCCACTATCCTAATCGAGCAAATATATGAGTGATACTTAGCGGATCCTAAGCAAAATATATGAACACCCTAAGGTAACTTCCAAGCATTAAATAAGCGATACTTGGCAGCTCAAAATCAAGTATGCAAATCTATATTCTAAAATCAAGCTTCATAAACTAAGCTTATCAAAATATGATCCATAGGTCCTTTTATACAATCCGAGCTTTCAAATACAACATGCACTAACCGATATCTTAATTGAGCAAATATATGAGCGACACTTCCTAAGCAAAATATATGAGCACTATGAGGTAGCTTCTAAGCAATAGATAAGTAGCACTTGGCAGTTCAAAACCAAGCATGTAAACTTATATTCTAAATCGAGCTTTATAAATCAAGTTTATCAAAATATGGCTCATAGGTCCTTTTATGCAATATGAGTTTTCAAATATGACATGCACTAGTTATTACACATGACATGCATTGGCCAGTATCCTAATTGAGCAAAGATATGAATGACACTTGATAGCTTCTAAACAAAATATAAGAGCACCTTGAGGTAGTTTCTAAGTAATAAATAAGCAACACTTGGTAGCTCAAAATTGAACATATAAATCTATATACTAAAACTGAGCTTTATAAATTGACCTTATTAAAATATGACCTATAAGTCCTTTTATGCAATCCAAGTTTTCAAATATATGACCCTTAGGTCCTTTTCATAAACTGAGTTTTTACAAAAATATGGCCATTGTGTTGTTTTTCGTCTTATGCCATAAATGCATGTGATGCAATCAATAATAACCAAGCATAGGAGTAAAGTCATGAGTGTGATCTAATAATTCAACCAACCAATTGTTCTTATTAATCATATTCATGTAATAGTAACTACTATCAACAAATCATGTCTAGTACTTAAGGGCATGTCTACAATATTTATTAAGTTTAATCCTTAGAAAATTTTTAACAACCAAGCATATGTTTAGCAAGCATAATTCACAGCAAGGAAAGTAAATCAATCACTCGCACTACACACCAAGCATACCTTTCTAATGATAGCTATTGTTCACCAACCACAACTATATTCGAGGCATGTTCATTGTACACAAATACTAATCATCATACCACAAAACACATCAATTAATGGTATCAACCAATTATATTACCACACTATACAATTTACTTAGGTAAAGTTACAGTGACTCTACAAGCATGCGAGCAGTCACTCAATTTTATGGCCACTACACTTAATACAAAAGGATAGGGAATATGTACATGAACTACTATGCACTCTTAACAAGGTTCTCAATTCCACTAGGACTTTAATGAGCTCTAACATTAGCCTAAGAATCACCTACAATACACAAAAAGAATCCCCGAGTTACTCTAAATCTCCTACTCAAGCTTTATTGAAAATACTTAACTTTTAATTACTCTAATTTTTCTGGGTTTTTTTTTTATCATAATTTGACGTTCCTTATAGCATTGTGATCACTATTTCAAAAATATCTTAAGTTTCAAAACCAACCAAATTTATTGAAATTATAAAAATAACCTTTATGCTAACCTATTTATCCTTATATTATTATAAGCTTCAAATTTGAGCTTAAAAACTATAAGCACCCAACTAATCATCAAATTCTCCACTTGTTTCATGATCAACTAGCAGCTTGAAAGTACTAAAATATTATGCCCAAACCGTGTAATTAATACTTAATCTCCTAATCAATCATTTTAACACTTAAATATCTTTAAATAAACTAAATAAGAGGTAAATAAGAAATAAAATGAACTCAAATAATTTCTCAAGATTCTATAAAATTAGATAAAAATGTGTAAGTTATATCTGCACCTTTTGGAAATCACTTTCCTCCATTGACTATTTTTACTAAACTATCCTGAAAAGCTCCAATTTATCTTGAACAAGCAAAATAATTACTTTTCACTAGGAAAAATGTAACAAAATTATTTTCCTCATATTTGACCTTCAAAAAACAACATATGTAAGGCTCACACAAGAGTCACAAACTCCTCCTACTCCAGATATAAGATCGGAAAGAGAGGCAACAAATGCATTTTCACAGCTAGCGCAACAGTTCAATAAGAGAAGAAATAACAGGAGATAAGATACTATTTTATTTTGTTTATTTGATATGTAAATCTTTCATCCAAATTTGTGATTCATGTAAATTACTATTTGAAATTTATAAATTTATTAACATTGTTTAATAAATTATTTTTTTCTTATTTTTATATCTACACTTTTACATTTTTTTTAACAATCGTTTCTAAGACTTTTTTTTAATAATTCTTTTCATAAACTTTATTTGTGATTTTCTTTGCATATTTTTTATAAAAAAAATTCAAATGATAAATTTTCTCAAATAATTTTTTTTATTTAAAGAAAAATTAAAAGTTCATATAAGAATAGAAAAAAAAATGAAGTATTTACTTAAAGGTGTAGACTTCATCTGCACCTTCAATTTTGCCAATTTCGGCTTAACTGAAAGTGTGTTCCAAATCAGTATTTTTGTAACTTATTTTTAAAATATTTTTTAATATCTTATTTTACAATTTAAAAAAAAAATAATATTATTTTAATAGATTTTCCAAGTATATGCCTCCCTTTTGTCTTATGCATTGGAATTATATCCCACATTTTAACCAGGTCGGAATGTGAAAGGTCACATGAGATAGATTTACATCAGTTGAAAATTTATATGGAGTAACATGATAAGGACGCCCGAAGAATAAAAACTCCGAACAAGAACTTCTAACTTTGGCTGCTTACATTAATAAATCCAAAAGATGGATCAACCCTCCAGTGGCGTTATCAGTATAATTAATTTCAACAATGGCCATAGCGTCTCACGTGTTTGTCCTTACTTCTTCACCCATAAAACACCAATTTCTCTAGTGTTTTTCCTCTAATGGCTATGGCAAAGGCTTCTTATTTTTCTTCCTCACTTCTGTTGGCATTGATGCTGTTAGCTAATTATAGTGCCTTTGAAGTAAAAGGTGAAGAAGGAATCTATGAGCTCAAAAGGGGTGAATTCTCTGCGAAATTCACAAACTATGGTGCAACTATGCTTTCTCTCATTCTTCCTGATAAAAATGGTGTGTTTAGCTTAACACCCTCTTCTTTAATTTCTATGAATCTTCAGAATTAAGTCAAAAGAAGGATCAAGTGGTTCATCCAATGCCTTTTTTTTCCCCCAAGCAACTAGACCACTTTGTTTAGCCCCCCCAAGGCTTTTTCCCTTAACCCACAAAAAGTGGACTCACTTCCATCAATCATTTGGAACCTGTTAATAGATATTCTTTATTTAGATTCTTAACAAGTAGCTTTAAGATACATGCAAACATTTTCATAATTAATATTGGTTGAGCTATTTAAGCTTTCTCTCCAAATGGTTCATATGTCTCTAGGAAGTTAGTTATCTAGAAATGTACACATCACATCCATGTCAAGAACGACTTCGCAGTTTCCAGTTTTCTCCCTAATGCATACCTAAGTCAAGATAACTGTGAGAAGAACTTGAACTATTTAAGTCCCTTGAAATGATTTTTCTGATATATATACCTTAAATTTCTTTTATCAGGTAAACTGGCTGATGTTGTTCTAGGATATGATACGATCTCCGAGTACGAGGTCAGTGCCGAAATTCATAACATGTTTTCAATATATTGTACATAAAATAAATTTGTAAGTGAATCTCGACCTAATCGCAAGCAGGGTTGCGAATTGTAAAGAACCGACTACGTAAATCTAATTCAATTCAACTTCATTAGAACAGAAATACTGCTATTTGGCTGTTGACCTATGTTCTTGCCATGTTGCAGAATGGTTCAGCCTACTTTGGAGCACTTATTGGAAGGGTTGCTAACAGGATTGGTGGGGCTCAATTTACTCTGAATGGAACGAGGTATAAACTCCCAGCTAATGAAGGAAATAATACACTCCATGGTAATCATCACTTTCCCAACAAAATCACCATCGCTTCAGCATTTTTTTTTTCCCAGCCTGGCTTGTGGAAAATGCAGTTAATTTACCCATATCAATGGCAGGTGGGAAAATAGGATTTAGCAAAGTTACATGGACAGTGCAAAGTTATCAGCCAGACAGTCATGTGACTTTCACTTATGACAGCTACAATGGGGAGGAAGGTACATTTGATGTTTCCACCATTTCCGGATTTGTGTATCTAAAAGAGGAAAGAAAGGAATTTTGGCCACTGACGACTAAGAATGCTTAATATTTACAGGTTTTCCGGGTGATCTAGCTGTTTCTGTTACCTACATGATAGTTGAAACAAACAAGCTAGGAGTGTTCATGACAGCTAAAGCACTTGATAAGGCCACACCAGTAAACTTAATTCTACACGCTTATTGGAATCTTGCTGGGCATAACAGCGGCGATATCCTCTCACAGGTTATCCAACTTTTCGGCTCCAGGGTGACTCCAGTAGATGATGAACTCATACCGACTGGTCAGATCATGGACATAAAAGGTTCTGCATATGATTTTCTCCAACCCAGGAAAATTGGCAGTAGGATCCATGAGTTGCATTGTGGGTATGATATCAACTATGTCCTGGATGACCATGGCCATGAGCATCTAAATAAAGTTGCAGTAGTTGAGGAAAGCATCTCAGGCCGGAAAATGGAGCTGTGGAGTAATCAGCCTGGAGTGCAGTTTTATACGAGTAACTCACTGGCTTATGAAAAAGGGAAGGGCGGGTTTATTTATTCAGCTCATGCTAGTTTTTGCTTGGAGACACAAGGGTTCCCTGACTCTGTTAATCATCCGTACTTCCCTTCACAGATCATATATCCAGGAGAGATTTACAAACATGTCATGGTCTTCAGGTTTACAACTGTATAGACTAAGAGACAGTTCAGTAACATTTGATAGCCCACAGAGGCTTTTATCCTAGCAGAGAAGAATAAGATGTAACAACATTCTTGAGAATAAAGAGGCATTCTCTTATGGAAGGAACCTGTCCTTGGTAAAACCGTCTAGATAAGCAAGGAAAGGAGAACAGAAAATCAGTCCTCCTAGAGTCCTAAGTTCTGCCTCATGCTCCTGTTCAATATTTCGCGTGCTTTTAACTTTGGCAGTAATTTATAATTCAGTGATTGAAATAGCAACTCTTATCATCAACACAATCTGAATATGAAAAAAGAAGATTGAGCTACTTTTGCATCGGTTGTTGATCCAACTCCTGCCTGGTAGACTCTAGAATCACACTAGGATACACCCTTTATTTGACCATGGAACTTCCCATATCACCAATCTACCTTTTCTCTGATAAAAGCACTCATGTTCACATCATCCACAGAAATTTAATTCCACAGAAATTTAATTCCTGACCTATCAAGATAAGAACACTGGCAATGCCTTGACTGAATGACAGGTGTAACTAAGACATTGCATTTATGACAGTTTATAATAAACACAATCATTAAAAAAAAAAAAGGCCAAATCCCAATTGTACATCATACTCATGCTGCAAAACAAAATGCCAATATGTACAAGCAATAAAAATGATATGTCACAATTCAAAACTTTCAAAGGCGAGATAAAGAACCATTGCTGCCATGACCACAGGATATGAAAGTACAAAGAAAAAGGAAAGAAAACAAGCACTCCATGATGAGGAGAAGTAAAACGCAACTCGATTTGATACATCTGCACTTTTTCTATTGGAACAAAGGTGAAAGCAATAGTTAATGAGCAGTTGTAGTGGCGGTTTTCTTAAAGTCAATCTTGTCAACCTTGACCTCTCCATCTATGAGTACATAAACATAGACAACAACTCGGAGACCGTCAGTGTCCATTAGAACAAAGCTGGGGTTCACATCTTAGGTCATGCTGCTATAGGCAACAGTAGCAGAGCCAGGGTTTATGAACACACCTCCCCCATGCTTGTAGGCAGTAAATTGATGGGTGCGACCTGTCACAAGGATATCTACATCCAGTTGCCCCTGAAGCATGGCTAAGGAATCTAGATCTCCCCATGGAATGACCTTGACGCATTGAATGAGACAGCAAAATTACCATCAAACAAGCTAAAAATATGTTTTCCCAAACAACAAGTGCAAATAGAAACAGAATTGCTGCACATTAAGGAAAGGGGGCTTTATAATTCTGAGAAAGTGAATACATGTATTTACAAACTACCTTTAACAATAACAGGAAAGAAAGCTTATAGTAATATCCTGAGATACACTTCAATAGGACATAGAGATACTATAAGTTAGACACAAGGCAAGCCATACTTAAGGAAGTCAAGAGAAAAAAAAAAAAAGGTTAAAACGCACAGAATGCTACATCATTGAAGAAATAATAAGTACATCTGTATAATGAGAAAGAATTTTAGCTGTATCAGCTAAAACTTTGAAATTTTCAAAAGGCTTCCACCTTTTTTCTTTCTTAGTCTTTACTAATTGCTATTGACACCAGACTTTTATTACATAAAACCTTAGAAAAAAGTATACTGCATTGAAGTAACCATTTATAAGACAATAACCTAGAACCAAAAAAACATGATATCATATTAGATGCCAAGTGAATTGTCACTTATTTTTTACTTTCCATTTCAACGGTTTTCCTCAAGTAGCAGATAATTTAAAAAAATAGGGACTGGATATGGCAGAAATAAGTGATTAAAGAACCAAAATTGATGGTCCTCTCCAAGCTCAGGTTGAGCTTGATTTCAGACTGCCATAATCAGCAACCTTTCAGGACTCTGTAGAACTATTTGTCCCTAGCACCAGACAGTAAAATTAAACATGCAGCAGTCAGAAACCTTCATTTATATTAAAGATTAAAGTTTTATGGACAACCTTGTGTAGAAATCAAAAACAAATTTGGGGCACAACTTTTTGTTCCAAAGCAACTTGATAACATAACCCTTTAACCTGATTTCTGCTAACCTTGAATCCATCTTACACTAATCAGATTTCATAAAGCATTTTGTTTTTTAGCTCATTAATTACATGCTGTAGGAATTGTGAGCTATGTAAGAAAATGTTGGAGGAAACAGGAGACACATTCAAATACAATAGATTATCTAACATTTATAGGAAAGATAGATTTAATGGATGATAAATGTTAAACCTGATGACCACGGCATAGTCCAAGCTTGAATTGGCCGATAGTCAATGTCTTGTCTCAGGATAACGTGTCTCCTCATCATATTCACCTCTTGTAATGTGCAAGTCAGGACATAGAGTTTTCAAGTAATCAAGAATTTCCTACAGAAACAGGGAAATAGCAACTTCAGTTTGGGAAAACATGCCTGCACTTTGAAAGAAAGAATGGCAAAAGGAATGTGCCACGTTCATTGCTATTCTAGAAAAGCTCAATTGAATAAACAACATTTACATAAAAAATTATATTGGAGATGAGGAAAATAATTTATTTCCCAAGAAAATGAATTTAATTGAGCCACTATCAAACCTTTCACCAATTCCAACCACTAGTTGCTATATCTAATATGGGTGGTTTTAATCTTCTTTAAATCGTTGAAAGTTTAAAGTCCAATGTTGCTATAACTATTAAATAATAAGAAAAAAGAATTCCACCAACTAGATATAAGGGGTATTTTGTCTCGTGTAAAACATTCACTATAATTTTATTTTTTTCAATCAATATATTAATACTATAAAATATTATCATAATAATTTAAAGAATGTTTAGATAGTATGATGGTATGCATTGCTTACATAACAATTATAATGAAAAATGATTTTCTTTTTTAAATATGAAATTGTTTTCCAGTACTTCCATTACAATTTCTTTGATAGTTGGCCATCACCACCATCCATCAGCTGCTAACTCTCCTTTTCACCATTACTTGTAACTATAGACCTTGAAAATACCACAATATTACAATCAATATTATAAAATCTTAATTATAAATAATATATGTATAAAGTTTCATGCAAAATAAATGCACTCCTATAGTTTTTTTTTTTTTTAAAGACAAATCTCATATATGAGAAGCGATGTTGGACCCAAATTTTATTAAGAAATAAAAAAAGTGCAAGAAAAGAAGAGATGTGTAGCTTGATTTCCTTAAAATTACACAATTCATGAAGGCTGTTAAAAAATAAATAAAATGATACTACCCCACTTACAATTTAATTAGAAGAAAAGAAAACAACGTATAAACAGTAGCAGGACTCTTCCCACAAATGAAAGGCCAGTTAAAAACTGTACGGTCCTAGCTACAAGAGTTTAAATATAGTATAGCAAGAAGACAACGCTTACAATTAGCACAAACCTAAAAATTGTTTAACAATTGGATAAAAGGAAACAAACGCATCCCTATGATTTCCTAATTAAAAAGATGTCCCCCACAAGATTTTAGTTGAAAGAATAGTCGGTGAGTATACGTCCCCCTTTGTCTTATGCATTGGAGTTGTATCCGACACTTTAAGCAGGTCGGAGTGTGAAAGGTCACATGAAATGGATTTGCATCAGTTGAAAATTTATACGGAGTAACATGATAAGGACGCCCGAAGAATAAAAACTCCGAGCAAGAACTTCCAACTTTGGCTGCTTACATTAATATATTCAAAAGATGGTTCAACCCTCCAATGACGTTATCAATACAATTAATTTCAACAGTGGCCATGGCGTCTCAAGGGTTTGTCCTTACTTCCCGTCTCACGTGTTTGTCCTTACTTCTTCACCCATAAAACACCAATTTCTCTAGTGTTTTTCCTCTAATGGCTATGGCAAAGGCTTCTTATTTTTCTTCCTCACTTCTGTTGGCATTGATGCTGTTAGCTAATTATAGTGCCTTTGAAGTAAAAGGTGAAGAAGGAATCTATGAGCTCAAAAGGGGTGATTTCTCTGCGAAATTCACAAACTATGGAGCAACTATGCTTTCTCTCATTCTTCCTGATAAAAATGGTGCGTTTAGCTTAACACCCTCTTCTTTAATTTCTGTGAGTCCTCAGAATTATGTCAAAAGAAGGATCAAGTGGTTCATCCTTGTTGCCAATGCCTTTTTTTTTTTTTCCCTCAATAAATATAATATGAATGTATACATTGCAGCTTGACCACTTTGTTTAGCCCCCCTGGGCTTTTTCCCTTGACTCCAAAAAGTGGACTTACTTCCATCAATCATTTGGAACCAGTTTATTTAGATTATTAACAAGTATCTTTAAGATACACGCAAACGTTTTCATAATTACTATTGGTTGAGCTATTTAAGTTTTCTCTCCAAATGGTTCATATGTCTCTCGGAAGTTAGTTATCTACATATGTACACATCACATCCATATCAAGAACGACTTCGCAGTTTCCAGTTTTCTCCCTAATGCATACCCAAGTCAAGATAATTGTGAGAAGAACTTGAACGTATTTAAGTCCCTTGAAATGATTTTCCTGATATATATACCTTAAATTTCTTTTATCAGGTAAATTGGCTGATGTTCTTCTAGGATATGATACGATCTCCGAGTACAAGGTCAGAGCGGAAATTCATAACTAGTTTTCATTATATTGTATGTAAAATGAATTTGTAAGTGAATCTCGAGCTAATCGCAAGCAGAGTTTCGAATTGTAAAGAACCGACTCCGTAAAACTAATTCAATTCAACTTCATTAGAACAGAAACACCGCTATTTGGGTGTCGACCTATGTTCTTGCCATGCTGCAGAATGGTTCAGCCTACTTTGGAGCACTTATTGGAAGGGTTGCTAACAGGATTGGTGGGGCTCAATTTACTCTGAATGGAACAGTGTATAAACTCGTAGCTAATGAAGGAAATAATACACTCCATGGTAATCATCACTTTCCCAACAAAATCACCATAGCTTCAGCATTTTTTTTTTTCCAGCCTGGCTTATGGAAAATGCGGTTAATTTACCCATATCAATGGCAGGTGGGAAAATAGGATTTAGCAAAGTTACATGGACAGTGCAAAGTTATCAGCCAGACAGTCATGTGACTTTCACCTATGACAGCTACAACGGGGAACAAGGTACATTTGATGTTTCCACCATTTCCGGATTTGTGTATCTAAAAGAGGAAAGAAAGGAATTTCGGCCACTGACGACTAAGAAAAACTATTGCTCAATATTTACAGGTTTTCCTGGTGATCTAGCTGTTTCTGTTACCTACATGATAATTGAAACAAACAAGCTAGGAATGTTAATGACAGCTAAAGCACTTGATAAGGCCACACCAGTAAACTTAATTCTACACGCTTATTGGAATCTTGCCGGGCATAACAGCGGCGACATCCTCTCACAGGTTATCCAACTTTTCGGCTCCAAGGTGACCCCAGTCGATGATGAACTCATACCGACTGGTGAGATCATGGACATAAAAGGTTCTGCATACGATTTTCTCCAACCTCGGAAAATTGGCAGTAGGATCAATGAGTTGCCTTCTGGGTATGACATCAACTATGTCCTGGATGACCATGGCCATGAGCATCTAAACAAAGTTGCCGTAGTGGAGGAAAGCATCTCAGGCCGGAAAATGGAGCTGTGGAGTAATCAGCCTGGAGTGCAGTTTTATACGAGTAACTCATTGGCTAATGAAAAAGGGAAGGGCGGGTTTATTTATTCAGCTCATGCTGGTTTTTGCTTGGAGACACAAGGGTTCCCTGACTCTGTTAATCATCCGAACTTCCCTTCAGAGATCATAAATCGAGGAGAGATTTACAAACATGTTATGGTCTTCAGGTTTACAGCTGTGTAGACTAAGAGACAGTTCAGTAACATCAGATAGCCCGCAGTGGCTTTTATCCTAGCAGAACAGAATAAGATGTAACATTCTTGAGAATAAAGAGGCATTCTCTTATGGAAGGAACCTGTCCCTGGTAAAACCGTCTAGATAAGCAAGGAAACGAGAACAGAAAATCAATCCTCCTAGAGTCCTCAGTTCTGCCAAGGAAGCAAAGGGAAGAAAAGAAAAGGAATAAAATTTCAGCTGAAAGATTTATGCTCCTGTTCAATATTTCTGTGCTTTTAACATTGACAGTAGCTTATAATTCAGTGTCTGAAATAGCAGCTCTTATCATCAACACAATCTGAATATGAAATAAGAAGACTAAGCTACTTTTACGTTGGTTGTTGATCCAACTCCAGCCTGGTAGTGTCTGTAGAATCACACTAGGATACACCTTTATTTGACCATGGAACTTCCCATATCACCAGTATACCTTTTCTCTTATAAAAGCACTCATGTTCACATAATCCACAGAAATTTAATTCCTGACCTATCAAAACAAGAACACTGGCAATGCCTTGACCGAATGACAGCTCTAACTAAGACATTGCATTTATGATAGTTTATGATATAAACACAATCATTAAAATAAATAAATAAATAAAATAAAAAGACCAAATTTCAATTCTACATCATGCTCATGCTGCTAAATAAGCCAATATGTACAAGCAATAAAAATGATATGTCACAATTCAAAACTTTCAAAGGCGAGATAAGGAACCATTGCTGCCATGACCACAGGATATGAAAGTACAAGAAAAAGGAAAGAAACCAAGCACTCCATGATGAGGAGAAGTAAAACGCAACTTGAGTTGATACATCTGCACTTTTTCTATTGGAACAAAGGTAAAAGCAGTAGTTAATGAGCAGTTGTAGTGGTGGTTTTCTTAAAGTCAATCTTGTCAACCTTGACCTCTCCATCTATGAGTTCATAAACATAGACAACAACTCGGAGACCATCAATGTCCATTAGAACAAAGCTGGGGTTCACATCGTAGGTCATGCTGCTATAGGCACCAGTAGCAGAGCCAGGATTTATGACCACACCTCCTTCATGCTTGTAGGCAGTAAATTGATGGGTGTGACCTGTCACGAGGATATCTACATCCAGTTGCCTCTGAAGCATGGCTAAGGAATCTAGATCTCCCCATGGAATGACCTTGACACATTGAATGAGACAGCAAAATCACCATCAAACAAGCTAAAAATATGTTTTCCCAAACAACAAGTGCAAATAGAAACAGAATTGCTGTACATTAAGGAAAGGGGGCTTTATAATTCTGAGAAAGTAAATACCAAACTACCTTTAACAATAACAGGAAAGAAAACTTATAGTAATATCCTGAGATAAACTTCAATAGGACACAGAGATACTATGAGTTTGACACAAGGCAAGCCATACTTAAGGAAGCCATACGAAAAAAAAAAAAAAAGAAAAGGCACAGAACGCTACATCATTGAAGAAATAATAAGTACATCTGTATAATGAGAAAGAATTTTAGCTTTATCAGCTAAAACTTTGAAATTTCAAAAGGCTTCCACTTTTTTTCTTTTTTGGGCTTTACTAATTGCTATTGACACCGGCCTTTTATTACATAAAACCTTGGAAAATAGTATACTGCATGGAAGTAACAATTTATAAGACAATAACCTAGAACCAAAAAAACATGATATCATATTAGATGCCAAGTGAATTGTCACTTATTTTTTACTCTTCTATTTCAATGGTTTTCCTCAAGTAGCAGATAATTTCAAACAATAGGGACCAGATATGACAGAAATAAGTGAATAAAGAACCAAAATTGAAGGTCCTCTCCAAGCTCAGGTTGAGCTTGATTTCAGGCCATAATCAGCTCCCTTTCGGGACTCTGTACAACTATTTGTCCCTACCACCAGACAGTAAAATTAAACATGCAGCAGTGAGAAACCTTCATTTCAATTAAAGATTAAAGTTTTATGGACAACCTTGTGTATAAATCAAAAAAACTTTTGGGGCACAACTTTTTGTGCCAAAGCATCTTGATAACATAACCCTTTAACCTGATTTCTGCTCACCTTGAATCCATCTTACACTAATCAGATTTCATAAAGCATTTTTTTTTTTAACTCATTAAGTACACGCTATAGGAATTGTGAGCTATGTGAGAAAATGTTGGAGCAAACAGGAGACACATTCAAATACAATAGATTAACTAACATTTATAGGAAAGATAGATTTAATGGATGATAAATGTTAAACCTGATGACCATGGCATAGTCCAAGCTTGAATTGGCCGATAGTCAATGTCTTAGTCTCAGGATAACGTGACTCCTCATCATATTCGCCTCTTGTAATATGCAAGTCAGGACATAGAGTTTTCAAGTAATCATGAATTTCCTACAGAAACAGGGAAATAGCGAAGTCAGTTTGGGAAAACATGCCTGCACTTTGAAAGAAAGAATGGCAATGGGAATGTGCCACATTCATTGCTATTCTAGAAAAACTCCGGAACATATGAGGTATTCATGAAGAAAGATATGAATAACTGCTAAAAGAAATGGAAAAGATTTACTTGCATTTTAAATGCATGCTCAAAGTGGGTAAAAAAAAGGTGTATGAATTCTCGCCTCTCACACCACCTGTGAAGAGAGAAACCATACCCTCAAGCTACTGTTACAGGATTACTTGTAATTTCGCGTTTTTGGACTTCCTATATCAAAGTTAGGCTCGATAATAACTTTATCAATTTTCTTCCTGCATTTTCCATTGGGGCTCGTTTTAGAGAGCACCCAAGGATCTCATAGAAAATAATTTTCAGAAAACTCAGACTTGATCCTTCCATTATTGCTGGCCAATAATATAATAATTACAGGACAATAGCAGTTACATAACTGCTAGTCTTAATTCTCTTTTTTTTTTTTTTTTTCACACATATGACACAATAATAACTGCCTACACTAGAAAACGCCAAATGACACCCATGCACACACCTTACATGCCACATTACCTTCCAGACACACAAACACAAACTGATACAGCAAATACACTTAATTCAAAGACGGCATCTAAGACAAACACAAAGTCAGCATAACAACATATAGCACACTACTGCTATTTCTTATTTCCTACAATGGTACATGAGCTTGAATGAATTGATTGCAGGAGTTGTTGAACTAAAGGCTCTAACAATCTTCACCACCTGCCCTACCCCAACCCATCATATTCCTCTTCACTAAAATCCACACTCCAGTTTTTCTTGCCTCTCACACCACCTGTGAAGAGAGAAACCATACCCTCAAGCTACAATCTTCACCACCCTCCCTAGCCCAGGCCATCATATTCCTCTTCACTAAAATCCACACTCCACTTTTGCTAAAGCCACTTATATTCAACAGCATATACTCTCCAACTTCTACAACAACCTGAATCATTAAGTTGCCTTGAAATCACAAATGAAAAAGCCAATTTCCTCCTTGCAATGACAGCAAAATGTTAGCGGTTAACCTTCAACACAGCCCCTAAAGGTCTATGTCCGCAAACATAGGAAGTCTTCTTCGAAGTCCCAGCTGACAGATCAGCAAGAGGCACGTGGAGTGTAAGGGGGTAGTTAGATAGTTAGTCTGCCAGGCCACTAGGGAAACTGTTAGACGTGGCAAGAGGCAGGTGGTAGTGGAGGGAGGAAAAGTAGGGAGCGGTTGGGAAAATAATAACTGTCCCTTGGCAGATGTATTTGAATGATGGAATGAAATGGAAAAAGGCAGACTTTGAGTTTTCTTTTCAAAAACACGTTCTAGAGATCGAAGGGTTCTCTCACAACGAGCCCTTAACCCCACTAGAAGCAAGGAAGGGACTACCGCACCAAGGGGATTGAACCCGAACACCACACTCACAACATAGTGACTAGGTCCTCTAACCGATCCGCTAACACAAAACTTCTAAGAACTCTGCATTGACTTCTATCTCATAATACAAGAAAGCATCCATAACCAATACAAACAAACACAGGGAAATCACATCTTCTTGGCTCAAATCGCTATGACTTGGGAAACAACCCACTACTTCCCCATTAATATTGATACAGAATTTGCGAATTATTATACATTCATTATCCAGTTCCTAAAGATACCAGGGAAATTCATAGCCAGAGGAGTATTTTCTATAACCTTCAACTCCACCATGTCATAAGCCCTTATGAGATCCAACTCAATTGCATACCTATGAAAGCCCCTCTTAATTCTTGCGTACCAAGAAAAGTACACAAGCTATTTCTCTTAGTAAATCAGACCAATTTTCTAAAATTCCCAATCTTAAAACAAGAATCAAAATACCATCACAGACAATAAAATAAACAATAAACAAATAATGCATGACCGTACATCCTGAACATGTTGTACACCCAAAAAGAAAAAGATTAACAAGACCAAAGGCCACAATGCTTAGACCATTGAAATTTTAGAGGAACAAGTTGAAGCAGCATATACAAGAAATGGAACGGCAATATTACATTGGTTCAACTTGAAGAACCAGGCAACTCATCACCCAACAATTAAGTGTTACATACTTCCAAGTAGAAAATGCAGCTATAAGAACCGACTTTGCATTAACATGGATAGTTATCAGTCCTACACAGATATGATGGTTTTCTATCATCAAGTCAACCAATTTACTGCCAGAGAGAAAAAATCCAACTTAAATAGATTTGCATTGATGCAACAAACATGTTACCTTAGTCTAATACAGAAACATGGAAATTTCACATCAAAATCAAACCATACTCCCTCAATCACTGTAATCAGAAAGCAACTCACTTGAATTCCTATGATGAATCATATATTGGCAGTTCATGAGATAATATAACAAAAAAACCAACCCAGCGGTATTTGAGACACCATTAGACTGAATGGCGTTAATTTGACGGAAAATGGTAATGGAAAACCGCCTGCCAACATGAACTGCACCCAGTTCATAACGATTTTCAGGAACACCCACAACAAGCTACCATGGTATTGGTAATCAGAACCCATCTCAGAATTGTTAACTGAAGAAGACCAAAATCGAAAAGAAACCAATTTACAGTGAAGAACAACTGCACTCGGCTCACAACAACATTCCAATATTTCCAAGATGAACAACGGCAATAAAAACCCATTTAAAAATTGACGAACCAACTGTCATATAAGTAAATATTGCGCCCAGATCCTAACATTCTAATACATCAATGGTAAAATAAGGCAATCAAAATCTATCTCAGAATCGTTAATTTAAGGAGCCCCGAATCGTAAGCAAACAAACTTCACAATAAACGATAATTTAAGTTAGAAAACTAAAGCCAAAAAGGACAAAAGGGCACATACTTTGATGCATAAATTTCCAGTACAGATGACATGTTGGATCTTTCCAGGGACAAGCATGGACTTGAATTTGGCTGGAAGATCAGCTGCTCTATGTGGCACATGTAGATCTCCCAAAGCCAAAACCAACACCATTCTCTTTCTTTCTCTCTCACTTCACTTTCTTAAAACTAAACCCTAACCCTAATTTTCAAATGTCTATAAAATGAAGAACAATTACCAACAAAAAGTAAGTGATTGGATCATCGGAAAGTGCGATCGTTGACAACAGATGCTTACAGAGAAGTTTTTTTTTGTTAAACAGAGAGAAAAGTCTTCGTTCTTAATGACGACGTCGTTCAGTCATCTATGTCATACTTCGCAAATTAATAGCATTTTTTTTTATTTCATTTTTTAACTTTTGCTTGTTATTGCATTTTTTTTTTCACTTGAAAACATTATTAGATGATGTCACATCCGCGTTACAGCTGCAAAAGGAAAATATAGAAAGTAAAAATAATATTGGTCATAAATAAAAAATTAAAAAAATCATATTGAAAAATATGAATAGTGGGTGGGTGGTTATGGTTAAATTTAATTGTAAATGGAGGGCAAAATCAAATATTAAAAAAAAACTTGAAAGTAATAAAGAGATAATAAAATAATTATTTTAAAATATTTTATATTATCTTATTTATTTAAAAATTGATTCAAGAAATTATATTTTTAGTAAATTTTCTACTACCATAGAGAATAGTTATTACCTTTTATAATATAGATTTTTTATTTTTTTTTCTCCATAAGGAATAAAAGTTCAAGTATTGGGAAAATCATGCCCTCACTTAATAACTTTTAGTTTTTTTTTCCATAAAAAAAAAACTTTTGATTATATTCCTAACTTAATACTACAATTAATGAAGTAAATGAAACATTATAAGCGATACCTTTGTTGCTAAAGGAGATAAGTTCATTCTAAACCAATACCCTAAGAATGACCCTAAAGGAAAAGAAATGAAAAAGGTCATTTATATGCTAGCCATAGGAAGTCTTATGTATACTCAAGTTTATGTATGTTTGGATATTGCATACATTGTTGGAATACTTGGAAGATAGTTGAGCAATCTAGGAATTGATCATTAGAAAGTAACCAAATGAGTCATAAGGTATTTATAGAGAAGAAAAGATTACATGCTCACATACGAGAAATTAGATCAATTTGAGATCATTGGTTATTCTGATTTTGATTTTGCTAAGTGCCAAAATAGTCGAAAATCACATTAGGATATATTTATCTACTTGTTGGAAGAGTGGTTTCATGGAAGAGTGTTAAGTAAACACTCATAACATCTTCTACTATGGTAGTAGAGTTTATAGCTTATTACAATGCATATAATCATAGAAAATGGTTGAGGAATTTTGTCATCGAGCTATACATTATAGATAATGTAGAAAGACCATTAAAGATATATTGTGACAGTAAATAGTACGGCTATATTCCAATGACAATAGGAGCTTAACAAAGTCAAAGCACATAAACATCAAGTTCCTTGTTGTAAAAAAAAAGAGTTTGGAATAAATAGGCATATATAAAGCACATAAGAACAAACTCTATGATTGTGGATTCACTTGCTAAGGTATTACTGTAACAACCTTAAATGGAGCTCGGTAGAATTACCCTAAAGTTGTTCATCACTTGCGCAACGCAATATAAAGACCACATTAAAGTTAGAGTTTGCAAGACTGTAATCAAATATTCTCTCCTCACTTTAACTGATAGTACATATAATTAATTATTATGAAGATAATTATGAAAACCAATATATCCCAATTCACTAGAACCACAAAGAATTAGTATCTCTTACCAAACTATAAAATTGGATAGCCAAAGCCTTGAAAACAAAAGATCAAATGAGTTTTGAAAAGATAAAGATTTTGAAATGAGAATGGAAATTTTAATATTTTATCTCTTAATTTAAGTTTAGTTAAAAATTTAAACTAACTATATACCTATCCTTTAAAACTTGAGTTTAGAATGCTCATTGCTCTAATCTTATCACATTCTCAACTTTGAAATAACCTATAAGAAAAACTATTTGGGGGTGAGCAAAACCATGGCTCAGTAGGCTCATCTCTCACCACCATCATTCAAGAAAGTTATCAAGTATTAATTAGCATAACATAAAAAGCCACCTACTTATGAAACAGATGCATACATGATGAATATAAGTAACACATCCATGGGAGTTTGAAACAATGAAAGGTGTAGATTTGCATCATTTATATGTCGATTATCCACTATACTAGGTCATTCCCCCTTAACTGAGGTTGGATTATCACGCTTAACTGTAGCCGATTAAAAAAATGCCACCAAGGGCTAATCTAAGTGAATCCATGTCAAGGCATCCCCTATCAACCAATCAATCAATAAATGCCTTAAGAGCTAAACCAAGTGATCTTGAGCTAGAGTGCCTTTAATCAATCAATCAATAATGCCATATATACATCAATTAAGAGATGTTCTAAGAGGTTTGCGAATCAATTTTGATAAAATCACCATCGACGATCTTAAGAGCACACATCGAGGTTTTAAATAAAATTTCCATTAGCAACCTCCAAAGCACACACTGAGGTTTTAAATAAAATTTCCACCATGACTTTGAGAGCAAATACTAAGGTTTTATAAACGACAGCTTCTAAGAGCACACATTGGATTTTACAAAAGGTAGCTTATAAGAGCATAAACCGAAACAAACCAAAATTTTAGACAAAATTTTATGAAGATATTTTAAAATTGTTTCAAAAATATTTGGTAAAACTTGAACACTCTAAACTCTTTTGTTTGGTTTTGTTTTTTTGTTTACTTGCTAGGTCATAGACATGCAACAAATATATCCGGTTATTTTGGTCAACAATTTAAATTTACAAACTAATAAGGTAATTACACAAATGATAGCATACAAAGCAATTAATCATTCCAATAAATAATTAATAGCAATCAGCAGAACATTACACAATTAACACGTAGCAAGTGAATAGTAAATAATTAGAAGCCCCTCATTTGAACATAATTGCTTACTTGATATAATTCTTAGAAATCCTTTAAATTGACAATTGAGTAACCTAAAGCTATAATAAGATGTGCATAAGTACTGGGAAGTGCTATACTTCCTAAATAAACTAATGTCTACCATAGTTTGTTTAATCTCTAGTTACGACCCATTTTGGTGTTTTCTTTTGGTCATATTTTCAGCATTTTATGCCCTCACTATATGAAGCATGTTACAAACTAGGAATTAAGCCATGTATTAACATCTTAGGAGCTCATGTTACATGCATATCCAAAGTTCCATTATAAATCATTTCTATTTTGACGAGCTTAAATTTTTATTATAGCAAGTGAAAATTTAGTTACAGTGAGTTATACCCTAATGCTTCGATAAAAATGAATATAGAGCATCATATAGAAAGATATCAACTTATTTCCTCTTATTGTTTAGTTCTTAGTTCCTGCTATACTAAAAGAGACATATATGGTTATACATGTACATTAACATTTTCTTAAACATAATTAAATTCTTCTTCTTCTTTTATGGAAACATTTTTGCCTATTAAAATTTTCCGCTTAAGCAACGTGTAGGGGGACAATTTTCTTAATTAGATTTCGGGTATTTCTAATTGTCATGTACTAACACAATCATCAAGGCTATTATATCTTCAATGAGGCCTTTGGAAAATAGGTTACAATTTTGCTTTTCCTCATATAATCTAACATTTTCAAAACCGTTGACAGTAAGTATTGTTCAAGAATGTTTTAAAATTTGTGTGTTAGCTCTCGGCATTTCTTTCTATCACACTATTATTGATTTTTATCTTTTATCAACTTCAATTAATTCATATCTAAAACAAGAGTTATTTGCCAGAAAAAGGAAAAAAAAAAAAGATTACATATTTATGTGTGTAGGGGAATCTCACGACATGGGTATTTGTACATGCATTATATATATTTAATTTCTGAAGTCTCATGTGTTTAACAATCATGAGCCCTTATTGGTGTAAAACTAAGTAATTAAATGAATGAAAATGTGGGTTTCACTTGGCCTACGGCGGCAGGCATGTGCATGTACATTGGTGTGCTTTTCCCAACATTTGAATACTTCGTAGAAGTGGTTCATAATGCTTAAAGTTAGTTTATCCTAATTAAACTCACTCACGTTCATGGTATTACAATTTCACAAAATAAAGATATGAACTTTACGTACAGGTTGCCTCATCAACTTGGTTCAAGTTTGCAAATAAATTTAAGTAGGGATGTAGGAATTGCTACCTCAAATATGTGGTGTACGGGCTTCGTAATAAAGAAAAAAAAGGAAAAAGAAAAAGGGATTAAGGGAAGTGGTAGGAGGCGTTGTGCTGCTGAGAGTGTATGAGTGGAAAGTTAAGCATGCTTAAATTTTTACTTTGGGTTAGGATGGAACATTAAGGGGTGCTGAAAAGAAAGAAAACGAAGTGGTAGCATAAATGCTTGGGTCGTGTGTATCTCATGAACTGAAACAGATTCTCTAGTTTGTGGGATTGAAAGACATGCGACAGATTCAATTGGGTATGGAAAGATATCGCACTGTTTCTCACTCCCAAAACAGGGGACATTTGAAGGATGGAATTGAAGAAAAGGAAGAGTAAGAAGGAGGGCATGGAGGCTGGTGTTGGTATGGTTCATACATACTCTGTTCTGGGTTGTAAAGCAGTGGCTATTCCATTTTGTTCATGACAACGGAGCTGCTTGTGCTCAGATGGAGAAAAGATAATTGAAGAAGAAGATGGAGGAGGGGGGCGCTTGTGTTTCGTGCTCTGTTTTGTTTGAGGAAAGTGAGGGCTTTTCGTTGACGAGAAAAGGAAAACAAATTGAAGATGATTTTTTGTTTTTTCTTTTTTGCCTTAGTTCGTTTTATGTTTTAATTTTTTCTTTCTTTCTTTTAAAGTATATCGTTTGATATGGGTGTCTTCGGTTCATAACTTTTGATTTGGTTCTCAAGGATTTGAAACAATGTTTCCAGCTTATTATGCTTCTTTTTATCAAGAATTGATAGTGTACTTTTTCGTGTTTCAAATGTTCATGATTTTAGAATATCATATTTTACATTCATTTTATTTTTAAATTTTAATTAATTAATAATTATTATTTTTTAAATATCTGTATAGAAGTGTGACTGAAATCTCTCAAGATTCTTCATGTATCCTTTCTTCTATTTCGGTCTCGATGATGTTAAGTAATAATCTCGCTAAATACTCAAAGATTTTTTTAAACTTCTATAGTTTTGGAAGCTCACAATTACCACCCAAAAGTCTTTCATAAACATTTTGCTCATATACGTGTTATGTATTTTTAGAATATTTAGTTTCATTAGGAATTTGTATTTACAATACTTGTTTGTTAGGCATATTGATTTTTGTTTTGGACACAAATTATGTTTCGATTATTATTATGGTAATAAATTTATTTTCAATTATTACGCATTTTTTGTTAAATTATTTCTGAACTCATATAAAGTTGATCTCAATAAAGTATAATTTAAGGCTAGTCACAAAAGGACATGTTAGATCACATTTTATGTATTTTTCATGCTACATATCCATACTTGATCTATGTCATTTAATTATGTCAATGTATAGATCATTGATAGGGTCAATTATGAGATATGTAGTGAAACTTGCTTTAACCTATGTTGATATGATTGATGGACTAGATTATTTCAAAATGCATTTAGTTACAATAGCAAAATTTATCGAGTACTCATAATTATACACAATTATGAAGGTCACATATATAGTCCAAGTAAGAGATTTTTAGGTTTATTTTATAAATAAGCCGTATAAACTTATATGTGTTAATAATAATAATAATAATTGTATAATAAAGCTATCATATTAAATAAATTCCAAATAAAGTGATATGATAAAGTTATAGACTTTAATGCATTAATTAAATATGGATTGTTATGTTTAGAGATCGTAAATAATGTTTCCTATTTTATAATGAGTAAAATTGAAAATAATAAAAATTGAGATAGTTAACCTATATATATATATATGGTCATGTCTGTAAGTCACGAATGATGCTATACCTTATCATAAAAAAGGACAAGGGACATGACATCTTTAAGGGGCATTTTGTTGACTTGGAAGGTCGTTCCATCACATCAAGAAACAAGTCTCTCAAGTTATAGATTCATATATGTTTCCATTTATTGTTTTATATTTTGTGTTCTAATTTTGCACATGGATTGTTTTTGAGTGATTTAATTATGGGGATTACTATATATAAATCCTAACAATTTTCCCACTTTTTTTTTTACTAGTATATATATTAACATACTTATTATGTTTCTCTGCTTCTAGGGCATTTTCGACATGGATATTGGTCTTGGTTCTACAATGTTAAGGATTGCTCTCTAATTTGTGTTTGTTGTTCACCTAAATGAGATAACTAACTTAGCTTAGACATACACACCAATGCATTCATTTGTACAATATATCTATTATGTGATAATTATAAACCACTCTAAACTCTAATATGGGCTTAGCATAAAGCTCATGTGTTACAAGATTGATTATAACTTTGTGTTTATGGTTTTTTAAGAATGAAATTAATTTCACTCAAATGTTTAGTTGATTTCCTACCACTTTTGCCTACGTTATATAACAATTATGGGCTCATTAAAGAGAACCAATGACCTTATTAAAATAAATAAGTAAATAATTTTTGAGTAAATGGGACTTGATTTCATTCCTTCATTGTTTAATACATATATCCAAACATTAGGATAGCAATTAGAAAAACTGCAACTCTTAGAAAAAAAACCATCTATCCTAAGTTTAGTCATTTTTCTAACACCTCATATAATTGCTACTAAACCCAACAAAAATAATAATTGCCTTATCATATGGTCTAACAACATAGATACACTACCTACACTACCATACAATATATACATGCTACTCCATTGCACATTGCCACACTTAACACGCATCTACACTAAAAAAATAATAATATAACATAATTAATCACAAACACTATACCAAATATACTACTACTTTTTCTTATTCCTACAACAGTTAACATGTGTGAATGGGTTATTATAGTAGTTGTGGAATTAAAGGCTTTAACCTTACTCTCCCCTATATGTGTGCATGTGGCTTGATTCATGAATATTAGTTTCCACCTCATTGGCTCCCTTATCATTGTCTTCAAGTCAATCATGCTACTTTCATTGATTCTCCACACCTATAACTTTTTGCATTTATGCCCTACCATAAAAGGGTTCATCACAATTAATGCAAAGACCTTATGCCCTTCTTTCTTCTATTTCTAAGCGAGCTAAATTTTTTTAATGAAAGGAGTCCAAGTTGCACCAAAAGTTGGGATATCAAACTCATTATTACTAGTCAATTCTCCTCTAATTTAGACACCTTAACATCTATAAAGTCATGCAAGCCCCATGGCTTGATTTATGTCTTTCGGGTGGTGTAATTCTACATTAATTGTAATGTAGTTCTTCAAGCCACTTGTGAATATGTCTACTTATTAATCTAGCATTAAAGGCAACACTTTGGGCTAATAATTGTTTGAAACATCTCTAATATTCTTTAATCGACCCATTTTGTCTCGTCTTTGACAATTCACCAATCTTGTTACTTTACATAGTTGAGCATCCTTGTTATAAAGAACAAGCTCAAGGGATGTCAAGTCAGGAGGATCAAGGAGGCAAGGGTGTGAGCCAAGAGATTTTGAGTCTGATTAGCATACCTCAAGGACCTATCAGAAGATCATGAGCTAAGAAGATGCATAAAGCTTTGAGCATTCATCTACAAGGTTTAGTGAAGATGGTTAGTAAAGAAATTCAAGGATATCAAAGCTTGGGAATCATGACAACTCATGTTCAATATAACTTGTTACAAATCAAAATTGGAGAAATTAAGGTTGTTGGCGTTGAACCATAAGTTGTTGGCGTAGGAGAATGAAGGCCACTGGCATTGAATATGAAGGCCATCGGTGTTGAAGATCTAAGGTTGCTAGTGTAGAAAATAAACGCTGCTAGCTTTCTTTTAATACATGTTTGTAATTTCCTTTGTCGTTAAGGTTTTGGGAAGGACATATAAATACCCTCTTAGCTGCAATTGAGAGTGGTTTTTTCTTTTTTCTTTTTTTTTTTAAGAGTATTTTGAAATCCAAAAGAAAACTTTGGCATTCCTTTGTGTTCTTGTTTTGAATACATGTTTTAGAACATTCAAGAGAGAATTGATCTCATTTCTTGTAGAGTATTTTGAATTAGTGCAAGTCCTTTGTCCTAATTTTCTTGATCGACAACTAAGAGAAACCTTTTTTTAGTCTATCTTAGGGGTTGACTCCAATTGAATACGACGGTTTTTGCATCATTGCTATGAGGGTCCGTAATACATCAAAAAGGGATTCTTAGGCGTGTTCTCAAGGGTTCCCGTATCATTTGGTATTAGAACTTTAGCTCTAGATCAGGTTATATCTTCTTTGATTTAGTTTTTGTGTTTTGATTTGATATTGTGTGTTTATTGAATTTTATTGTGTTCATAAAAAAAAAAAAAACTAGTTTTTGTTTAGATCATATCATTGATTTGATTTATAGTCATATTTTGAAATATACATTTGCGTTTAAAGAGTTAAAAAAAAAAGAGAGAGAAGAAAATTCATACAAAAAACAAAAGAAGAAGAAAAGAGTTCGTGATATATATATATATAAAAAGAGAATTCATCAATTCTTCTTGTTTATTTATGTATGCTTTGGGATCCTTTATTGAAACTCCATTCATATTTGTTTGTCGATCTCTTAGATTAGGCCAAAAATGTGATTTGTGTAAGAACATATGAGAATCAGTTTGAGTGGTGTGAGACAAAACCTGTGAGTGAAATTGTTTGAGTGATACATGAGTGACCATCCCCATTTTTTTGTGAGTGCAAACATGAAAGGGAGTTTTTGTGAGGATTGATTAAATTGCTTTATTTTTAAAGTTGTTTTATTTGCAGCAATGTCGAAGAATAGTGAAAATAATAATATGAGCAATGTTGATGAGGCAAGATATCGTGAGGCTCAGGAGTCACATTTTAGATGAATGAGTGAAGCTTTAATAGCTATTAATGAAAAGTTGGACTGTATGGATTTGAGACAATGAGATTTCGAATCGCAATGAAGGAATTAGAGTGGGTAAGAATCATGTAATTTCAATTGTTGATGCAAGGGATTTGGATGATGATTATGTAGAGAAAGATGATGAGATTAGTGCTATTTTTGGTTTCACAAGAGGTGGAAGAGGAGGTCGAGGTATATATAGAGTAAGAGGAAGGGCTTAAGAGAATCCTTACATTGGTAGGATCCGAGGTAATGATGATTATGAAGATAGGAGCTTGGGTGGTATTAAACTGAAAATTCCTTAATTTCAAGGCAAATCTATTCTAGAGACTTACTTATAGTGGGAAAAGAGAGTCGAGCTTATATTTGACTGTCATCAATGCAGTGAAGAGAAATTATAGAGTTATGTTTCCAAATCTTACTCTAATAATAATTCCGCTTAGAAGGGTTATGGGAAGAGTGATATTAAGAGTGGAGGTAAACCTGTATTTGATATTACAAAGGGGAAGACCGGAGTAGTATCAAGTAAGAAACCCAAAACTGAGGAACAAAAGGGGAGAAATAGAGATATTAAATGTTGGAAGTGTTAAGGGGTAGGATATATTAGTAAGGATTGTCCTAATAGGAGAACTATGGTGATGACGAATGGTGAAGTAGTTATTGACGAAGAGGATAATAACGAGAGTGATGATGATGACATGCCAGAATTGGAGAGTTATAGAGATGAGAGCATAGAGGAACCAGTTAGAGGAGATGTGCTGGTAACTAAAAGTGTTCTTAATACCTAGTTGAAGGAAGATTGTTGTGAGGAGCAACGTGAAAACCTGTTTCATACTAGATGCCATGTTTGTAAACACCCCATTTTTGCCCTAGGAATCAATAATAATTGATAAGAATCAATTTTTCAATTTTTTCAATTTTTTCCAATTTTTCTCTAATTTAGCATAAATAATAAAAATATTCAAAAAAATAAAAATAAATAGGAAAACACATCAATTTTGAAAAATGATTTTATAAATGGCAATAATGAATAATAAATAAATTTTACAAATTTTTGAAATTCCAAAAAATACAAAAAAATGGAAAAATTGCATCGCATATGTACAATTTGCGATGTAAATAAAATCGGGAAATTGGGCCAGCTCAGCTAGCTCGTGTGTGCGCATGGGGAGCGTGTGGAGGCCAGAGGTCGCGAGTTTGAATCCTCCCCCAAGCACTCTGTGCAATTTTTTTGCCTTTCACTTGGAGTTGCTATGTGGCAGCGTGTGATTGGCCGAGGGAAGTCACACGTGTTGCGCGTGATCGTCTTCTTCGCAAGCCCAGCCGGAGAAAAATCCGGCAGAAGTCTGATAAGGCTGAAATTGCTGGATTTCTTTGAATCTTTTTGGATTTCAATAAATCTAAAACCGAATTATCCAGATAAATCACAAGATTACAACAAATCGACATTAAATAGGTTAGATAAAATCAAATCTAAAGAACGGAAAAATATGGGTTTATCCAAATCACCGGATTTGAGCTTATCCGGAGTAGATTTCAAACGCCTATAAATAGGAATCGAAGTGAGGAAGCCAAACAACATATCACAATTGAGAGAAAGTGAGAGGAAGGAGCAAATCGGAGAAGAACCCAAAGCTGCGAGCACCGATCGGAGTTGAACTACCACTAGGAGACGTTCTGGGAGCAAACAATCGCCACCATTGGATTCAGTACCCTCGAGAAGCTAGGATTCGACACCTCACCCGTTGCAAAAAGCCGCCGGAACGCCGTGATCGAGCACCCCCCGCCGTCGTGTCCAACTGATCCGACTCGACCCGATTCGACCTGACCGACCCGACTTGCGCATCAACCCAGATCCAGGTAAGTCGGATTTTCTGGATTTTTTTTAATTAATTTATTTTGTTTATTTATTTTTATTTCGAATTGATTTATTATTTGATTATTTATTTATTTGTTGGTTATTTATTTATTTATGTTTTATTTCCATAAGTAGGAAAATGTAGAAATTAGATTTTTAGGATTTAATAATGTAGAAAGAATAAATAAAATAAAATAAATAAAAATAATAATAATAATAATAATGTAGAAAAATAATAAAAATATTAGGAAAATAATAATAAAACTTTAGATTTCAAAATATGATGGATAATAACTTAGGATAAAATTTTTAACAAAAATTCACAAAAATTAAAAAAAAAATCACAAAAATCATAAAAATTAATAAAAAAAAATTCAAAAAATTATAAAAGAATCATAAAAAATGAGTTTTAGCACTTAGAAAAATCCTTTTCTTTAAATAAATCGAAAATTGATGTTTTCCTCCTAAAAATCATTTTCAAAAATCAGATTAAAGCTTAGGTTTAGATTTTTTTTAGAAAAATCCCAAAAAATGATAAAAACATAAATCAAAAGAGATTTCAAAAATTAAAATTTACAAACCAACTTAAGGTTCTCAGAAAAGCGAACTATGGCTTGTTTGATCCTAAGTAGCAGGTACGTAGGCACCCATTTTGGGTCAACCCATAAAATAAATGAAAAATCATTTTCTTGAAGTAATTAAAAAACATAATAAAAAGTAACAGAAACAAAAATAAAAGACATTTCTAGATAGGAACAATTTCAGGAGATTAGGTGGTAATCATAAAGGTTTTAATAGGTTAGCCTCCGGACTTAGAAACTTTGGTTTTCCCTTTTCCTTTTTTCACAAAAAACGAGAAGAGGAAATAACGACGACTAGTGGTCCAAATTAAGACTAATCCGCTCCTTTAGTCTTAATTCAATATTTCCCAACAACAGTTGGGTGGCGACTCCAAAAATCAAATGAAATTCTTAACTCAAGTCGATGATCTACATTAGATGAGCATGGGGTCTAGTATAGATCAGATTAGGAATGGGAATTCAAAAATTAGACTCGACAATGTTAAAGGCAAGAAGTGTAGTGTGATAATTGATGGTGGAAACTGTACTAATGTGGTCAGTATACTTTTTGTTAATAGGTTAGGTTTGTCTACTAAACCACATCCTATACCATATAAACTTCAACGACTTAATGATTTTGGTGAGGTTAAGGTAAATAAACAAGTTCTTGTCTCATTTACCATTGGCAAGTATAACGGTGGAGTGCTTTGTGATGTCATTCCCATGCATGCTAGTGATATATTACTTGGTAGACCATGGCAATTTGATAGAAAAACAAAGCATGATGGGTACCTCAATAGGTATTCGTTTACAAAAGATGGGCGAAAGATAACCTTGATGCCACTTTCCTCAAAGGAAGTGTATGAGGAGCAATGCAGGATGGAAAGGTTGAGAGTTGAGGCTGAGAGAAAAGAAGGGGAGAGTAAAAAAAGTGCTGTTGAGAGTGAAATTCAGAAGAGTGAAAAGAAAAAGAGTGAGAAAAATGAGAGAAAAGAGGGAAAAGAAAAGTGAGAGAAAACAATAAAGAATGTGAGTTTAATGATGAGGTTAAGTGAGGTTAGGTAGGCTTTGAATTCCAATAGGCCTATATTTGGATTTTTGTACAAGGGGGCTATTTGGCAACTAGCGATCTTAACCTATTTGTACCTAGTGTGTTATCTGATTTGTTATAGGAATTTGAAGACTTGTTTCTAGAGGAGATGCCTAGTGGATTACCACCCATCAGATGCATAAAGCACCAAATAGACTTCATTCTTAGAACTACTATACCCAATAGACCAACATATCAAGTAAACCCAAGTAAGGCGAAGGAGATCCAGAAACAAGTAGATGAATTGCTAACTAAGGGGCATGTGAGGGAAAGTCTCTATCCTTACTCTGTACTTGTGATACTTGTGCCAAAGAAGGATGGACTTGGAGAATGTGTGTAAACTGTAGAGCCATCAACAAAATCACTATAAAGTATCATTATCCAATTCCTAGGTTAGATGAATTATATGGTTTACGCTTATCTACTAAAATTGATTTGAAATCTAGTTACTATCAAATCTGCATGAAAGTTGGAGATGAAAGGAAAAATGCATTTAAAACTAAATATGGCTTGTATGAGTGGCTTATTGTGCCATTTGGTCTTACAAATGCACCTAGAACTTTTATGCGTTTAATGAATCATGTGCTACGAGAATATTTGGGTAAATTTGTTGTGGTATATTTTGATGATATTTTAATTTACTCAAAATGTTTGGATGATCATATTACGTATGTGAGATTGGTACTAGAAAAACTTAAAGAGGAAAAGTTATATACTAACCTTAAGAAGTGTAGTTTTAACATGGATAAGGTTAATTTCCTGGGTTTTTTAGTATCTAGTGAGGGAGTTGAGGTTGATGAGGAGAAGGTTAAGGCTATTAGGGATTATCCTAAATCTAAGTATGTGAGTGAGGTGAGGAGTTTTCATGGCATTGCAGGATTCTATAGAAGATTCATTAGGGTTTCAACACCATCGTTGCACCTTTGAATGAATTAGTTAAAAAAATTGTTGGATTTGTTTGGAGTGATGCACGAGAACATGCTTTCAATGAACTTCAGGATAAATTGTGTAATACACCATTACTTGCTTTGCTTGACTTTACTAAAACATTTGAAATTGAATGTGATGCTAGTGGCATAGGAATTGGAGCTATTTTAATGTAAGATCAAAGGCCACTAATGTATTTTGGTGAGAAGTTGAGTGGAGCAACTTTGAAGTATCTAACATATAATAAGGAACTATATACCTTGGTGTGAGCTTTACAGACGTGGCAACATTATCTTTAGCTTAAGGAATTTGTGGTACACACTGATTATGAGAGCCTAAAACATTTGAAGAGTCAAGATAAGCTGAATAGAAGGCATGTAAAGTGGGTGGAATTCATCGTGATGTGCCCAATATGTCATCAAGTATAAACAAGGTAAAGAAAATGTGGTAGCTGATGTGTTGTCAAGAAGGTATACTTTACTTAACTCACTTAGTACTTCATTACTAGGTTTTGAGTTTATTGAAGAGTTATACTCAATTGATGCTGATTTTTGTGAAATTTATACTGCTTATACTAATGGGATTAGATTAAATGATTTCTATGTGTCTGATGGATTTTTGTTTAAAAGGAATAGATTGTGCATTCCTAAAGGTTCCATGAGGGAATTGTTAGTTAAGGAGGCACATGGAGGAGGATTAATAGGGCATTTTAGGGTAAATAAGACCTATGATATGTGTGTGATCATTTTTATTTGCTTGGGATGAGACACCGTGTGCATAAAGTGTGTGCACATTGCATTACATGTGGAGAGGCTAAGTCTGGATTGGAACCGCATGGATTATATGTACCATTGCTTGTTCTCAATGAACCTTGGATTGATTTGTCTATGGACTTTGTGATTGGGTTACCTAGAACTAGGAAAGGTAGTGATACTATATGTGTTGTGGTTGATAGGTTCAGTAAAATGACTCATTTTATTTTTTGTCATAAAACTGATGATGCTAAGTTAACTGTTGATTTGTTCTTCAAAGAGGTCGTGCGTTTACATGGCATACCTAAAAGAATTATTAGTGATAAGGATGTTAAATTTTTGAGTCATTTTTGGAGAGTGTTGTAGGGAAAGTTAGGAACAAAACTATTGTTTTTAACTACTTGTCACCCACAAACTGATGGACAAATTGAGGTGATTAATAGAACATTGATCACTTTATTGAGGGTAATCATTGAGAAAAACATTAGGATGTGGGAGGATTGTTTACTGGTTGTGGAGTTTGCTTATAATAGGGCTATACATAGCACTACTCATTGTTCTCCATTTGAAATTGTTTATGGTTTTAATCCACTTACTCCTATTGACTTATTGCCATTACCACCTAATAATTTTATGAGTGTTGATGCACTTCTAAAGTAGATTTTGTGAGGAAATTACACAAGCAGATAAAGGAGTGGATTGAAAGCTAGAATGCTAAGGTAGCTACTCATGTGAACAAGGGAAGATGACCTATGGTGTTTCAACCAGGAGAATGGGTGTGGATGCATTTCTGCAAGAAGAGATTTCCCCTTCAAAGGAAGTCTAAATTAAACCTAAGAGGAGACGGTCCATTTCAAATCATTGAGAAGATCAATGATAATGCATATAAATTGGATTTGCTAGGTAATTATAACGTTAGTGTTACATTCAATGTTATTGATTTAAGTCCTTTTGATGCAAGTGATGTCTTTGATTCAAGGACAAATCCTTTTGAAGAGAGGGGAATGTTATGGAGAACCAAGCTTTGGGGATGTCAAGTTAGGAGGATCAAGGAGGCAAGGATGTGAGCTAAGAGATTTTGAGCCTGATTAGCATGCCTCAAGGACCTATCACAAGATCACAAGCTAAGAAGATGCAACAAGCTTTGAGCATTCATCTACAAGGTTTAGTGAAGATGGTTAGTGAAGAACTTCAAGGATATCAAAGCTTAAGAACCATGAAAACTCATGTTCAATACAACTTGTTACAAATCAAAATTGGAGAAATGAAGGCTGCTGACATTGAACCATAAGCTACTGGCATAGGAGAATGAAGGCTACTAGCGTTGAATATGAAGGCCACCAGTGTTGAAGATCTAAGGCCACTAGTGTAGAAAATAAATGCCGCCAACTTTCTTTTAATACATGTTTGTAATTTCCTTTGTTGTTAGGGTTTTGGGAGAGACATATAAATACCCTCTTAGTTGTAATTGAGAGTGTTCTTATTTTTTTTTAGAATATTTTGAAATCCAAAAGACAACATTGGTATTCCTTTGTGTTCTTGTTTTGAATACATGTTTTAGAAAATTCAAGTGAGAATTGATCGCCTTTCTTGTGGAGTATTCTAAATTAGTGTAAGTCATTTGTCCTAATTTTCTTGATCGACAACTAAGAGAAACCTATTTCTAGTCTATCTTAGGGATTGACTCTAATCAAATATGAGAGTTTTTGCATCACTGTTGTGAGGGTCCGTAATATACCAAAAAGGGGTTCTCAAGGGTTCCCATATCAATCACCCTCTAAGTGAGGGGCTATTAACTCCACTTTTTCCTCATCCCAATTTATTTAATGTTTAAAGAAATACTCACAACGATTTAGCAATCCAAATGGGTCCATGCTTCCATCATATTTTGGAAAATCAAGTTTGGAAAATTTGGTGGTGATCACCTCTCTTACATTTTGATCATTATTGCTATTCCCTACCGCTTCATCTTTATTTTCATTACCTACCTCTTGATCAAGCATGGCTACATGAGAAGAGGTTGCATCCTTAATTAATGCAACCAACTAAACAAATTGTTATTGCTATTGATTTTCCAACATAATCTGTTCCTCTTCACACATCATTAAGAAGGCCTTAAATTGTTGCTGTAACTTCTTCATCTCATTCATTAAGTCCATCTCTTATATCAATTTATTATAGAATTGAATATAACTTCATGTTTATGGTCTTTCAAGAATGAAATTAATTTCATTAAAAAAATTAGTTGATTCTTTACCACTTTTGTCTATGTTGTATAGCAATTATAGGTTCATTAGAGAGAACCTAACGATGTCGTTAGAAAAAAAAGGAAAAAAAACTAATTTTTGAGTAAATGGGACTTGGTTTCATTCCTTTACTGTTTAGTACATATATCTAGATATTAGGATAATAGTCAGAATAATTGCAACTAGACTTGTGTAAGTAAGCTAAATGAGAAGTCTACCTCCATGTGCTTTAGCTTGTAGGTTAAATAGGCTAGCTCATTATGGCTTGCTTGAAAAGTGAACTAGAAATTTAGGCTCAACTAGCCTTAACGCCAGTTGGTGGGTTAAGTGAACCCACTCATCAATTCACAACATTTAATCCACTTTTACAATTTAGTGGGTTAAGCAGGGCAACTCACTAACCCATTGAGATGTAAGATATAAAATATAATATATCTAGTTGATAAAAAATAAAATAACCATTGTAAGCTTTTATGTATAATTCATAATACATTTATATTCATATTTTTATCAATTAAATGTAGCTAAGAATTATATTTTTCTATTACTAATCTAATTTGTTTTCTTCTATTTGACAATTCTATTCTAATAGAAATAAAGAGTGTAAAGGAAATATATAATAACTTTGTTCATATTGACTAATCAATATTGTGGTGATAAGAGTTTCTTATGCAATTATGTGTCAAAAGTAATTAATTAATTAATGATATATGAAAAATAAATTATTCATTTTTTTATGGGTTGGCCCACTTTAACCTATGGGCTATTTGGGGCAAGCCAATGCAACCCACTCTTTAAATAGGTTGAAATTTCCAACCTTAACTTGCCTTTTTTTTTTATTTTATTAAATAGATTAGCTTGCATGATTCGCCTTGCTTGCATAGCTCTAATTGCAACTCCTAGGAAAAACTACATGTCTTAATTTTACTCATTTTTTGACACCTCATATAACTGTTACTTGACACAAAAAATAATAACTGCCTTATCCTCTAGTCTAACAACATAGACACACAACCTATACCGCCACATAGCATAGACACGCTATTCCATTGCACAATACCACACTTAACACACACATGTTGCAATATTTTTTTTTTAAATTATACATTAATAATAATAGATTAATTAAATAGATATATGAATAGTAGTTATGCAAATATGTAAAACACATCTTAATTGCCCATATCTTTAAAAATAATGTATCTTTTCCTTTTCCTTTTTTTTTTCTTTTTCTTTTCTCTCATTTTCGTCCTTCAATAACAGTTTCTTCTCTCATAACTACCCCTCTCCTCTTCCATTTGAATTTCAAGAAGATCAAGGTAAGATGATTTCTTTTTGCAAAAATTTCTTCTCTTTCTAGTTTTCTGCCCATCTTAATTTTGTTGTGGAAAAATTTTCATAAAAAACTAGACATCTTGGAGTAAGAACAAGAAGAAGTGGGTCAATAAAAATAGAAATTTGTGAATATTTTGGCAAGCACCTTTATCTTGTGATTTAGTATTGTTAATATAAGGCATTTTGACTTTAAAGTACACATAACAAGTGAATTGTGGTTTGAAATTTTGGTTGAAGAGCATTTGAGCATGGTTATTCATGATTAAGATTTTTAGTAAGTTTTCTTAACCTTAATGCTATTATTTATGTTTAAATTAAGGAATTTTGGTTAAAGATTGAAACTTTTGTGGAGAATATTGTTGATTATCATTTAGGTATGTGGAATTTGATGTTGGCACACAAGGAGTTATGTGTAATGGTTGTAATTGAATGTTGGGAGGCGTGATAGGTTGAAACATTTAAAAATTGTAGAGTCAAAAGGTTACTTAGAGGGTGTAATAAATGGGCAAGTTGTGCATGGTATGATCAAAAGGTTACTCAAAGGGTATAGTGAAAGTTGAGCATGATATAGTCAAATGGTTATCGGAAGGTACTGTAAAGGAGTAAGTTGAGTAAAGTATAGTCAGAAGGTTACTCAAAAGGTGTAGTAAATAGTTAAGTTAATTAGAGTTTAGTTAGAAGATTTAGTAAAGGGATAAAGAGGATAAAAGTTAGGTAGAGCATAAGTTAGAAAAGTGGTAGAAAAGAGTAAATTTAAGTATCTTAGATTCTCATTAAAGCTTAACTATTTTGGTTAATGTCAGGTTCTAGGGCATGGATAACTCAGAATCTAGTGAGCCTTTTCATCTAAGTACATGTTTACCATGTATGTTATTTGTATATGCTAGGAATAGAAATTGAATGAACTTAATAAAAATCTAGCTAATAACTTGTTTGCTACTAGTGCATAACTCAACTTAGGAATTGGTGATGATAGAATATAGCGATGTCCTCTATAGAGTTGCATATTAATATAATTTTGGTAGATTTAGGGTAACTCATAGATGTTGAAGTCGAAAGTAACAACTTCCAATATCGTAGTATTAGGGCTGATGGTAGCAATATCCTGAAGGTTAATATGTATTTATATATGTATGTGATTAGGGTTATGAGTTACTCCAAGTCTTGGGACATTAAGATTGTGTTACTTGTTTGACTTAAATAAAAGATAATTAACTTGTTATTTGTCATATCCTATTGCATAAATCTACTTGTGAGGTGTGATTGTATGACAAGCATATGTGGTTGTGGTACTCATGTATTGGGCTTTAACTGGCCCCTTATGTGACATTTTTTTTTTAGTTGTAGGTATATTTGATGAGTTTATAGTGTGTGACGAAATGGGTACAGACTATTATCAAGTCGGAAATGGCAATAGTGACTGTGAGTATTACTACGAGAATTAGTAGATGTGTTGTATTGTTTCAAGATAGACTCTAGTTGACTTATGCATATATTAACTATGGTTGTAGGAGCGATGGTCTCTAATTATAATTCAAGTTGATTTTTTTTTTTTTTAGATTTAGTGATTAAATTGACTTTTACAATAGGAGAGTAGATTTTTGTTGGACATGTTTGGTGGATTATTGTGGCTATAGAGTGAGACTCCAATGAACCACTCAATGTTGATATGTGGAGCTTTACATTATGTGTGTTTGGTAGTTATTACAGGTTCTTGGAGATTTTAGTTGATTTTAAGTCTTTGCATGTTATCAACCATTGGTGACACATAGTGGTTTATGATGTTATGAGTTTTGGGATGTTACATATGTACTAAAAATAATAATAATATAACATAATTAATCACTAACACTACGCTAGATATACTACTACTATTTCTCATTCCTACAATAGTAAACATGTGTGAATAGGATTGTTGTAGTAGTCGTGGAACTATAACATTATACTATACAGAGGCATATTTAGGTTATTAATAAGTTTTTCCTAAGTCTTACATTATGTAGATGATTTTTAATAAGTGAATTTATGGATACACTACCAAATTTATTGGCTAAGTATGAATTCATTCCATAAATTTGCAAAATGTGCTTGAAACCTCATGACAACTTTTGAAAATATATATATATCCCTTAAATTGTTGCAACATTCCTAAAAGTGTTGCTATTCATAATCCTTTAACTACGATTTTTGGAGTTTTAACAACTGTTTGTAGGGGAGTGATATACATATGGAGTCATGCTTTGAAAATTTATGGAATCTATCTACACTTAATAAAAGGTCTTGGGGTACTTGCTATTATTCCATTTTGGAGAGAAAAACAATAAGCAAAAATAAATGAAATCGAGAGAAACAAGTATTGATGAAAAGAGGTATAATTTCCATTTTTCTTTTGGACATATATGCATGAAGAATTAGAATGATGCAAGGAGAAACATCTCCATTTGCTTTATTTGGTCGATATTACTTGGTGATTACAATGAGAGGGGATATTTGAACTTGATCTATTCCATTAGGAAACCAACATCCTTGCCATTAGGCAACAAGGACATTTGTAGTCAATATTACTTGAAGTATGTATTTAACAAAGTTTCTCTCTCTTTCTCTTTCTTTTTAATAAATTATTATAAGTGATGCTTTGTAATTTTAATATCATAAATGGACTTTAAGTGAAATCCTTTCATCTATTTCATTCCTACTCTTCATTTAAGTTATCAATACATTCCCTATTCGTTCGTTTCCACTCTTTATTTAAGTTATCAAACACAATATTTTCTCCCATTTCCACCTCTCACTACCAGTCTAAACACACTATGTAACATATGTTTTGAGAAAATATAGTATTAATGTTTATAAATTACATTGAGTCTATACTTAATCATATAATAACACTTAAAAATTGATACTCCATTATTTGAAAATCCCTTTTTAATGATTTGCATTATAATATTAAGTTAGTCCATTACTCTTGCAATGTGAGTTTTTATAAGATGAAAGTGATTCCTTATTAACTCATAAATTTACCTATATAGTAGCTCATAGTTGGACATTTTTAAGTAATAAATCTCGTGGAGAAATTTTGTAACTCATACTATAGTGTATAATTCAAAATATAATGTTATAAAAAAAAATGACCCTTGAGATATTATAAGTGCATATGTCAATATATCATTGTTTTTATTGAGGAGTATATTCTATATTAAAGTTTTTATAATTTTGAAAAAATTTACAAACTGATCTCATATGATAATATTAATACTATAGGATTTTTCTAAATTATATTTGTTGTTAACATTTTTAGGGTTTCAAACTTAATGATTCTACTTGGCATACTTACTCATCTAACTCACTTATAGTAGGTAAGTATATGGATGTCCTCTATATTTATGTAAAAATTCATTTAAGTTTTGTCCTATGTTTTTATGATAAAATACAATCAAGTCTTCTTTGTTTTATTTAAAATTTTTATTCCTTTATATTTGTGATTTCTTATCAAATAAATCCACTATGTTTATGACCATGAAATCATGATAGATACTAATAGAGGGATTTATCTTGTGTAAAAATATAAACATTAAAGATTTAAACAATTCATTGAGAACTTATAAGACGCAATTGAATTTTGGAAAAAAGTGTAAAGGATTTAAATTACTCACTTAAAATGTAAAGGACTTGATCAAACTTTCATTCAAACAAATAGCATTTATATTGTATTCATTCCTAACTATATTAGAAATTATGATTTCAATTGCCTAGTTTCATTTGTAAAAATAATTTCCTATCAATTACTCAAATTGACCCAATTTAGTAATTTAAAGAATTGTGTTACTTAATTTTGCATCTAAGCCATTGGTGAGCTATTATTTTAGGGCAAAAAAGTTATCTTCATAGGTTGATTTCTCCAATTAATTTAATAACTAACTATTGATACCACCTTTTGGATTTGGGTCCTTTAGGCCTAATTCGACTAGCCTAGACCTATGGCTAAGCTCTAAGGACTAGAATCCAAAATCCTACTTCCCAGTCCAAGAATTGGAGATTGCTTTGAGCTCTAGTGTATAGCCTAGCGCGGGTATAAACTCAGATCGGTTGTGCTCCCTTGATAGACAAGAGAAGCAGGAAAGGCGTAACTAGCATAGGGAACCTACATAAACATGGGATATGAGATAAATCCACCTACTACACCATTAATGCACCTATCAAGTTGTCTTAACCTCAACATTTATAAATAGGGGTTGACATAACTTGGATTCGGGTTTAAAATCTTAAGTCCTACACTCTTACTAACTTATTAGTTTCTTGAAACACATTATGCTAACTTGAGCATTAGAGTGGCTATGTCAAAACCACTCTTAGCGTCCCCTTGAGCCGAACATGTTCTATTTTGTAGGTGATTTCTACTTAGGAGAATTTCCAAGCACAACATTTGGCATCGTCTCCGTGATCTTACTTACAATCATTTATAGTACCTAATTAAAAAATCACCAATCCAAGGAAACCATTGGTACATTGGTTGTGGACCAAATTGTCTATACCATGATGTCCCAACAACACAACTTAAACATAAACAAAAACACCAAGCAAATTAATGCTCAACTTTTCCTTGACATGGAAATCTTTGTAAAATGTTGATGGTATAAAATGAAGTGATCAAAATCGACAACATAAGATTGCAAGCTTAAGTTATAGAGGTAGAGTAACTCAACAATATGCTTGAATTGAAATATGTGTCAACACACTCTCCAAGAAGTAGCTACAACAATTGTTTACCACCACTAGTTGTAAATGTGCCACCACAAAAATTAGCAAGCCTTGTCTGTGGAGTACCTTTACCAAGCTCTTATTAAACAAGTTTTGGTGGTAGCTACACAAGGGAATGTGCTCCCAGTATTAATATTACTAACTGCATTGCGTAGCCACAATGGCACTATAGCTTGAAGCATTAAACTTGAGCCATTAGATATTCGGATAAGAGCCAATTTCCAAGTTAATAACATGGACATTGACCAAATAGACAAATACAACAAGAGGCTCTTCGATCTTAAAGAAAGTGAGTGCATTGATCCTTCTGCAAGATTCTCAATAAATAAGATGCCATTTGCATAAACAATACAAGAAAAGGCTTTGCCCCCCAATTTCAAGCTACCCCAACTTAACACATATGATGAATTAGCTAACTTAGACAATTTACAACTTGAGTTATTTTTACACAATGATGAACTTGCATAGCTTCAATGATGTAGTTGCCTGGAAAGTACTTATGAGCACTTTTCACAATGTTGCATGGACATAATACAATAACCTCTCCAACAATTCCATCAATTCCTTCGATAAGCTAGCAAATTAGTTTTAGCAGTACTTCTTAGCTACTAAGCTCTTAATTAAAGACTCATTGACCCTCAATCTCATCAAATAGGGCCACGACTAGTCAATTAGGGGCTACCTTGCTTGTTACATTGTAGCTATGTTAGAGATCCCCAATGTCAACAAAGGCATTGCTTGATGCAACAATTTAAGGTGTCCAACTTGGCAATAACTTTTTTCAAGTCATTGAGGAAGAGTAAACTAACAAATTTTAAAGAATTTTGAGAGAAGATTGGAAAGTACACAGAATAAGAAAACTTTATACTAGCTTAAAAGGATACCGACCAAAACAAGTCAGAGAAAAGGAAGGATAAGGAAAGAGGGTCCATAAAGGACTAACTTAGCCCTAGAAATGGATAGGGGTCATCCTTAGATAATGACACTAGAGATTGGTAGTGTGCCATATCTAACTTTACTACATACATCCCATTGAATCGGCTAGCAGGAGATGTCTTTATGGAAGTTTGCAACAAAGAGGTATTGCCCAGACCATCATGCCTCAAGGGTAACTCGAATAAGAGAACCTAAAAGTATTGTAACTTCTACGGAGATAAGAATCACAATATAGATGAATGTTACCAATTTAAGAATGCCCTTGAAAACTTTACCTAACGAGGATGCCTTAGGGATTATATTATTGACCCTAACAACTTCATGGAATGACCTTGAGATGAAGATAACAATAAAACTGAGCTCCTAAAGACATCATCAATTAAGGGGGAGGGGAAATGCCTATAGATCGTAACTCATTAGTTGAGCAAGCCTTGAACTCATTGTAGAGGAAATGGTAATGAGCAGGCTTTGATCTCTTTAAGGACATGGTAATGAACAGGCCTTGAACTCATCATAGAGGACATGGTAGTAAGTAAGCCTATTTGTTCCCTTGATACTCGCATGACTGTCAAGATAAAATCCAAATTCTATAGAATGGTAGATCTTTGGGATGAGTATCAAATGCAATTGAAATTTCCCTGATCATACTACCTCATAATGAAGCTCTTTGTTGATTTTAAGATTCCTTAGAGAGATTTTCTATCATATCAACATGGTTTTTAGTAGAGACAAGAGCTTTATACTCTATAATTTCTAGCCAATCCATAGAAGCCATGATAGCTACAATCGAATTAGAATCTTCACTAGGAGTTGAACTTTCTTATGTTCATAGATTGGACTTGAAGCTAACCTTGGCATAATTGAAGAGACCTAAGACACACCTATAGCTTGGGTAACAATATACTAGCACTAAGCAACTCGTCACTACAACAAGGGCATTAAGCACATAGTCTTCTAACTAAGAAACCTAGTTTATAGGAAGTTAGGCCATATTTTGACCAAGTGTAAACCAAGCTCATCTAATATAGACCTTTGTAATGAAAATTGTTTTTCGCTTTCACATTGTGAGCTTGTGCTACTCCTTATATTTAATTCTCTCTTAAGTCTCAACCTCCATTTAAGGTGAATAATCTATAAATTCATAAGTCTTAGCCTCTTATGAGGTGAACAAACTCTTGATGACCTAAATACATCAAATCTATGCTAACACTTAAGCACAAAAACCCATAAATCTACACCATTGCCTCAACAAATAGAGTCTTGACAATATTAAGTCCCTGTGAGCGCTTAAGCAAGAAAACCTTTAAGTCTATGTCAATGCCTTAGAAAACGGACTCATGATTTCAACTAAGTCCACACTTTAACAAAAGTGAATGGACTTTTGTGCTCCTTAACCATCTTAGATGTTAGAGCACTCAACATTTTCAAGTCACATTGGAAGACTTATACTCTCCTACTACACTAGTAGTTAATCAATAGGACTTAGATCCAAACATCCAAGCACCCCATGAACACATCGAGTAAAGAGAAGAGAGAAAGGGTGGAGAACAGTAAACAGTACATGAGAAAGTTAGAAAACAAAGTAACACAATACTTAGATCCTCTCATTAATTGAAGTCAAAATACAAGTACATTGGAAAAGCTGGCATCCTGACCTAAACAAAAGAAACGGAATACAATTGAAAAAAAAAAAAAAGAAAGGAAAAAAAGAAGAAGTAAAAAGAGTAAAAATTAAAGAGCTTCTTAGTCCTCTAAACTAACCTCCATTAAGTTCTTAAAAACTTTGTTGACACTTGAAGTAATTGCTTGTTTAATACGGGCTAGTTTAAGGTGCAGCTGGAGGAACGTCTTTAACTTCATGATCTTGGCCATGCCCCTCTATTGTATGACATTGCTCTTCAACATAAGCCTCTTCCTTAATGACTTGGTTTTGATTGCTGAGTAGCATCTCCTCAAGACTATCCTCCACAATTTTCTCTACTTCAACCACTCCGAACACCTTAACCTCTTTGTTATCACAGAAGACCAAGTAGCTTTAATCGTAATTGGGGTATGCATTTAAAATCTTTGACTTAACTATCTTAGTGCCTTTTGTAAACTTCTTTTCTTGGATGGTTACTCATTTATCGCTCTCATGATCTTGTCAAAGAGCTCCTTCTCTATAGCTACTTTGCTCAACTCAATGGTAGCCTTAATTTGATCTACCTTGGTTCAAAACTGCTTGATCTCCTCTCGAAGACTTCTTTCTGTCATTGTGTGGTTGGCTTCTTAAGCTTATAGTTTCTGTTACATCTTGACCAATCAATTGGAGAGATGATGGTTACACTCCTCTAGTTAGTCGACCTTAGCCTTTAGCTCAACATTGATTAGGCCCTTGCACTTTACTCAAGCCCTTAAGGTCCTTGCTTTAGCTTTAGCACTTAAGGTCCCCACCTTGGCTTTAGCCCTCAATTGAAGCTCATCAATTATAGTGACCCTTCTTTGGGCCTCTACCTAGACCCTCCAAACTTCAACCTCCATAACCTTTACTCTCTATGTTAATATAAACCTATTATTAGAAAACTTTAAATAACCACCATAGAGCTTCTAATGCTTCCATTTAAGAAGTTCATGCTCTTCATAGAGCTCCCTTACTTGCTCAAGATTTGACTCCAAAAAATCAAACGACTTCATTAACTGTGCTAAGAAATTCAAAGCAATGGAAGCAAGGTTAAATTATGAACAAAAATTGAAGTAAAAACAAAGAAAAGAGTTAAAGCACCAAAAACTTACAATGTGGAGTTTAGCATAAATTAGCTTCTCCAACACTTCCTTAGTCATCCCTCGAAAGTTCTTCTTGAGGGTGACTATGTCCTAAAGTAAGATTGATCCCCTCAAGACTTCACTACTTTTCTTGCCATTGCCTAGCATAGAGTCTAAGCTAGAGACCTTCCAATTATGCCAGAAAGTATTATCCTCATCTTCAGTAGATTTAGCTAGCTTAGGGACTGATGTAGCTACCTCTTCAACCCTCTCCTCCATAAGATGGGTTAGCCTAGTTCCCCTCTTTTGAACCTTGTGCTCCAAAGCCTTAGACTCATAATTAAACTAAACAGCCTCATCTCAAGGCCTCTTCTTCGCACCTTGATAAACTCTATCACTAGTCTTCTCTAACTTTAACCATGCTAAGGGTCAACCTTTAGGCATTTGGTAGATTAAGCTATTAGAGTTAGGATGACCTCATCCCTTATCATCAAGGGCACGTCCTAGGACTTCCTAGGAGGCACCTTCTTTTGAGCTAGTTAAGTAGCAACCTTCCCACTCTTCTTTGTGGTGGTAGCAACCTTACATCTAGTGAGCAGGTTAGTAGTGGAGTTGTCCTTTTACTCCATATTTTCATAATGTAAGGAAAGGGTCAAGAGAGATATAGCAAAAGATTAAAAAAATACTATCGTGCCAAACACAAGCTCTCAAGGAGACCTCATCCCCTAATAGATTGAATGAATGACCTCTCCATGACAATAGTAGCAAGCATACCTCCTTTATCTTCGATAAGCACACTAGTAGTTGACGTCTCATCATATAAGTACTCATCAATAACCTTTAAGGCATTCTACAACTTGCTTGACCTCCTCCTAAGTTTTGTGTGGAGCTAATCTGCTAAAGCTCTATCACTGGGACTTAAAGATTAGATTAATGAAAACCTAATCGGGTTTGCATAACTCGTCCAAAAGTCCAGGTCCTCCTTAGTGGTTAACACCAAAAGCTTGCTCTTCTAACTGTGTACCAAAGAGTTTAAGCTAACTAGTAACTTTTGCTTAGGTCAACTCGTTAGATTATACCACACATCGTTTGATCTCTTCAACCCATAGAAGAACCTTAAGAGTTGTGAAGTGGCTTGTAGCAAAAAATACTCACATGATGCCTTGAATGCAATTAGTAGCTTGCATGTATTATACATGAGCTGTGTTGGTGAGATCTAATGATAGTTGAATGATTCTCTTTAGAACTTAGAGAACAAAGCCCATAGTTTAAATTTTAGGTGATTCATGTACAAGCAAAAATAATGCCTTATGGTGAGAGTAACTCTATCTTCTACCTAAGGACACTCTAACTTCCACCCTAAAGGATGTGGATGAAATTATCTCTTAAGGTTTATGAGCTCCTCATATGTGATGGTACTCCTAATGCCAATAGGAGTGTTTCCATCCTCCACCATTGTATGGATAGGCTATAGCGACTTTGTATCCTCACCGTCATTAAGGTAGACGTCCTTAGGGTTTTTTGCTATCACCTTAGACACCAACCTAAGAAAATCTTCTTGCTAAGTTATTAGCATGGGTGAAGCTTAGCTCAGCCACTCACTTACTCAACCCTGCCCCCTGAAATGCCAACTTAGGATTGTTCCCTCTTTGTTAGTTCTGCTAGCATGGGTGAAGCCTAGCTTAGCCACTCGCTTGCATCCCTTAGGTTCAATTTGACTTGCTTAAGCCCATGGTTGAGCTCTAAGGATTGGAATTCAAACTCTTAGTTGTCAATTTAAGAGCTTGAGATTAGTTTGAGCTCTAGTATACAACTCAACTTAAGTAAGAGCTCGAATTGGCTACATTCTCTTGATAGATGAGAGAAGTTAACAAGAAACAACTTGCATGGGAAAACTGCGTAGACATGAGATACAAGACAAATCTACCTATTACGCTATTAATACACCTATCAAATTGTCCCAACCCCAACACCTATAAATAGGGGTTGACATCACTTAGATTTTAGTTCGAAGTCTTAAACCCTACATTCTTACTAGCTTATTGGTTTCTTGAAACACACTTACATTGACTTGGGCATCAAAGTAGCCATTGGCATCCCATTGAGCCTAACATGTTCTCTTTTGTAAGTGATTTCTACCTAGAAGAATTTCCAAGCATAACATTAAACAACTACATAAGATGTGTATATAATACTAGGAATACAAGATCAAGACCCACATGAACAAAAATGACACACGACAACAATTAAGTGGAATCCATGAAATCATGTTGAATTGAATAGAACAAAGGCCAAACATTTCTAACATTGAACTAAATTGAAAGCAAAACCCAAATAGCCTATTATTATGTTATGATCTTTAGGCCTTTAAATTTACATACACAAATACTATGATTAAACATTCAATTTCATTAGATGACTAGTTACTTGGAAGTGATGGTGAAATTAACTAAAAAAGTTTAAACTAGAAAATCCTAGATTAACCTTAATCTAGGCACCAAGTAAGAAAGAGATAGTTTGCTTGAAAATGTAGAGTGGATGATTAAAGGGATGAGCTTACATATAATGAAAAAATATTGCTTTGTCAAGATCTTATAATCTAGTGGATATAAATACCATCCTCCTATGGAATGGCACATGCTCAAATTTCCCTTTATCCCCATTGTAATCACTAGAAAGAGAAAAAAGAACAGAAAAGAAAATATATTTCTTTAGTAAAGCCTATAGGATATTGGATCATGGAAAGTGTCATCATCCTATATTTCCTCTTAAAATGAATCCTTTCATCGTCTAATTGGCATAACCATTTATACCTCTGCAAAAATGCTAACAGTAAAATGCTTGGTTATTCTATAAAGTACTTGTAGGTGACTTGGCACTAGGGTTTTTACGTTTAGGACTACACTGAAGCCCTGTACAAGCTCAATAAAAAGTACGCAAGAAATAGATAATTACGCGTTGATGCAAGCAAAAAGTTGCTAATCTTTTCATTAACTGCATTATTCTACAAAGTGGCACATTTCTGGGATGTTGTAAGAACTAGAAAGCAGTATGAAAATTTAATCACATACTTCAGTAAAACTTGAATCTTTTACTAAACAATGTGATATGTACAATGGAGCTTGTAAAATACAAATATTTATCATGCTCAACTACTGTATGAGCTGTAGGTTGAACCTACTCAAAATTTTCTTTACTGCCCAAATTTTCACGCAACGGCATTTGATTATTTTTTGCAGCTGTAGCTTCTTCTTCATGACTATGGCTTCCTTTTCCTTGAGGCACTTCAGAATATCGCAGCAAAATGTCCTATATGAGTGCGAAATTCTGCAAAACTGAACAGTATGAGTTGAGGCAATGTAACTTGAAATTGCCCAACTTGTCAATATAAAAGCTGATGCTTGTGTTGGCTGCCAGTCCATCTACCAAAACTACCATCGCAGGAGAATTTCTCGTGTAATGTCATGTAGCTCCATACTGAGTTTCATGGCAGCTCAAGGTCCAGGACGATGGTCAACTTCCCCGTGGTGAGAGCAGAAGGAAGTGATGGAAAAACGAACCCTTTCTTATCATCAATACAGGAGATACATTGCAGATTCATTAGGTATCGTACTCCGGATATGGCCGGTTTGTCCTAAGGAAGATCTTGGATGTTTACTTGTGGATGCCTTCTGCTCTGACTCCCTGGAGATTGCATCGTCCTTAGTGATGGGGATTTTTTCAAGCCTTGTCAATACATCCTTCATTGATGGACGGTGTTTGGCTTCTCCTATGCAATCAAGGGCTAGGACAGCAGCCATATAGGCACCTTGTCGAGGATATTTACCTTCCAATGCGATGTCCATAATTCGAAAAACCTTGCGTTTACCGGTCAAATAAGGTTTTGCCCATTCTACAAGGTTTTCTTCTGCACTGGTTTTTGTTTTGTCAATAGCACGTCGTCCTGATAGCAATTCAAGCAATACGACTCCAAAGCTATAGACATCACAGCTTACAGTTAGATGTCCTGATCAACGCCAAACAGTCAAATAGATGGTGTTATATTAAGCAAAATTCATTCTTCTCATGATTGGGTTAAAAAAAATCACAAGCTCAATATGTAGAAGCATATGACAGGAAATTGAAGTTTCACCTAATGAAATTAATCACGTAGTTCAATCACGTCCAGCTTCTCATGTGGAAGTAGACATATTAAAACAATTCATTCCATCCAAGAAAAAAAAAAGATTTCTCTATGGTCTACAGTATTGTACTATGTAGTAGCAAAAACGTTGCATACGACAATGCTCAGGATAACTAACAGAACGACCACTGAAATTTGCATCTGCACAGAGCAACAAAGCTGAATAAAATAAAACTTAATACAAGCAGCACATGATTTATTTGTGCATTAAGTATACATTGACTATCCATGAACAATTCTAGCTGGAAAGGTCATCATAAGCGTTCTTGTATAATCTGAGTTTCATGGAACGAAATATTATAGATACTAGAAAATGAACCTTTCATTGGGTATCACTAAATTTATTCAATGAACCTGTTGCTATATATTCTGGAGCTGCATATCCTTCGGTACCCAAAACTTGGGTAGAGACATGAGTTCTGTCACCAGTTGGGCCAAACTTGGCAAAGCCAAGGTCTGAAAGCTTTGGATTATAGTTCTGCACGTCAGAATAACTTCAAGATCAATTTACATAATAGAAAAGATATAGGGAAAATCAAAAGTACATGCCTAAAATAATTGGTCAGATGTAGATAAGCCTACTAAATTCCTAAAAGTGCTATTGTTTTTTCATAACTTTTAAAAAATTCACATATACACTCTAAACCATTGCAAACCTCGAAAACAGTTGCAACTTATGGGTCTTTCAGTGATAGTTTTAGAAGGTTTTAGCAACAATTCATGGGGCATATGCACATTATTCAACAGTAATGAGCACCTTAGCAAGTTTAGAGAGTCGATTTGTAACTAATCAATAATTTTGAAGTGTATTGCAATTATCCCAAAAGTATATCGAAGAATAGGGATAGTAATATTCTCAATCCCTCTCTTGCTTTGTGGAATAGAGCTACAATACTAAAGCTCTCAATTGACATACTGCATCTAGCAAGAGATTGGCAGTCTTGAAATCACGGAATATGATAGGGTTCTCCAGTTCATGGAGAAAGGAAAGCACTTGAGCAGCACCTGTCGCGATTGTCATCCGTTGTGCCCAAGAAAGTGGTTGGTTACGCTCTGTAATTATTTGAGGTCAGTTAGGATACTCTAGTTTCTGGAAAAAGAAAATATACAAATCTAAAAACAGATGAACTTACTTTCAAATAGATGGCTATCGACACATTCATTTGGCAAATATTCATACACCAAAAGCCGGTTATCCCTTTCAAGGCAGTATCCAATAAGTGTGATTAGGTTGGGATGATGAAGTTGACCGAGATGACTAACTTCTGACTGCAATATGACATGTAATCTTAAAATGAAAAAATTTTCAACATAAACTACACATATCAAGAAGGATAATAAATGGTTACCAGCCATTCCTTGTGGCCTTGCAAACCATCAGTTTTAAGCTTTTTCACAGCAACAGGGGTCCCGCATCCGGGCTTTGCCACAGTGAAATTTTGTAAGTTAATCCACCCTTTATACACATAACCAAATCCTCCTCTTCCAATTATGTTATCATGATGGAAGTTTTGTGTAGCTTGTACAAGCTCTCGATACGTAAAAACTTGTACATGTGGTATGTCATCTTCAGATCTTGACGCGGGAACACCAATTGGTTGACATTTCCCATTTATTTGCCCAATTTGAGTGGAAGAGTCAGCATTGCCACCGGGGGACTTTGATAGGCAAGGAGATTCTTGACATCTGAAAAGGTGTATACAATCTGATGCAGGAAGGAGACCAAGCAAAGCATGATGAAACACTCAAATAGATACTATTCAATGAGAAAATTATGAAGAAAACTAAGTAAGAAAAGTATCATTATACTTGAAATAATATCAAAACCATTGCCTGAACTTTTGGTGTTTTTCTTATTTTGCACTTGGAGTATGAAGTAGTTAAATGCTATATTTAATCATTTATCAAATTCTATAATAAAAGTTTGAAGTTATTAAAAATCATATTTAATTAAACTTTTGTCTATCAACTGTAGTACCTCCATTATCTTTATAGTGATGTTATAATAAGTGCTCATTGGGCTAAGGTTATAAGTGCAAATAATGAGAGGTGAGGTACTAAATTTAACAAATAAAAATTCAATTGAATATATGATATTTAGTAATTTCAAGTTTTATACGAAAAATTAGAAAGAAAAAAATGCAAAGTTTAGGCAATGATTTTGATATGATCCAGAGTTAAATTGTGTAAAAGGTTGAAAATATTGAAATCATTAAATTCTAAAAAAAATAAAAAAGCCAATGAGAAATAACAACTTCGGTACATTGAAAAGTGAAGACACACATTTCATGAATGTCAGATAGAAACGATGTTGTATCGATGTAGTTGTTTGCTTTCCTTGTGTTTGAAATGAACACACTGCTGATGTAACAATCATAAATGAAATAAGAAAGAGCATTCTAATTCTTATGGACCACACTTCGTCTTTAAATATATGGAATACCATCATTATACTCCCAATGATTCCTTTTCAAGAACAGATTGGGATCAACATATGCATGTTATCTGCTGATACCTGAATAGATTACACATTAACAAGTATTCATTGATACGTAAGTGAACAGTACGTTATGAATCGAAAAAGAATCAACTGCCATGCGTCAAGCCTCTTCTTAAATGATCATGAAAATTATACCAATAATGCAATATCTTGTCGATTTTTGGTTCATTTAACATTATGATATTACAAAGACCTGATTTTGCTTACCTTGAAAGTTTCGCCACGACGTGTTTCAATCAATGCTACAACTTACATATATAGGTTAATATTTTAGATGATCATCAAATCGTAAATGTAACTCTCTCTTCATGCTGATAAAACCTCCAAAATTTCTAGTGGTAATTACCTTTAAAAAATGCTGCTAAAGCGGTCAATTCCATATTAAAGGCAACTACAGAGACATTTCACTCGTAAACACAAGTCATTCCAATATTTTGAAGCAGTTCTGACCACCCAAGATACCAAACGAAGAAAAAAAAAAAGAAAAAGAAAAAAGGCAATACCGGAAAAACATATTTACCAGAAGCACCATGATGAGAAGTTAGGGTTTTGTTAGTCTTTAACGAATGATGGCCGCAACGATTGCCCATTGCTTCTCTTCAATAACCATAACTAGAAAAAACAACGACCGAAGGAAACAAAACCATGGAAACTACCATGTACGGTTTAACTGTGTCATGGCGAGTTCTGTCTTTCTTGTTTTCAGTTTTCATTTAATGACCATGTTGCTGTCTAGGTTCTTCTCCAGGGCTCGAGGAACATCATACGTAGGTACGATTTTTTTCTGTTTTACCTTATCTCTTGGTTTCATTCATTTCGGTTTGAAACGAAGTCACAGAAATTATGGGATACGATGATGTGGATCCGCCGGAAGACGAAAAAATACAACTAACCTTTTTTTATGTAATCTTTTCATGTTCTATGAGAAGACGTCATGGTTGCCAATAAATGTGATGATAGCCTATTTTTATGCATCTTGGATGCCTATCAAAATTGGGTTTGCTTTCGATTAAATCTCTAATCCTTAGAATTAAGTAGGGGTGGTATGGGGCTGATCAAGCAAGCACTACCATTTATGGGCTTGGACGGTTGTGGATTGTTTGAACACAAGCACGCAAGCAACACACAGGACTTATAATTTTTATAAATTAATGTTAAATAATTTAATTAGTTATATTTATTGGATAAAATATTTAATTAATTTAATGCTGATAAATTATTTAAATATTTTTTTTGTTGATAAAGTGTTTAATTAATTTAATTAGTTTTTTTTTTAATTTGCACTATTTTTAATGGACAAATTTATACTAGTTGATTTTTTTTTTCTTTTCAAATTATTTATTTTATTACTTAAATAGTTTGAATTTATTTTTTAGTTGGTAAATGTTGAAAAAAAAAATGCAAACATAAACTGAATTTTAATAGAAATTATAAAATTAGTTAAATAAATTTGCCATTTAGTTTTAGTGAAAAATTATTAATGAAATATATACCTTAACGTAATAGTTGGACAATTAAGTAAGTTATATTAAACAATTTGCATATTCACTATAATTATAGGTGTACTTGATAACAAAATCCTTTCATATATATTAGATATACTATAATTATAATAGTAAGTAGAGATTTTTTTATAAGTAATTCTAATATTAACTTGAATAAGATAAATTCGGCTCTCCCATTTATATAATCTTGCGGCTGCCCTTGCATATATACATACATACATATATATATTATATAAACATGCATGCGCACACATATATGTATATATATACACACGGTGTGTATGTATATGTGTATATATATGTCTATGTTTATATACACATAGATAACTACTTACATATATATATATATGTAGATACACATAAATGCATACACACGCACATCTGTATACGTATATATATATATATATTAAGTAAGATTTAACATGTTTTTTCCTTGATTTTGGAATGTTTTTGAAGAATTTAAATTTTAATTAAGTAATATTTTGATTTTAGGGCTTTAATAGATAGTGAAATGAAAAAGGAAGAAAACAAATACAATTTTACTCAATTCGGAGCTAAATTAAAGAAGTTATGAAGGTTTGAAGTTAGACATAACCTAGACATGATCGTGTTAGTTAGTCATGTTGAAGTTGCAAATTCACAGAAAGTTACACGAGACATTGGCCTGACCGTGTTGAAGCTGAGGATTTATAGAAAGATACATGACCGTATCTATGCCCATGTCCATTGCAACGTCAGTTTTTGTGCGATTTTTTAAGCTAAGAAGTCAACACGATTGTAACACGACCATGTTAGATAACGTGTCGACCTAAAAACACACAGTTTTAGATGTGAATTATATAAATAGAAGAGGAGTTCTCATAAGAAAAAAAGAGTCGTATTTGTTATTCTTGTTTTAGGGTCTTGAGAGGAAAAGACAACTATTTATTTTAACTTCAAGAATTAGGGTTTTCTACTTGTTTTTATTTGATTTTCTTGATGATGCCTATCATGATATCATTATTGAATTCAAATCTAGACATGTTTAGCACTTAATTTCCATAGTATTTAGACTTGTGAAACCTAGGTTTATTATGTGATTTGAGATTTTCTTGCAATATACAATGAATTCTTATGTTCATTAATTCATACATGTGTTCTTCCTTTTCGATTGGCTTAATATTGCTAGCATATTAATCCATCTAATCGATATTGTATATCGAGATTGAGAAATTGATATATAATTAGATCTTGCATGTGTCATGAGGATTGATGACAATCTTAGAGATGAGTTACATGGTTCTTTCAGAATTATTTGCCTTACTTAAGGGAATTTGTTGTTCTTAATGCAATCTCCCAATTATACTATTGTGAAGAGATTTAGATAAGTACTTGAAAGATTAGGGTTTAGCAAGCTTGAGAAAGTTGTTGAACTAAGTTAGAAATTCCCCCAGTTAATGAATTATAAGAAGGAATTGAATGCGTTTAGTTAATATCATATAATATTACATAGGGGAAGTAAAGTCTCGATACTAGTCTTACCAACTTGAAGTTAATTCAAATTTAATTTGCTTTTTCATCTTTCATCAAATTTATAATTCTTTAGTTAGTATTTCATTACAATTTAATTTAATACAATTTCCTAGTTTACTAGTTAGATAATAGAGTGATTATTAGTATTAGTACTTGAATTCTCTATTGGACGATATCTGTATTTTTATATATTATATTACAAAATTTGATAGGTATACTTACGTCACATCAATGTACATCAAACATACATATACATGTACACATACTAATTTATTAATTTTCCACCTGTACTTTTCATTAGAAATTTACTGTAGGTCTCGAAATGGCAAACAAAATAGGAGCTTGAATTGTTTGTCCAAAAATTTTATCAAATTTTAATTAAATTATTACTGTTTAAATTCCCTTTTTTGATGAAGAATGTTTGTGATGAGCAAATAGAAAATGATATAAAATAAAGTGCAATGAAAATACAGAAGACAATGATGTATAGAAGTTCCTCCTATTGAGTACGTCCTCTCTTCCAGTTTTGCTGTTGGGGATCCAGTCTTCCACACTGATTGTTTTACTAATCCAATAGCTAAGAAATGTTACAAATATTAATAACTCTTACTCTGTCTTTCTAGCTTATTACTCGGTTAATCACAGACTACAAAACTCTTGTAACCTCACTTTCTAAGCTAATTTTTACATGAAAAAGCAAAGAAAATTTATACAAGCATGAGAAAATATAAATTCTTTAGTTTAAGCTCCATAAAACAAAGAATCATAATTTTTTTTCCTGTTTTTTTTTTCTATCTTTTCTTATGTCGTATTCTTTGAACTTGAAAGCTTTAGTTTATATATTTGCTTCTTTGTCGATAGAAGCCTTCCAATGCTCATAAAGTCTTCTAGCAGCTCCTTTGTTGCACGAGTAAGATTAATATCCCTGCATTTGTGGATTTTGAAAATTTTCTTTGTTTTCAAAATTTGAACTTTTGGTTTTTCTTGTGATTCGCAAATATCTTCATCCGAACCTTATATAGATGAGCTTCAGTTTGAAAATAGAAGATCTCTCTTTATGCGAGCAAGCGTCAACTGATAACCATATTAGTTATTCTAATTCTTATCTTATTCTTCTTTGGATAATATTCAGTTAAAATAATAATACTCGACTGCAACTAAAAAATTCCTTGAAAGCTCATGAAACAAACTTTAAAGAAAATTCCCACGAAATATTAATCCTCCTTAAGTGTAGTACCTAAATACACTTAATTAGTTGAACTAGGGCTTCAAATGAATTCAAATAAATTAAACTTGTATTGAAGATAGATAATAATTGTATAAACATACATACTGAAAAACCAAACTGAAGTATCAAATTGTTTGTTTAAGTATCTAATGAAACATCTAATAGATTATTTGTACTACACTATCTATTTAAGTGTTTATTGAAATGTCTAATAGATTGTTTGGTTAACTATTAGATAAAGTCTCTATAAATTACTGTCTGCTTAAGCATCTGTAAAAATGAATACTTTTGTTCTATGCACTTAAAATATATAATATATTCATTAGATATTCTACACACTCAAAACAGATTCATTAGATCTTATAACCTTTTTGTTATCATTAAAACTTATTTCAAAGTGTCGAGCCTAAAATTCTTCTCTTTTTTCCTAATCTGATTTATACTAAACCTTATGCTCGTTTAGTGTAAACTTCGACTAAGATTAGAAAAAATAAAATAAAATTTTACTTAAAACAAAAGGCAATCACCACTCGATTATAATCAGGAAAAATATCAAGTTAGAATTAATAGACCAATATTAATTCTAACTTGATTATTGATAAAAAAATGTATTTTTTAAAAGAAAAACTAGAGATTCTAAGCTTAGGGGCTATCTTTTAAAACACTGTGCCTTTTAAAATTAAATTAAATTTTATTTTATTTTATTTAAATTTTCATTTTTTTTTAAATTTATTGAGGTCGCCCCATAGGTACCTACATATCCATTACTTAGGATCAGATCGATCATAGTTCACATAATTAAAATGCTTATTCTAGAGACAAAAATTATTTATTCTTTTAAAAAAATTTATACTAAAAGAAAATAATTTTTTAAAATTATTATTATTATTATAAATATATATACATATATATTTATTTCTAAAATGAATAAAAAGATATATATATATTTTGTAACAATAATATATTTTTTAATTTTTTTATTTTCTAAAATGTAAGAAAAAGATAAATATATATCTATATATATATTCAAAAAATTTTATTAAAAGAAAAACATTTTTTTAAGAAAAATTTAACTTAAAAATTATTATTATTATTATTATATTTCTTTTGGAAAATTCTAAAATGTAAAAAAAATATTTTTTTAAGGAAAACATTTTTTTCTTTTTTTATAATAATGAATGAATAAATAAATAAATAAAACCTAGTTGGAACTATGGATTGGAGTTAGAACAGTGGCTTTCGGTGATGGCTTTCCTATGATGGCTTTGACCCACTAGGAGCATCAGAATGGTTTGGTGAATGGTGGTGTACCGAATTACCTACTTGGTTTGATCCTAAATGCGGTGGAGGATGGTGGTTGGAGAGGTAGCTGGCAATGGAGCTTCAAAGTGTTGTGATTTGAGCTTTCCTCAATGCTTCTAGACAAAAAAATAAAAAATTCCTAAGCTTTTCGACGATGGGAAAACTAATGGAGGAAATGGTTTTCCCTAGAAGTGGCTTATGGAAGCTAATTCCTAGAGAGAGAGAAATGGTTGAAAAGCTTTGAAATGGAGGAGATTTTCTATCAATTTGTGTTTTGGACAAAGAATAGAGGGCCCTATTTATACTAATCAAGGTCGAATTAAGCATGGAAGGTGGATATTTGCAATGAATTTGATTTTTTAAATTAATGGGTCTTGATATTTATGATTTCAAATTCAATGCATTTTGGTCATGAAAGATTGGTCAAATTGTGTTCCTGATGACCCATCCTTTACTAAAAATGTTCATGGAAGCTTTGATTTTGTCCAAATCGAGCTAGATGTGCAAGAACAATATTTGCGCGAATGATTTTTTCTTATTTTCCATGCCGATTTTAGCGAATTAATCAAGTGTAGTTGGGCTGATTTTTGGCTTGGATGCATAGTAGAGAATTTGATCTTTGTGATTTTGCCATGAACTTGGTGAAATCATGAAGAAAAAAGGGTAAAAAAATGATCTGAAAGTGGCCATCTCGGAAGGAAAAACAAGCGAATCACAGTTGGAGGAAGAAGATGAACAGTGAAAACATATGTTCAAAACACGTTTTCTTAATTATTCGCTAGAAGGAGAAAGTGTGTTTTGAACATACATTTTCTTATCTGTTTGCTGGAAGAAAACATGTGTTCAACACACATTTTCCATTGTGAAAAAATTTTTGCACAACTCGTGCTTGCCACGATTTGAACCTAAGACCGTAGGGACTTTGCATGCATGTGTTTCTGTTAAGCCGTTAGCCTATGCCTCAATTTATTATGCAATCAAATTGCATTTGTTTTCTCTTTTTTTAAGAGAAAAAAAAAAGAAAACAAAAAATAAATAAGTAAAAAATAAAATAAAGAGAGAGTAAAAATTGTGTTTATAACTACCCTTCTTTGTAGTGAAGTTTGAGGAAAACTTTACTATGAAGACCAAAGAGACACACTATTTTTTGTCTAAAAGTATACCTTGACAAGCTATTCAACCAAATGTAAGAAATATTTTACTAAACTAGTAAGAGATGTTTAGGATGGTGCTTTCGTGGGTTGACTATCATGTACTGGGAAACATCCTTATAAACTAGTAACCTTAAGCAATGATTTTTAGAATAGTGCCCCTATGAGCTAACTAATTTTAATGGGAGAACATCCATTACGGACTAGCAAAGAAAAGATGAGTTTTAGAATAGTGCTCTTGTGGGTGGAATAATTTAGATGGGAGAGCGTCTATTATAGACTAGCAATCTTAAAGATAGTGCCTCTGTGAGCTGACTATCTTGCATGGGAAAGCATTTATTACAGACTAGCAATATAGTGCCCTCATGGGCTGACTAACCTACATGCGAAAGTGTCTATTATAGACTAGTGATCCTAAGAAATGATGATTTTCAAAATAGTGCCCTTGTGGGTTGACTAACTTACATAGGAGAACGTCTATTACAAACTAGCAATCTTAACAAATGATGATTTTTAGAATAGTGCCCCTATGGGTTGACTAACTTGCATGGGAAAGTGTTTATTACAGTTTAGCAATCGAAGGAAATGATGAATTTTAGAATAGAGCCCTTATGGGCTAACTAACTTGTATGAGAAAGCGTCTATTATAGATTAGCAATCCTAAGATTTGATAAATTTTAAAATAGTGCCCTTGTAGGCTGACTAACTTGCATGTGAAAGTATTTATTACATATTAGCAATCATAAGAAATGATGAATTTTGGAATAGTGCCCTTGTGGGTTGACTATTTTACTAATCATGCATGATGTATTTTTAATAATGAAAGATCTTACCTAGTTTTGCAAATAGTGCCTAAACAATGAACCCTCTTCTCGAAGTTTAAAAACACCCATTTCACTTGCCTCCCTCTTAAATCAACTCTTTCCTCATTGGATGAACTATGCTTATATAAGATTCATTTTCATTCTAGAGTTCCAACCATTCCAATTCATTTTGCTTAAATTTATCTCCGCTCCTATTGTTTGGGACTTTAACCTAAAATAGCAAATAAAAACTTCTTTTCGAAAAAAAATGAAACCATGATGGAGTATTTGAAGAGTTTTCATTATTTATCATTGTTTTATTCCTTACAACTTTTCTCGTGTTTGAGTTTGTAAGGCAAAACAAGAGTACAGGAAGAAGAAACTTATCAATGATAGGAGAGATGATCGATCTAATTCAAACAACCATCAGGGATATCAACTTTACACGTAGATGATAAAAATTAGACCACCAAAAGACCAATAATTGCAAATATTTTCAATAAACTTAAGTAAGATTCCATTGATTCATCATAGATAGTATATTTTATCTACATCAAAATTTACAGGGTCCTTCAAATTTGGACCATCTATTTGTGAAAAAATTAATGCTCCCCCCAATAGCACTTTCTTTACAAAATATGGCCCCTCATAATTAGGTATAAACTTCCCTCTAAGATCTTGCACATTTAGGAGAATTTTCTTAAAACTAAGTCTCCCTCTTGAAAATTTCAAGGTTACACTCTTTTATTAAAAGCCTTAACCATTCTTTGTTGGTAGCATTGACCATGGCATAATGCTGCTAACCTCTTTTCATCAATTAAACCCAATTGATCAACTCATTTTTTCACCCAAACAACTTCATCCAATCGAGTTTCTAACAACACTCTGAGTGATTGAATCTCAACATCATACTGCCCTAGTGCCATATACTAAAGAATATGGTGTAGCTCTTGTTGACATTCTGATGGAGGTTTGATATGCCATGAGTGCAAATGGTAACATCTCATGCTAGTTTTTATAAGTAATGGCCATTTTTTCAATAATCTGTTTGATATTTTTATTGGCCGCTTCTATAGCTCCATTCATTTGTGGTCGATAAGGAGTGGAATTCTTATGATTGATTCTAAAATATTGGCATAATTCTATCATGAGCTTGTTGTTCAAGTTTGTGTCATTATCTATAATAATTAACTCAAGAGATCTATATTGAGCAATAATGTCCTTTTTGATGAATTTGACAACTACTCCTTTGGTAACATTAGCATATGAGGAAGCTTCAATCCATTTAGTGAAATAGTCGATTGCCACTAGTATGAACTGATGACCATTGGATGCTTTCGAGTTAATTGGTCCAATTATGTCTAAACCCTACATAGAGAATGGCCATGGTGAAGTAAGTGTATGAAGTGCTTAAGGTGAAGCATTTATTCTATTGGCATAAGCTTGACACAAATGACAATATCTCATATGTTTGATGTAGTCAGTTTCCATAGTCAACCAATAATAACCCAATCTCATGATTTTTCAGGTCAACATGTAGCCATTCATATGAGAACCACATATTCCCTCACATACCTCTCTCATAAGAGTGTCAGCTTCTTTTTCATCCTTGTATCTCAATAATGTGCTATCAAATAATCGCTTATATATTGTGGACCCACTTAGTAGAAAATGACTTGCCAACCTTTTGAGCATTTTTGCATCTTTCCTATCAGCCTTTTTTAGATACCTTCCCTCTTGAAGGAAGATCCTAACATCATGATACCACGACTTATCATTATGTGTTTTTTCAATAACTAAACAAAAAGAAGGTTTGTTTTCAATCTTAATCTTGAGAGGTTGCGTCTTTACCCTTTCTAATATTTGGCTCAAAGATGCTAATGTAGCTAGGGTATTGGTAAACTGATTCTACACCCTTGGTATATATGTGAATGTGATCTCTTCAAACCTCTCCATTAACTCCGACAAATGCTTGTGATAAGATACCAATTTTGGATCTTTTGTCTTATATTCTCCTCAAGTCTAACAAATGATGAGTGAATTGTCCCCATATACCTCTAATTCATGAATTCCTATATCCAAAGTCATTTTGAGATTAAGAATGCATACTTCATATTCTACAATGTTGTTGGTATATGGGTAATATAAGCATCATTGCTATAGGGAATTGGTTGCCTTTAATTGAAACCAGCACTGCCCTTATTCCACAACCAAATACATTAGTAACTCAATCAAAATACAATTTTCACTTGAGAAATTTTTCTTCTTTAGAGTTGGAATCACCTTCAATTATCAATACTTCTTCATTTGGAAATTGTGTTTACGGTTTTTGGGAAATTCCTTTAAGTGGATATTTAGCCAATTAATCTGTTATAACCTGACCTTTAATTGAACTCTGGTTCATATAGGTGATGTCAAATTTAGACAATAACATTTGCCATTTAGAAATCCTACCAATTAGGGTTGGTTTGTTTGCTAAATACTTTAGGGGATCATGTTTTGTTAATAATTTGATGGAATAGTACAGTATGTATTGTCTGAGTCGATGCATGACTCAAACTAATGCACAACATGCTCTCTCTAATTCTGAATATTTTTGTTCCCCCTTAGTAAATTTCTTAAGTAGTAAATGGCTTGTTCTCTCCCTTCTTCATTTTTTTGACCAAGTATACACCCTACGGATTTAAGTAGTATTGTTAGGTACAAGAATAATGGTTTGTCGAGTTTAGGAGCCACTAGCATTGGAGAATTCATGAGATATTGCTTGATTTCCGTGAAAGCTGTTTCACTTTCTTCATTCCAGTTGATAGCGGCATTTTTCTTGAGTAGTTTGAATAAAGGTTGGTATTTATTTGTGAGTTAGGAAATGAAACGAGCAACGTAATTCAGGCATCCAAGTAGTCCTTTGACTTCTTTAAGTGTATGCGGAGATGGCATTTTTAGTATTGCTTTAACCTTATATGGATCCACTTCAATGCCCTTTTGATTGACCATAAAACCCAATAACTTCCAAGAGGTAACTCCGAAAGTACATTTTTTCGGGATAAGTTTCAATTGGTATTTCCTTAACTGTTTAAATAACTTTTTTAGAGTGTTTACGTAGTCCTCCCTTTTTTTTGGATTTAGCAATCAGGTTATTAATATACACCTCAATTTCCTGGTGCATTATGTTATGAAATAATGCAACCATTGCTCTTTAATATGTTACCTCAACATTTTTGAGACCAAAGGGCATAACCTTGTAACAAAAGATGCCTCAGGTTGTGATGAAGCTTGTCTTGGTTTTATCTTCTTCTGATATCTTGATTTGGTTATACCTTGAAAAACCATCCATGAATGAAAAAAGATGGTTTCTAGTAGTATTATCTACTAGGATGTCTATATGGAGTAAAGGGAAATTATCTTTTGGTGTTGCTTGATTTAGATCTCGGAAATCTATGCATACACGAACTTTCCCATTTTTCTTTATTATAGGGAGTATGTTAGTTACCCATTCAGGATAATCTGATACTTTAATAAACCTAACCTCCAATAATTTCTTGACTTCTTCCTTGATTTTCAATAAAATATTAGGCCAAAATTGTCTTAATTTTTGTTTCTTGGGTTTTGATGTATTCTTGTGTAGGTAACTTATGAACTACGATTAATGGGTCAAGTCCTGACATATCTTCATAAGACCTTGTGAATACATCAAGGTACTTGGATAATAGCTTAGTTAACCTTCTTTTCTATTCCTTATTAAGATTGCCCTCAATTTTAAGATTCCTAGGGTTATCTTTATTTCCTAGGTTGAGAGTTTCAATCAACTCATCAAATGAAATCCTACCCTATTCATATTGTTGCCAGTTTTCTTAAATCGCTTTGTGGTCACTGATATCATCTAAACCAATAAGGTTAGAGGTGATATCAACATTTTTACCCTCTACATGTGCGGGATATCCCTGATTTTCATCATTGGAACTGGATAAATGTAAAAAAAAAAAATGAATAAATGGAAGAAGTGAATTGGAATTTTAGTGATTTCATTTATGTGGGTTACATTTATTGAATGAAAAATACATGAAAACTCAACATTGAACCATGGTTCACCCTTACTTTAAAGCAGTTTTATTTCTATTTAGAGAGAATGAGAACCAATTTTGAGGTGATTGGGAGTTACGGGATATGTCTATTGATTCATGTTGTTGCTTATTTGTGAGCTTATAGGAGTTGTCTTCTTTTGCCTATACTGGTGTCTCAATACTGGCTAGATGGGTGAATGTTGTTTAGATTAGTGGAAAACTCATTGTGGTATTGTATAGTCTATCACCCCTTCTTCCCTGCTTGAATCTTATTTGAAATTCTTCTTTCGGAGCAGGGACATATCCATGATCAAATGTCCCTGTTTAACCTTCTTTAAATTGTACCTTTCTACACCCTTGTGCCTTGGAATCATGCACACCTCATCAAAGATCTAGAGTCTAAGGTCATTTGGGTCTTCTTCTCTTATGTAGGGTATGGTCGTTTCTTATAAATGGCATAATCTTGTTCGCCCAATACAATGATGTCTTGACCATTAAAAATGAATTTGACTTATGGGTGGAGGTTAGAGGGAATGGCTTGTGCTGTATGGATCCAAGGTCTCCTAAGGAGCAAGTTAAAGGACCTTGGGATGATTAAGAATTGGAAAGGGATTCTAAAAAACTGCGAGCCAATCTCTACCATTAAGTCAATTTCCCTTAAAATTTCCCTCCTTGATCAGTCAAAAGCCTTCACTATGGTAGAACTTGGTTTGATGTCAACTACGTCAACACTTAGCAGTTTAAGAGTAGCTAAAGGGCATACATTGAGGGAGGACCCATTATCCATGAGGACTTTAGAAATAATCATGTTATTACATTTTACTACTATGAAAAGTGGTTTGGTGTGTTGATTACCTTCTTCCTCCAATTCTTCTATTGAAAAGGATATCTGATCAATGGCAAAAATGGAATTGACAATATGTCCTAATTTTTCAATAGACATTCCCTGTGGTACCTTAACTTCCCTCAAAGTTCTAAACAAAGCTTATTTGTGAGGCTCAAAAGAGAGTAAAAAACCCATAAAGGAGATTTGAGCTGGGGTCTTTGATAATTAGTTCATGATTTTTTATTCACTGGACTTGATCATCTTTGAAAAGGCTATCAGCTTTTCTTCTTCTACTTTTGGCTTTATGACTTTATTACTTGATTCATTGGCTTCGGGCTTTTTTGTGGTCTCTCCTTCAGGACTATAAACCCTCCCTGATCTAGTGATTCCTTTGATGATAGAATTTGAAGATTTTTCTTGATTAATCACTTCATAATTAAATGGGGCAGCCTTATAAGTTTCAAGTGCTAAGGGAACATGAAAAGTATATTTCTTAACTTTTGGGACTTTTTGTTCTTACTCAAGTTCTTTGTAACATTTTAGGATTACCAGTTTAAAATCAAATCGTATCATGTTAACCATTTGATCATTCTCTTTCTCATTCCAGGAGTTGTCTTCTTCTTCAAAATCTAAACCCCAACCACTTGGAGTAGGTTCTTTATGAATCAACAGTTGGATAGAGTAGTTAACAAAATAGTCAAACTTCCTTGAATGTTGCCCTAATAAACTGACCATGGGATAACCTGCGTGCTATCTTTTTTTCAATTCTTTTTGAGTCGTTAGCTTGTAAGGCTTGGGAACCAACATTTCCTAAGTGTAGGATGCTTGAATTTTGCCTTTCAATAACAATTAATAGATGGTTGACTTGGCTTGTACTCTATTGTTTGGGTTGACTGATAGTGAGTAGCTAGCTTGTTGCAAGTTCTATGCTATATGTTTTATCGGCAACCTGTCTAAATCAATTTCTAGTTTAGGTGTTTCCAAGGTGATCATGTTGATGGTATGGCTATGATTGGGAAGTGGGTTATTGTTGAAATTAGGATTAGGTGGCTTAATGAAGTCTAACTGCACTACTCTTGCATTGATTAGATCCTGGATTTTATTTTTAAGTCTCCAGCACCTATATGTAAATGTCTTACTTGCCCCATATGGTATTCACATTTGAGGTTTAGGTCATAGTTCCTAGGTTTATATCTCTTGTTGGGAATTTCAAAGTTGATTAGATTATTAGCCTTGAGGCTAGCAAAAACTTAGCTTAGGGGGACTGGGATACGAGTGAATTGTTTAGGAGGTTTGTTGATTTGGGGCTAGTTGTTTGGTTATGGTTAGATTAAAGTGTTTATGGTTGAGTTTGGTGTTTGGAAAGAAAGGTGAGGGGTTAGTCGATTGTTCTTGTTGGAATTAACCATGCCAATAGTGGTTTCTTTTCCTTTGATGTTATTCAAAGGTTTAGATGATGTTGCTCTAGATGCTTCATTGATAGGAAATTTTCTAAAAGTGATAGCATTCCCGATCCTACATCCTATTGCTACTACCTCTACGAAGCTTGAAGAGGTTTGCCCAATCAAGTGAGTGAAATAGGGTTTCTCTAATGTATTGATGAAGATGGATGTCAATTCCTTCTTAAAGATTGGAGTACTAACCCTTGCAGCTTGAGCTCTCTAACGTTAAGCATATTCTTTGAAGGATTTATTATGTTTCTTATGGATAGTCCCTAAATCCCACACGAAGGGAGCAACTTCAATGTTGAATTTGTACTATTCATAGAATGCCTGAACCAACCTTCCCAAGTGTTGATTTGGTAGAGGTCCAATTGTGCGTACCAGGTTAAGGTAGGTCTAATGAGACTGTCTTGGAAAGTCTGTACCATTAGTTGGTCGTATTGCACATATTTTCCCATTTTTCGAACATACAATTTGGTATGCATCTTTAGACATACAATTTGGTATTGTACTTCTCAAATTTTGGCACTTTAAACTTTTCAGGATAGGTAGTAACGTAAAAAAACTGTTAAGTCGAAGATGCCAATTGTCTCATATCCATTTGGGCCTTCCAAAGTTCTTATTTTGTTAGCAAGTTGTTGGTAAAATTTTCTCTCCATCTCTTTCTACCTTTTCTCTATTTGCCTTTGTAGATTTTCAGGATGATACGAGATTTAAATTCCTGATTTTTGTTCTACATCAAATGTTGGATTGATTATAGAGTTGATTTCCTCATTTTCAAAATGTAGAATTTCAACATTTTTTCCTTTCTGACCCCTTGAATGGCCTTCCTAATTCGGTTGAGTGGGTCAAAGGAGAGTAAGACTTTCCACCAAAAACTTGACTTGATCATTGATATTCTACACTTTTGTTTCAATGAGACCATTCTCTAATCAGCAGCATTGTCACCAATGTTACTATTGTTGTTACTTGACATCTTAACTCTAAAATGGGTGTTACATGGACTTGTTGTGGGGATTTGTTGTTTAGGCGCTATCTTGAAACTTGAATAGATCAATATTGGAATCTTTTGTTAGTGAATTTTTATTTTTATTTATTTTACTTTATTTTTTAGAAGAAGATGAATGCATGTGTGATTCAAGTAGATGCAAGTATGGAAACTGGCAAGTAATTGTTAAAGTGGAAAATTATTGAAATCTTATTAAAGCTATAAATCTCAATGTTTTGTTTACATTGTAAAAAAAAAAAAAAAAAATCTAATGTCTAATCTTTTTTACTTTTTTTTTTTTTTTAGCTTTTGGTTCTTGTAAAGGCATCCTCTTCTGTCCCTTCACTTGACTAGTTAGGGCTTTTAACTCTTTAATCTTCTAATGAGCTATCCTTAGTTGGGCTTCTAATGTGTTATTCTTTTGGTGAGACTCTTTGAATTTGTTCTTCCATGTATCCGCCTTAACCTCTACATAATCAAAGTGAACCTCCATTTGAGCTTGCACCTGTTCCATATAGGTTTTCATTTTTGGGCATGTATTACTTGGTGTAAGATGTGTGATATCGAGAGCTCAATAGATCCTTTTGCTGATCTTATACAGTTGATTGATGATGAAATCCCTAGTGGCCTGATGTTTTCCAACTTCACCTTCAAATTCACCTAAATCAATATTAGGGTTTTCAACTCGGGATGCCCACAAAGTCTTTATTCTTAACAACTTAGCTACCTTATCAGCAATTATCATGTTAGGGTTTTGATACTCTAATGTAATTGATTGTATTGATGGTTTATGGACTATATCTTGAATAGTTCCAAATTAACGCACCACTGAATGTGGATGGTAGCTTGTATACCAATTGAGCCTGATTAATGGAGCTGCTTGAAAATCTTTGCACTTTAGGATGATTTTGTTGCAATTGCTCCATCTGGCAGTCCATAGGATGTCATCCATAGTAAAACTTTCAAGTATCTCAACCCAAGAGTAGCTAAGGATGTCATCAGGTAACTTAATTCTTTCTCCACAGGATTCAATGAGATCAATCTGATAGGCTAATGATCGTTTAATCATGTTCAGCCCAAAGCATTTGATATAGTTTACAAACTAGATTAAGATAAGGTTAATGTTGCTTCTGAAGATAACATACCTTTTTCTCTTTACAAAATTCAAGTTACGAATTTATTCAACTAAGAGAGTAGGAATATAGGATTTCCCTTCCAAATGTTGGGCCACTAGCACAACTACCCTATAATGAATGTAGAAGACCTTAGTAGGAAAAAAGAAAGTTCCAAATGCTGATAGTATATACGCATAAACTCTGTTTTGTTTGTAATTTTTGGGGTCTCCACATAGGATGTCTTTCTGATCTTCAGCACCATATTGGGCTCTAAACCATGTTTGCAAGTCTATTAGACAAATTCAATGTCCATTACACTTTACTAGTGCTTCATTGATTATTGATTTACGAATTCCTAACAGCCTGCTGAAAATGTTAGCTAATCTTGATTCTAAATTTGGTGCATATACTTTGTTGGCCAGTGGAGGGGCTTGGAGGAGTTGAGTATATTCCTCTATTGTTGATGCGATTTCATGTAGGCTAAGGAAATGCTATAGACTCTCATTTTTAGAAATGTACCACGACCCGAATTAGGGAAATGTTGGCCTCAATCTTTGTGAGGGATAGATCAGCTAATCTTCTTATTGATAAAAGCTTGTTCTTTAGGATGGTAGATGGTAAACTAGAAATCTAGTATAAGCTTTGGGTTTAGTGGTTTTTCGATGCTGGCTATCTAGAAGATTACAAAAGAAAATTACAACTCAAATTCTTTTGTTACAAAAGTTCCTAATTTACATTTCTCTATTGTAAACATTCCATTTTTGCCCCTAATCATTAATAATGTTCAATTTATAAATTTTTTCATTTAGGAAAAATAAAAGAAAAAAATAAAAAAAATATGAAAAACATCCTAATTTTGGAAAATAATAGTAGAAACAATAATAAAAGGAGTTAAATAATTTTTACAAATTTTTAGAATTTCAAAATAATATAAAAATAATAAAAATTGCATCGCATATATGCAATTTGCGTTAAATAAAAAACTGAGAAGTGGGCTAGCCTAGTTGGTTTGAACCATGGCTTAGCGCGCGAGCACGGGGGGGGGGGGGGGGGGGGGGTGGGTGGTGTGCAAGGTCGTGAGTTTAAAAAGCGGGTGAAGCAATCCGCGTTTTGCAATTTTTTTTTTCATTTCCCAAGATACGTGTCAGCACTTGATTGGACGAAGGGAATGCACGCATCGGGCGCGTGATCGTCTTCAACCTCCATTCGAAACAGTCATCGGTCGTGGGAAAATCCAAATTCGGCCATTTTGATGTGATTTTTTGCATATATCCACTAAATCTTTAACTGAAATAAGATAAACATCATCCAATTAGAATCAAATCACAACAAAATCAAAGATTTACATGAATCAAGAGCAAATCGGAGATGGGTTTCAACCGTAAATTCGATTTATGCCTATCGAAGGGAAATTCGAGCTTATCCAGCTCAATTTCTGGTGCCTATAAATAGAGCACAACGGGGGGAAGCCAAAGCATAGATCAGAAGAGAGAAAAAGAGAGAAAACATAAGGTTTCAAAGTTCGCCAGAGTTCATCCCTTGTCGCGACCACCGACCAAGCACCAAACCACCACCTGGAGGTGTTTTGGATAAAATCCACCACCACCATTAGCTTCCCCACCTTAGGAAATCTCAGAATCACCCGATAGTCGACAAGAAGGACCGCCGAAAAGCCGTTGTAGAAAACCCTCTAACCGCCGTGATCTAACTCGACCCGTGACCTATACCTAAGTAAGTTGATTTTCTGATTTATTATTATTATTATTATTATTTATTTTATCTTTTTTTTGTATTTTTTTATTTATTTTACTTAGATATTTATTTTATTAGAAATTTTTTATTCTAAAAAAATATAAATAATGATGTTAAGGTTTTAATTAGTTTTTTTTAGAATAAATATGCTTAGTTTAATATAAAAATAAATAAAAAAGTAATAATAATAAATAATAAAAATATATATAAAAAATAAAGGATGAGAAAAAATAAATAAATATTTTAAAATTAAATAATTAGTTTAGGTTAATAACATGAATTAATAACAGATCGTTTTATCACTTAGAAAAATCTTTTTTCAAAATAAATCCAAAATTGGTTTCTCTTAAATTAAAATTTTAGAAACTCATAAAGCTCAGCCTTAGATTTTTTTCAAAAACTTTGAAAATGATAATGAACGTAAACTAGGCATGTTTTCATAATTAAAAATTAAACTAATCCACTAAAGTTTTATAAGAAAGTGAACTACGACTTGTTTGATTCTGAATAACGAGTACGTAGACACCTTTATGGGGCAACTCTAAAAAGAAATAAAAATCATTTTCCAAATTATTGTAAGTTGTTTTACCTGTATCCAAAATAATAAAAAATTGTAAAAATAAAAATAAAAAAAAATAAAAGAAAAGAGGTTCGGTTGTTTGGTTGCTATTCGCGATAAACCGGTAAGCATTCAGAGTAAATAACCATCATTCATCATGAATCACATATTCTAAGATAAGCAGTCTAAAAGACATCTCTTCTCAATCATTTGACCAGTTACTAGAAGTATTTTCAGAAGTATTAGGTAAGTCAGCCCACTATGGGGCACTTTCCTAGATACAATAACCTAAAGTCAGCCCCACAATGGGGCACTTTCTTGGTTATACTTTCTTAAAAATCAACCTACAATGGGGCACTTTCTTAGACATCCTCTCTTAAGGTTAGCCCATGGGGACACCTTCCGAGACACCTATTCTTCAAGGTTACAAGTCTAAACAAGACGCTTCCTAAATTATCGATTAGTCAGCTCATATGAGTACTTTTCTAGATAATTTATCGATTAGTTAGCTCATAAGAGCACTTCTCTAGATAACTGATTAGTCAACTCATAGGAGTACTTTCTAGATAAATGATTAGTCAGCTCATGAGAGCATTTTTCTAAGATAATCTAGCGATTAGTTAGCTTATAGAAGCACCTCTCTGGATTATCTCCTTTAAGATTGTTAGTCCTATAAGGCATATCCTAATATTGACGAGTCAGCTCATGAGAGCACTTCTCTAGAACATTTCTTCTCCAATAGTAGCTAGTTTATCTAGACTCCTTCTATTGGTAAGTGGCTAGCTCATGGGAGTGCTTCCTTAGACAATCTCTTCTTTACGGTCGCTGGTCCGATAGGACGCTTCCTATTGTCAGTTAGTCCACTCACAAATAACATACTCTTAAACAATCCCTGAGATGTTTCCTATCGTCGATTAATTAGCTCATAGAGCACTTTTTTAGATGATATCTTACTCCAGGTTGTTTAAGATCATTCCTCAAGCAGTATTAATCATCATAAAGCATTCGTGGGATTATTTGCTCATAGAGCATTTTCCTACGAGAACCGAGTATAGATAACCAACCAACTAAAGCGTTATCCATTCAATATGTCGGCAAAAAATGGCATCTTTCTTATCTATATAGTTAAGTTTTTCAAACTTTACTATAAAGAGGGGTAGCTGTAAATACCCTATTTTTGCCCCTAATCATTAATAATGTTCAATTTACAATTTTTTTCATTTTTAAAAATTTTTTCATTTTTTTTTCATTTAGGAAAAATAAAAGAAAAAAATAAAATAAATAGAAAAAACATCCCGATTTTGGAAAATAATAGTAGAAATAATAATAAAAGAAGTTAAATATTTTTTTATAAATTTTTAGAATTTCAAAATAATATAAAAATAATAAAAATTGCATCGCATATATGCAATTTGCATTTAGGGGGGGGAGGGGGATGCGAGGTCGTGAGTTCAAAATGCGGGGGAAGTAATCCGCGTTTTGTAATTTCTTTTTTCATTTCTCAAGACATGTGTCAGCACCTGATTAGATGGAGGGAACGCATACGCCAGGCGCGTGATCATCTTCAACCTACGTTCGAAATAGTCGTCGACCGCGGGAAAATCCAAATCCGATCGTTTTGATGCGATTGTTTGCACAAATCCACTAAATCTTTAACCGAAATAAGATAAACATCATCCAATTAGAATCAAATCACAACAAAATCAAAGATTTACTTGAATCAAGAGAAAATCAGATATGGGTTTCAACCGTAAATCTGATTCATGCCTATTAGAGGGAAATCCGAGCTTATTCAGCTTGATTTTTTGTGCCTATAAATAGAGCACAATGGGGGGAAGCCAAAGCACATATCAGAAGAGAGAAAACACAAGGTTTTGAAGCTCGCCGGAGTTCATCCTTTGCCATGACCACTAACCAAGCTCTGAACCATCACCTAGAGGAGTTTTAGATAAAATCCACCACCACCACCATTAGCTTCCCCACCTTCAGAAAGCTTAGAAATACCTGATATCCGATGAGAAGGACTGCTGAAAAGCCACCGTAAAAAACCCTCCAGCCACTGTGATCCAACCCGTGCATAATTCGACCCGACCAGGTTCGACCCAACCTACGTACCGCGACCCATGCCTAGGTAAGTTGATTTTTCAAATTTTTTATTATTTATTTTATCTTATTTATTTTTTTCGTATTTGTTTATTTATATTACTTAGATATTTATTTTATTAGAAAATTTTAATTCTAAAACAATATAAATAATGATAGGGTTTTAATTAGTTTTTTTTTTAAAGAATAGATATGCTTAGTTTAATATAAAAATAATAAAAAGTAATAATAATAAATAAAAAAAATAAAGGATGAGAAAAAATAAATAAAAAATTTAAAATTAAATAATTAGTTTAGGATAAAAACATGAATTAATAACAAATCATTTTATTATTTAGAAAAATCTTTTTTCAAAATAATTCCAAAATTGGTTTCTCTTAAATTAAAATTTTAGAAACTTATAAAGCTTAGGCTTAGATTTTTTTCAAAAACTTTGAAAATGATAATGAACGTAAACTATGCATGTTTTCATAATTAAAAATTAAACTAATCTACTAAAGTTTTATAAAAAAAAGCGAACTACGGCTTGTTTGATCCTGAATAGAGGGTACGTAGGCACTCTTATGAGGCAACTTTAAAAAGAAATAAAAATCTTTTTTCAAATTATTATAAGTTTTTTACCTGTATCCAAAATAATAAAAAAATAGTAAAAATAAAAAGATAATAAAAATAAAAAAAATAAAAGAAAAGATATCGGAATATGGTTTAAATTTCAGAAGGATAAGGTGGTAACTTTAAGGTTTTAATAGGTTAGCCCCCGAGTCGAGAATCTTTAGTTTTCCTTTCTTTTTTTTTCATTTATAAAAATAAAAAGAGGAGATTTCGTCGACTAGTTGTCCAAATTAAAGTTAATCCGCTCAATTAGTTCTAATTCAATAATTTTTTCCAACTTCAGTTGGGTGGCGACTCCAAATAAAATAAAATTTCTAGTTCAAGTCGAGGATTTATATTAGATAAGCATAGTGTCCAATATAAATCGAATTAGTAATATAAATAAAAAATTCAAAAATTAGACTCGACATCTATTTATCAAAAGTAAAAAATAAACAAATTACATCGCTAACTACAACAGAAATTTTATAGGGAAAGTTCTTCAAAACTCTTATTTGCAACTTTGTTTCATGCTGCTTTAGCATTTACTTGCTAGTTTATGATTTCAAACATGCAAAAGGTAGAATCTAAAAGTTCCAAAACTCTATAACCTCTCACGTTTTCAAAGAAACAGATCATGGGCTACATCGAAGTTTGAATGGGGGGTAGCCTGTTCAGCTTCGAGCAGTGGTCATTCCACTATGCTCGGTATTTACATAATGGCTCCCCTCCTAAGGTCCTAAGATGGTCCGGGTTTGACCATATCTAACACACATTGAAAATAAAATAAATCCTAAATCTCGTATGGGGGGGTCCCTAGTAGAGTTACCATCTTGTCAAGCCTAAAATTCTTTTTTTTTTCCTACTTTGATTTACACTAAACCTTATGCTCATTTAGTATAAACCCTTGAATAAGATTAGAAAACAATAAATAAATAAAATTTTACTTAAAAAAAAGGGAGTCACCACTTGATTATAATCGAGAAAAATATCACATTAGAATTAATAGAGTAATATTAATTCTAACTTGACTATTGATAAAAGAAAATGTATTTTTTTAAAAGAAAAACCAGAGATTCTAAGCTTAGGGGCTGATAACACTATGATTACCACTTTAGAACTTTCAAAATTAAATTTTATTTCATTTTATTAAAATTGTCAATTTTTTTTAAATTTATTGAGGTCGCCTCATAAGTACCTAAATACTCGCTACTTGGGATCAAACCGATCATAGTTCACATAATTTTTTATTTTTTATAAAATGTTTATTATAGAGACTAAAATTTATTTATTCTTTTTTAAAAAATTTATGCTAAAAGAAAATAATTTTTTTTAAATTATTATTATTATAAATATATATATTTTTTTCTGAAATGGTGAAAAAGATATATATATACATATATATTGTAATAATATATATATATATTATTTTATGAAATGTAAGAAAAAGATAAATATATATCTATATATATATTTTAAATTTTTTATTAAAAGAAAAACTTTTTTTAAATATATATAACTTAAAAAATTATTATTATTATTATTATTATTATTTTCTTTTGGAAAATTCTAAAATGTAAAAAAAAAAAACTAAAATTTTCTTTTTTTTTAATAACAATGAATAAATAAATAAATAAATACCTAGTCAGAACTACGGATTGGAGTTAGAACAATGGCTTTCAACAATAGCTTCCTATGATGGCTTTGACCCACTAAGAACGTCAGAACAGTTTGGTGGATGATGGTGTGCCAAATTAGCTACTTAGTTTGATCCTAGATGCGGTGGAGGATGGTGATTGGAGAGGTAGCCGGTGGTGGAACTTTGGAGTGTTGCGATTTGAGCTTTCCTCAATGCTTCTTAACTAAAAAAAATTACTTCCTAGGCTTTTCAGCAATGGGAAAGCTAATGGAAGTGATGGTTTTCCCTAGAAGTGGCTTATGGAAGCTAATTTCTAGAGAGAGAAAAAATGCGACTAGAAAGAGAAATGGTTGAAAAGCTTTGAAATGGAGGTGATTTTCTATTAATTTGTGTTTTGGATGAAGAATTGAGGGCCTTATTTATACTAATTGAGGTCGGGTTTAGCATGGAAGGTGGATATTTGTAATGAATTTGATTTTTTGAATTAATGGGTCTTGATATTTATGATTTCAAATTCAATGCATTTTGGTCGTGAAACATTGGTCAAATTGTGTTCCTGATGATCCGTCCTTTGCTAAAAATGTTCATGGAAGCTTCGATTTTGTCCAAATCAAGCTAGATGTGCATGAACAATATTTGCGTGGAATGATTTTTTCGTATTTTGCATGCTAATTTTAGCTAATTAATTAAGTGTATTTGGATTAATTTTTGGCTTGGATGCATAGTAGGGAATGTGATCTTGATTTCACCATTAATTTGGTGAAATCATGAAGAACAAATGGTAAAAAAATCTCTGAAAGTGGCCATCTAGGAAGATAAAATGAGTGAATCACGGCTGGAGGAAGAAGATGAACAGTGAAAACATGTGTTCAAAACACGTTTTCTTAACTATTCGCTGGAAGAAGAAAATGTGTTTTGAACACACGTTTTCTTATCTGTTTCCTGGAAGAAGAAAACGAGTGTTATAGTGAAAACATGTGTTCAAAACACGTTTTCTTAACTATTTGTTGGAAGAAGAAAATGTGTTTTGAGCACATGTTTTCTTATTTGTTTGCTAGGAGAAGAAAACGTGTGTTCAACACACATTTTCCATTGTGAAAAAAATTTACGCAACTCGCACTTGCCATGATTCGAACCTAGGACTATAGGGACTTTGCATGCATGTGTTTTTGTAAAGCCATTGGCTTGTGCCTCATTTTTTTATGCAATCAAATTGCATTTTTGTTTCCTTTTTTCTAAGAGAAAAAAAAACAAAACAAAAAAAAAAAAAAGTAAATAATAAAATAATAATAAAAAAAAATAAAGAGGGAGTAAAAATTATGTATCTACATAGAGAACTCAACATTTACAATGAAGCACACAATAATATTTGATATCTGTAAATGAGGGTTTTTGTTAGAGTAGTTATGTGAGTATCATGCGAGCACCATACTCATGTGACTTCAGAGAAGTAATGTGGAAATGGCACGTAATGAGGTGATTAGGAAGAGAGTGACAAGAGGAAGGAATAGGTAATCCCTGGAATCTCAATTGTACAAGCAACGGATAAGGGAGTCAAGAGAACCTTAGGCATCAACCTTGTAATTCTCGAGTAATTGAGATTATTCTTCACCTGAACTCTTATTTGATCCTTGAGAGCAGATATTTCGTAGTGAAATACCGTTTCTCCGATATTTGGAATTCTATGAAATGATGAGAATTGGCTAAGTATTTATAGATTCCTAGGTTTGATGACATCCATTGGATCACTTTAGTGATTAACGAACAAGATAGAGTATGTTTGTTGGGGACCTAAAACCAGTAGCTTTCCCCATGAATACATGAGTCTACTTGAAAAAGGTTGGAAGTAGATGAATCAATCTAATGATCCTTGTTTCAAGCTCACTAAGTTAACTCTTCTTGAGTCATCTTAATAAATAGATTAGACTCATTGAGTCCTATTATCTAACCTAATGACTAATACGTCAAGTCAAATAATCAATATGGCTTCACTCAATATATTAATATAATAATTTTAGCTTTCTATAATATTCATTTTCTTATTTTTATTTTTTTTCTAATGTTAAATATATTATTCTCCACATTTTTTTATATAGAAATGTCAAAATGCATTTGAGCCTATTTAAAAGCATATAGATAGTAAATAGGCTCGGCACGCGAAAAGTACGAACGTATAAAGTATGCAATTTTAGACATTTAGGCCATAATGAGAGCACGATTACTAACCCTAGAATTGAGATTAATGAGAATAATGTCACAACCACTTACTCAATAAGAATCAAAGTTATATGCTAAGTTAATATGATGGGATGGATGATAAATTGGACATCCGTGATTACTTTATGTTAGGAAAAAAGTGAGACATTATCCATTTTGATATCAATTATCTATCAAAATTTATAGTTTATATATTATATATATATATATATATATATATTATATTTTCATTCATTACATGTACTTATATTCTCATTATAACCATATTAAGTTTATTATTATATATAGTCTATTATAATGTCATTATAACCATATTAAGTTTATTATTATATATATTCTATTATAATATATCGTTTCAAAAGTTTTTACCTATCCATCCATTATATTTATTCATGGTTTAGTAGGGACTATACATTGATATTTGGTGAAAGAGGCTCAATAATGACCCCTGGCAATGCAATTTGGATTTTTGTTCACAAAACTTTGCTTTAGAGAGCAGCTATTTACAAAATTTATGTAAGAATAAAGTTTTCCAATGTTAAATTTCAATTTTTGTATACATCAAAGTTTTTCGTTTTATCTATTTTATTGTTTTCTTTTATACAAATATAAATATATGTATATGTATAGCTTGGGATTCCACCCCCCCACCCCAAATTTTAGTTTTTATATTTTAAGTTAAACTTATTTTATATACCTATATATACTTTATAATTGTCAAAAGTTATTATGCAAGAAATAGAAAGAACATATGATTTAATATCAAAATTATATAATGCTAATATAGAATGCAATATGTAAAATAGGCATGAACCAAAGGAAGAATATCGAATTTCTTTTAAGATCTAAAATTCAAATATGTAAATAATATCATAATAAAAAAGAGTAATTCTTTTAAAGCCATATCTTACTTATACAAATTATTTCAAAAATTATTCAACACATAATTCTATAAATTTTGAAATTTATTTCCATTAAAAAAAAATTATTTCCTATGAAAAGTTGAAAATATGCAGGAAAAAAATATAAAGAAAATGGATGTTTTATTAGAAAACATATACAACTATTTCATACATTTAATTGTAAGTGTCAAAAGACTATAACATGATAATGTCATGTTTAGTATGTGAGAATGGACCTAGAATAAAATCATGATTATGAGTTTCACTCCCTATACTATGTTTGGAAGTGTTTTTAGAAAGTGAAATCACGATTCCTTTAATTCTACCATTAAGGGGATAGAATTGCAATTTCTTTCATTTTGCCTTCATTAATGACTATAAATTAAAATTATTTGTTTAACTTTTAACCTAATTATGATATTTAATAATTAATAGGGTTACCAATAAGTCGAGTTGAGCTAAACTTTTTAAAACTCGAGCTTAGGTTGTTAGAAAAATTATTAAGCTCAAGTTAAGCTAGGCTTTACCAAACTTGAAAATTACAAGTTCAAGCTTGAACTTGTTAAGGAATCTAAAGATCAAGCTCAACTTATCTAGATAAATGAGTTTAAGCTCGTTTGTTTAAATAAGCTTAAGCTTGAGTTGTTTAAATAAATAAACCTAAACAAGTCTACTTATGAGTTAGTTTACAAGCCAATTTGTTAACAATATGAATAAAAGTCTATTCACAAGCTAGCTTGTTAGCAATATAAATGAGAACTTGCTCATAAGCTCGTTTGAGAACTTTCTTGCAAGCTTGTTTGTAAGCTAATTCGTTAATAATATAAATGAGCTTGCTCATATGCTTACTCACAAACTAACTTATTAATAATATAAATATGCTTACTCCTAAGCCAACTTGTTAAAAACATAAACGAGCCTACTATTTAACCAACTCACAAGCTTAAATAGGAGCTCAAGTTTGGCTTGTTTAAATAAATGAGTTTTATTTTGAGCTCAAGCTTAGCCTATTTACCAATTGAGCTCAAGTCAAGCTAAGCTCGAGTAGCTTATAAGTAACTAGGCTCAATTACAACCTTAATAATTAAAGGTGTTTTTGATAAATATTACGCATTCCATTTTATGAGCATTCCCAAATATAGGAATGGATTTATCATTTCAGTCATAATTTCATTCCAATCCATTCCATGTGACATAAATGTATATAAAAGAAAGAGTGAATACACAACTTTCCAATTTTTTTTTTAAACTTTTTTTATGAGACTTACACAACTACTACATATATGTTTTACAACAAGTATAATGGCCATATATTATCATTTTTTAAATAATTACATTTTATTATGGTAAAAGAAAATGAGTTTATTATTGGAAAGTAACAAAAGATTTATAGTATAAATGAAGAAAGGATGCAAACTACTAAAGAATTGTATAATGGGTGGAATAATTCAATAATAACATTAAGAAATAGTTAGGGTTAGGAAGGCCAGCAAAATTAAAATATAATACATTTTATTATAAGGATTAATCAAATACTCTTATATAATTACTATGGTAATTATGGCAAGAGCTCGTAGATATATACACATGCATATTTTTCAATATTATTTATGCTTCTTTTGCATTTACAATCATTCAATCCAATGATATATTGCAATTTTTTTTAAAGATAGTCAAGATATATATATAGCATCCATTAGCATAAAATAACAAATGCACCTTTATCTTATAAAATATCTAAATATTGAATTTGTGTTACTGTTTACTTTCTTTCTTTCACCACAACATAATAAAAAATTCTAACCTAGTAATAAATGCATGAGTAATTGGAATTCATTTACTGTGAATGGATAAATTGAAATAAGACTTTTTAATTACCTTGAGTTACAAAACAACCTTCGGATAGACACTCGTAAATGTTGTAGTTTTTTTTTAAAGTTTCGCAAATATTATACTTGTAATAATTATTTAAAAAATAGGTTTCAAAGGTGTAGACTCAGTTTGCAACTTCTTTTTTTTTCAAAATTTGCAAAACTGAAGGCGTAACTAGGGCGCAATCATTGTTTGTGCCTTCAGTGTAACTTTTTTTTTTTTTTTTTACATTTCAAAATATAAAAACATAGCAATTTGACCTTTATAAAAATACCAAATGGTAACACAATTTAATTTTAGTTATAGTACACTCAAATCAATCTTTTTTTATATATTATGAGCTCCGTAACTCCGAAAAAGCAAAAAGTTATAACCCTTTAAAGTTGAAAAAGCAAATCACATTAGTTTCAATTTTTTTTTTTTTTTTTTTTACTTTGAAAGATCATAACTTTTTACTCATTTGGAGTAATGGAGCTCATAATATATCAAAAAAGTTGATTTGAGTGTATTATAGCTAAGACTAAACCATATTACCATTTGCTATTTTTATAAGGGTCAAATTGCTATGTTTAGATATGCTGAAGTGTAAAAAAAAAAAAAAGCTAAAGGCATAGACAACAATATGCTTGAGGGCACAAATGGTATCTACACCTTGAGTACAAATTGTACTAAAGTCACAAACCGCTAAAATGTTTTAAAAAAAAAAGTTACAATAAAGGTGCGAACAGCAATATGCTTGAGAGCATAGATGGCGTTTATGCTTTCAGTACAAATTATACTAAATTCACAGACCCGATCTGCACCTTCTGTTTTGCAAAATGAAGTTGCAAACCGAGTCTGCGCTTTCAAAACCTATTTTTTGAATAATTATTGTCAGTACTATATTTACAAAAACTAAAAAAAAAAAAAAAAAAACCAGTGTTGCCCACAACCTTTGAGCATCTTTGACGGTGTTGCAAAAATTGGGGCAACACTCTAAAATATTATAATTTTGAAAAAAAAAATCGCAAATATTGTAACTGAAATAATTATTCCTAAAATAGGTTTTAAAGGTGCAGACGCGATTTGTGACTTTAGGGCTAAGAAAATTTTTAAAACTAAATGTGCAGACCTGATCTATACCTTCAATACAATTTGTATTGAAGGCATGAACGACGTTCATGCCTTTAAGCAAAATGCTTGAAGTTGCTTGAAGGCACAAACGAGGTTCATGCCTTCAGTACAATTGTACTAAGGAATATATATATATATTTTTACCATGATAGAATCTTATTACAAACCTATAAAAGTTATTACAAAGTGATACTGTAAACCTATAAAAATTATTATAAAGTGATATGGTAAATTTACACAATATCATAATATGTGATTTCTAATGCACAAAAAGAAATTTTGCACTGACAGTTTGTAATGTAAATATAAATCCTCAGTTTATATGTTCATTTTTACGTCTTTAAATTTCCTCTACAAGTTTCTCTCTTTCTCATATTTTGAAATTTTTTGTTTTCTTAATTTCTAATTTGCACAGGTTTAGCTTGTTGGAATACATGTGTAGAAATCTAGAAGACATTTTTTAACTTCTTTGACAAAGCATGATTTTGGTAATTTTTTTAGAGAAAAAATAGCTTTTTTTGCTATTATATTACTTCATATGAATGCATAAAAAAGTAAGTGCAATTATTTATACTCCACTATTTTTATTAAAGTAGTAGTAGTTGTTAATTAATCATTAATTAGTAATTAATTAGTTGTTAATATATCATTAATTAATATTAGCAAATGAATTAGTAAAAAAATAGTATTTTTCATAAATGAAATGTCTTAATTTGTACTTGTGAAAATCATTGTAAAAGTAATTATTAATGATGAAGTAATTAGTCCTTAATTAGTCATTATTTAATCATTAGAATAATAATTAGGAAAAACCTTTGTATTGATTATAATAAATTATCTTTGTGTGTTATTATAATGTATTTTTGTAAAAGTAATTGTTAAATTAAGTTGTTGTAAATTAACAGTTAATTAGTAGTAATTAATCGTTCATATGTAAGTAATTAATTGTTAGAAAATTAATTGGTGAAAAATTTTGTGTTGATTGCAAATGTAAATATTTGTATGTTTTTGTACAATTAGTTATAAAATTAAGTAATTGTTAATGAACTGTTAATTAAAGGTGATTAGTCATTAATATATCATTAATTAATTGTTATAAAATTAATTAGTGAAAAATTTTGTGTTGATACAAATGTAATATGTTTGGGTGTTTTTGTATAAGTAATTGTAAAATTACGTTGTTTTTAATTAATTGTTACTTAAGAGAAATTGGTTGTTAATATGTTATTAATTAATTGTTAGAAAATTAAGTAGTGAAAAATTTTGTATTGATTGTAAATGTAATATGTTTGTTTGTTATTGTAGAAGTTATTATAAATTAAGTCGTTGTTAATTAACCATTAACTAAGAGTAATATGTCGTTAATATGTCATTAAATACTATGTTTAAGTGAGAAATTTTATGTTAATTGTAAATGTAATATGTTTATGTTTGTGTTTTTCTGCAAAAGTAGTTGTAAAATTAACTTATTATTAATTAATAGTAATTAGTCGTTAATATGTCATTAATTAAGCACCATAAAATTAATTACTAAAAATTTTTGGTATTAATTGTACATGTAATATCTTTGTCTGTTACAGTAAAAGTAAGTGTAAACTTTAGTTGCCGTTAATCAACTATTAATTAGACAGTAAATTGTCACTAATAAATCGTTAATTAACTGTCCATTAGCAGCACATTGAAACACAAGAAGGGACATTTAATATCACCCGACCTACATTGTTGGTGTATATTAGGATGCGTTCGACAGGCAAAACAGGCACAGGTATTTCAATAACCTATTTTTTTTTTCTTCCAATTCATCATATTGATCATTTACACTAAATATAATTTCTTATCTTTCAAATAGAATGGGAGCCATACGATGGAAATGTAATTAATCTTCTACCTGATTTCTGTAAAGGCAGCATGCACATTTGGACGACTTAAGTGTTGCTAATATGTTTCCACATTGTTGAGTGGCATTTCCTCGACTATGTGGCCAGGCAGTTTAATAGGCTCCAATATATCCTAAGGCCGGTGAACACGCAACCGGAGCTCCATCAAATTGACCTGTGAGGGAAGATTGATGTTGATTGGCCGACACAACATGTAGTGTATATACAGATGTGGGAACAGTGTGTCAATTGAGTGGTTCACATGGAAGGCTCTAGTGGTGTGCATAACGATTACATGCAGTGGTACGGATTGATCAACCGGAAATATATTGGATACATGGAGGTCGTTCTTGGATTTCTGGTAAGTACAACATTAACACTCTCTAAGTGAATAATTGCATGACCATTTCTTATATAATTTATGTTTTGTTCTTAATTTTAGGGTAAAACGTTATGACGAATTTGCCTACGATTCTTGAGCGGCAAAAGATGACCCCAAAACTGGGGTAAGACACAACAAAATCCAATATAGGACCAACAATTCCCAAATGGATTTCGATGTGATGTATGATAGCCCAGGGCCAATTTTTAGCATATACGAGACACACATCAACATTCCGTAAGTGGTCCTGTCCTAACACTGTTGGCTCCACAGAAGAAACGCTTTGGAAAACAACCTATATACCAGGGTGAATCATGATCTCATCCTATAGAGTGGAGTCTCGTGCCTCCTCGAGCGTTCCATGATACTCCTCCGCAGCATCCAATAGAGGAGTCTCAAGCTCCTCTTACTCTACATCCAAGGCCATCTCGGGAACCAAGCAACACATTTGTCTGGCTAGCTAGACAATTCACCAAGGGAAGGAGATAGTATGGGATAGCTAGACATTTCATATGTATATGTTCCATTTGAACGATGAAGTTGAGGTATTTTAACATTCTATAATGAATTTTTACTCATTCTATCTGAAAAATAATGTTAGTGTTTGCTCATTACCCATACAATGTATAGATATACAATATTACAACTTCGAAAATGTGAAAACAAATTAACAAAGGTCCAAAGAAATTAACATTTAGTACAACTTCTCAATAAATTACAAAACTGTAAATGTCTTTTGTTTCTATATTTATATTTTTAATTTTCTGTACTGTTGTCCTGCGAGTTACTTTTTAGATTGGCGGTGGATGTTAAAGTAAAAAAAAAAAAAAGAAAAATAGACGGTGGGATTACTTAGGGTGGCAGAAGTAAAGGTACAGACTAGGTCTACGCCTTTAGTTTTGGAAATTTTCATAACACTGAAATCGCAAACCGCGTTCATGCATTTGAAACCTATTTTAAGAATAATTATTGTAGTTACAATATTTGTGGATTTTTTTTTTCAAAAAATACTATATTTTTGTAATGATTACATACTATGGACCGATGGTTTGTTTTTTTTAAAAAATAAGATTCTATAGTAATGATTATGGATAAAAAAGTTTAACTCACTCAAAGTTAATTATTAGCATCATTAAGGAAAATGATAAGAAGAAATTATAAATACACATACGTATACGTCACGTGATAAGGGGTTCTTCCCTCTTAGAGTGTCCATACGATGCTTGATCATCTGTTAATTTACATATTTATTTCATTTTTAATAGCGAACCAGCCTTTTCATTCATATACTTTTAGGATCTATTTCAAGCTTATCCTTCATTAGGAGTGCCATAACTAACTTAGCCACGATCCCTCATGTATTTAAAATGACCAACTATTTCAATTGATTTCGGTTCATTGTGGCTATCATTAGGAGAGCGGTATCAACTCCTAACCAGTTTGTTCACGAAAGATCAAACTTGCTTTTACAGTACCCTCACCCCTAGAATAAACTATCATGCTGATGCCACTCATTGCCATTTAAGCATAAGTTAATCCCTCACTTCCCTCTTGATGTCACAAACTATGACATCTCCCCCATCTATATTTGTGATGCTCTCATCATGAGACCAATTTTCTGCGATTACCTTTTCTCCAACAAGTTGCCATACTTCGACACTAATTGGAGAACTCCACCTAAGGTCTTCTTCGACTAAGACTTCAGGATTCCATGGGTCTTCCTCTCATGCCCTCACCCCCTCTCTTCTTAATTGCCTAATGATAGGGCAACTAATATTTCTCCAAATGAATATTGCCCTCCTACACCTGTTGTCTAACTCCACACAAGATCACCTCAACTAAGACTTCAAGCATCCATGAGTCTTCCTCTTTCACCCTCACCCCTTCTTCACATACTCTAAGATCACCTCTTATTGAATATCCCAATGGTAAGGTAGCCTACTAGATCACTTTTCATTATTTCATATTGATTTGAGCAACTCTTGTTACTAAAGTCTTGACTCGCGACATAGTTGCCTCTTCTTTTGCAATGGTGTCCACCTGGTGGCCGCTTCTTCTCTCAAGCTTCTTTCACACAAGCCCTTTTATTAACAAGACTATCTCCACATTAATTTTACTTGGATAGTGTAAACACCCCATTTTTGCCCCTAATGATCAATAATAATCAATTTTCAATTTTTTTTTTCATTTTTTACAATTTCTCTTCTAATTTAGCAAAAATAGGAAAAATATTCAAAACATAAAATAAATAGGAAAAATACATCAATTTTGGAAAATAATTTTAGAAATAGTAATAAAAGGGATTAAATAACTTTTACAAATTTTTGGAATTTCAAAAAAATACAAAAATAATAAAAATTGCATTGCATATATGCAAATTGCGAAAAAAAAAAAAAAAAAAACGAGTAAGTGGGCTAGCCCAGCTGGTCCGAGCCATGGCCTTGTACGCACAAGGAAGGGGTCAGGTAGCTAGTTTGAAACGCGGGGGAGGCAGATTCTGTGTTTTGCAATTTTTTTCCTCGCCCAAGACACGTGTCAACAGCTAATTAGTTGAAACGAACGCACGCGCCGAGCGCGTGATCTTCTTCTTCCTTCTTCTGAGATCGTCGTTGACAGGGGAAAAATTGAATTTCGGCCATTTTGATTTGATTTTTTACACAAATCCAACATATCTTTAACTGAAATAGGATAAACATCATCCAATTGGAATCTAATCACAACAAATCGATGGATTTACACAAATCGGAGATGGGTTTTTCAACTGAAATTCGATTTGCCTCAATCGGATGAAATCCGAGCTTATTCAGCTCGATTTCTTACGCCTATAAATAGGAATCAAAGGGAGGAAGCCAAAGCATGGATTAAAAGTGAGATTAAGAGAGAAAATAAGAGAAATCGAAGCCTCGCCGGAGTTCCCCAAGATGCGACTGCTGACCAAGCTTCGAACCGCCACTAAGAGGCGTTTTTGGAAGAACCACCACCACGGTTGAGTTCCCTACCCTCGAAAACCTAGAAATGACTCCTCAACCTCCTTGAAAGGCCGCTGGAATGCTATCAACGAGCACCCCCAACCGCCGTGATCATTCGACTCACTTTGACCAACCTGCGCACCGACTCGGATCAGGTAAGTCGGATTTTTCAAAATTTTTTGTACTTTAGTTATTATTTATTTATCGAATTTATTTATTTATTTATTTATCTGTTATTTATAATTCAAAAAAATAATAGAAAAATATTAGAATTTAGATTAGTTTTTTAGGATTTAGTTTAGGATGAATAATAGAAAATAATAATAAAAAATAAAATTATAAAATCATAAAAAAAATAATAAAGATATATTAATAATAAAATTTAGACTTTTAGTTTAGGGTAGATAAAATAATAAAAATAAGAGAAAAATTCTTAATTAATTAATTAACAAAAATTAATAAAAATAATAAAAATAATAAATAATAAATAATAAAAAACAAAAACAAATAATAATATTAGAGGTAGGTTAAGACTAGATAAATAAATTTTTATCACTTAGAATTTTTTTTTAATAATAAATCCAAAATTGGTTTTTTTCCCTTAAAATCATTATTTTTCAAAAAAATCAAACGATCAAGCTTAAGCTTAGATTTTCCCAGAAAAAAATACTAAAATGATAAAAACGTAAATCAAAAGTAATTTCATAATTAAAATTAATGAACACATTAATTTTTTTCATGAAAAGCGAACTACGACCCATTTGATCCTAAATAGCAGGTATGTAGGCACCCGTTTTAGGCAACTCTAAAAAGAATAAAAATAATTTTTTTAGAATAAGTTATTCAAAAACACAATAAAAAGATAACAAAAGATAAAATAAAAGACATTAGGATAAGGTTTAGATTTCAGGAGAATAGGGTGATAACTTTAAGGTTTTAATAGGTTAACCTTCAAATCCAGAGACTCTGATTTTCCATTTCCTCTTTCACAAAAACAAAAAGAGGAAATCTCGTTGATTAGTTGTCCAAATTAGGATTAACCTGCTCAATTAGTCCTAATTCGATCTTTCCCAACCACAGTTGGGTGGCGACTTCCCAAAATAAAATGAAATTCCTAATTCAAGTCAAGGATCTATATTAGATGAGCATAGGGTCTAGTATAAGTCGGATTAGGAATGGAAAAACCAAAAATTAGACTCGACAGATAGTATTTAAGCGGCTCAATGTGATTTGAAACCTTATGCTTTGATACCACTTGTCACGGGATAAGAGGTTCTCCCCTCCTAGAGTGCCCGTATGATACTTAACTGTCTGTTGATTTACATATTTATCTCATTTCTAGATGGCAAGCTAATCTTCCCACTCATATCCTTTTAGGATCTGTTCTAAGTCCATCTTTCATTAGGAGTACTATCACTAGCTAAACTACGATCCCTCATGTGTTCGAAAGGACAAACTATCTTAACTAGTTTCAGTCTATTATGGTTAATATCAAGAGAGTGGCAAATTCCCAACTAATTTTTTCACAAGAAATCTAACTCGCCTTCAGAATACCCACACCCCTAAAATAAATTACCTTACTAATGCCACTTACTATCATTTAAGTCCAAGTCAATTCCTCACTTTTGATACGAACCACACCCATGTGTGATGAAACCCAATACCAATACGTTCGGAATTGCTACCCAAGATGCCAAACAATCGAGTGGAAACCGCGACCCGTTGCCTATAAGTGAGGCAAGAACCTTGGTATATTATGTGGACGCTACAATCGGGATGAAAGACCAATTGATAAGTCGAGATGAACGCTACGGAAGAAAATCCAATAAGTTCAAGGGAAGTTCTTTAAAGAACCAAGAGAGGAATTCTCTCAAAAGTGTTATTCAAACTTGTATGTTGTATATTTCTGTTCTCAACCCTAGAAGCTTTATAATAGGGTTTACAATTCGTAATAATAAAAGCCCAAAACGATATAACATCATTAAGTTGCGGAAAAATAACAAAACAGGGAATTAAAGGCCGGCGGCGTTGGAGCCGGTGTAGTAGCCGGCATAGAGTGTATACATGGCCATACCTTTCTAAACGTGTATGTTTCTGTAGATATTCTTGACACCATACACAGTCGTGCCTTTGAACCGTGTATACGACCGTGTATGTTTCTGTGGAGCCTCCAGACTCACTACACGGTCGTGCCTTGTAAAGACACGCCCCCTTCAACCCGTATCCGTTATGACTTGTACAAGAGCAAGGGCATTTTCATGGTTGTTCCAATCCTTTCCGGCTTCATGGTTGCTCCAATCCTTTCGGCTTCGTAGACATCCTTTATCAACTCGTTAAGTGCTTCCTTGAATCGTTTCGCTCGAGTTCTTGTGATCGGTCCAGGTGGCACTTCAAGAGGATCCACATTCCATCTTCTGGCTTGGCTCCCATCATGGCTCTCATCATTCCCCTCCTCTTGAAAAGGATTTGTTCTCAAATCGTCGCCTACATCAAAAGGACTCAGATCAGTAGCATTAAACGTAGCACTTACTTGATACTTACCTGGCAAATCTATCTTGTATGCATTATCATTGATGCGCTCAAGAATTTGAAATAGTCTATCACCTCTAGGAAGTAATTTAGATCGACGCTGCACAGGAAATCGCTCTTTGCGCATGTGAACCCAAACCCAGTCTCCAGGTTCAAAGACAGCTTGTCGACGACCCTTATTGGCTTGTTTCACATACTGCTCTGTTCTTCGCTCAATGTTTAGTCTTGCCTTCTCATGGATCTATTTAACAAATTCTGCTTTCTTCTTGCCATCTAGATTAACATACTCAGAAATAGGCAGAGGTGATAAATCCAAAGGAGTTAGTGGATTAAAACCATACACAAGTTCAAAAGGAGTAAACTTAGTAACAGAATGCATTGTGCGATTATAGGCAAATTCAACATGCGGCAAACAATCCTCCCAACTTTTAATGTTCTTTTTAATGACTGCCCTTAACAAAGTAGATAAAGTTCGATTTAGTACCTCAGTTTGACCATCAGTTTGTGGATGACAAGTAGTAGAAAACAATAGCTTAGTTCCTAACTTAGCCTACAGGGTCTTCCAGAAGTAGCTCAAGAACTTAGCATCTCTATCCGATACAATTGTTCTAGGCATACCATGCAATCTCACAACTTCCCTAAAGAACAAATTAGCAATATTGCAAGCATTATCTGTTTTGTGGCAAGGAATGAAATGTGCCATCTTAGAAAATCTATCCATAACTACAAAAATAGAATCTCGACCATGCCTAGACCTGGGTAATCCTAACACAAAATCTATGGAAATATCTATTCAAGGCTCATGAGGAATGACACTAGACCCATATAACTCATCTAATATGTCATCTAAGCGAGGAATAGGATGATGATACTTTACCGTGATGTTGTTGATGGCACGGCAGTTAACACACATTATCCATGACCCATCCTTCTTAGGCACCAAAATCACAGGCACTGCACATGGACTCATGCTTGCTCTCACGTACCCCTTCTCCATTAATTCATTGACCTGCCTTTGGAGTTCCTTTGTCTCCTCTGGATTGCTCCTATAAGCTGGTTTGTTTGTAATAGATGCTCCGGGTACAAGATCAATTTGGTGCTCAATACCACGAATAGGTGGTAAACCCTTTGGAATCTCCTCAGGGAAGACATCTTCAAAGTCCTGCATAATAGACATAACCACACTAAGCAAAGAGTTAAAAAGTTCGTTAGTATTCAAACAAGTTTCCTTAAAAACCAGTAACAACGTAGGTTGCTTCATCATTAACACTCCCCTCACTACACTCGCTCTTGCTACATAACTCTCTTTTTGCAAGGCTGCACCCTCCTTTTCACTCACCACCAAAGTTGACCCCCCCCTCAACTTGGTCTCTCACGCTTATGCCAGCCTTCCTCTCTTTTTCCTTTTGATATTGACTTTTGTGTTCCTTTTCTTTCTCACTGTCTTTTGCTCTCTCACTCTCCCTCTGTTTTTCACTCACCTTATATTTTGCAAAAGACTGTTGTAGCTGCAACTGATCCTCATACACCTGTTTAGGTGTTAAGGGTTTAAGATTAAAGCTTTTCCCCTAGTGAACAAGCGTATACTTGTTAGAAAAGCCATCATGAACAACCTTCCTATCAAACTGCCATGGCCTCCCTAACAACACATGACACGCCTGCATTGGCACTATATCGCATAACACCTCATCCTCATACCTACCGATACGAAAAGCAATCAAGGCTTACTTACTCACCTTAATCTCATCACTATCATTTAGCCACTATAATTTATATGGACTAGGGTGTTTAGTAGTCTTGAGTCCCAGCCTCTCGACAATAAAAGTACTCACCACATTAGTGCAACTCCCTCCATCAATGATCAAACTGCAAATATGATCACCTAGATAACATCTAGTATGAAATATATTCTCTTGTTGCACCTCCTCTTCTTCCTTCACCTGCACATTCAAAGCTCACTTCACTACTGCCACTAACTTCCCTACTGCAGGCTCCTCGTCATCACTACTGTCCTCTAATGGAGGCATATCATCCTCTTCACTATCCCCCTCAGTCTCATACTCACCATCATCACGCAGAATCATAACACGCCTATTCAGACATTGACTAGCAATATGGCCTCTGCCTTGGCATTTAAAACATCAAATGTCACGATTTCCAGGAGTAGAAGAATCAGGTTTACCTTGGTTACCAAGAGTAGAACCCGCTTGCCTCTGCTCTCCTTTTGGTTTGGTGGGTAAAGGCTTTTCTTCCTTCTTCCATTAGTTAGTCTTCTAGGTGGATGAACCAACACCCTGTTGAAACCGTGCAGTACTACTACCTTTCCTTCTGTGTTGGTTCTCAACCTTTATAGCCATATGAACCATATCTTCCAATTCTACATAATGCTGTAGTTCTACGACATTTTGAATTTCTCTATTCAATCCAGTAAGAAACCTAGCCATGGTAGCCTTTCTATCCTCCTCTACATTCGCCCTAATCATAGTAACCTCCATCTCCTTGAAATATTCATCCACACTTCGGCTTCCCTGCTTAGGAGTTTGCAATTTATTGTGTAACTCACGATAGTAATACGCAGGCACAAACCGCTTCTTCGTCACCCTCTTCATCTCTTCCTAAGACTCAATAAGTGGTTCGCCATTCCTTCTTCTATCCAACATTAGTTGATCCCACCACACTATGGCATAATCCGAAAATTCAATGGTAGAAAGCTTCACTTTCTTTCTCCCACTATAATTGTGACAATCAAACACCATCTCTACCTTCTTCTCCCACTCTAAGTACGCCTCGGGATCATTCTTCCTTGGAAAGGAGGAATCTTCATCTTTATACTACTCAATTGATTATCCTCTCTATTCTTATCTCCTTTATCTTCCTAATCCCTAGTTCCTCTATTCCTACCACTATAACCTCTATAACTCTCGATAGAAGGTTCATTAAATTCATCATCAGAAATTTCATCTCCACCCCGTTGCACTCTCCTAGAACAACTCTCCATCTTATGCCCTTGGAAGACGTTTTTAGATTGCTCTAGTTTTTGTTCCACTGTCTCATGAATTTGTTCCATGCCCTCCTGAAACATCCTCTTCATCTCACCTCTCAACGCCTCAATTACTAACCTAGCATCAAACCTTCCCCTCTCACCTTCAGGAGAATGTTGCCTCGACATAGTTCCTGTAGAAAAAGATTAGTACTAACACAAATATATATGATTAAGCCTCACGATACACTCCCTTACGTGTTTCACTCAAAGGATGATATCACACAGTCACTTGTGTATTCTCATAAGCAATGATGATATCAACTCACCAATTCCTCTTCTCAATTCTCTTGGAACTAACCCAAACTACACCAATCCCTTCCGTAGAATTCAAAAAAACTCTAGGGGCTCGAAATTTTCCTCTTTTTTCTTTCCTTTTGTTGCCTTTGTTTTTTCTCTTGATCACGTTCCTTTTTTTTTTTGTCGTGAATTTTTTTTTTTTGTAACAAAATTAAATCGGAGGCACTACACTTTCAATAGACAATTAACACTATGAACTTGATATGAACAATTGATATGAACGATTGGAGTTAGAGTTTTGATGTTACCTTCCTCAAACCGAACTGATGTTTTAACAAACCTAGGCTCTGATACCAAACTGATACGAACCACGCCCACGTGTGACAAAACCTAATACCAATACGTTCGGAATTGCTACCCAAGATGCCAAACAATCGAGTGGAAACTGCGACCCGTTGCCTATAAGTGAGGCAAGAACCTTGGTATATTATGTGGACGCCACAATCGGGATGAAAGACCGATTGATAAGTCGAGATGAACGCCACGAAAGAAAATTCGATAAGTTCAAGGGAAGTTCTTTAAAGAACCAAGAGAGGAATTCTCTCAAAAGTGTTATTCAAACTTGTATGTTGTATATTTCTATTCTTAACCCTAGAAGCTTTATAGTAGGGTTTACAATTCGTAATAATAAAAGCCCAAAACGATATAACATCATTAAGTTGTGGAAAAATAACCAAACAGAGAATTAAAGGCTGGCGACATTGGAGCCGGCGTAGTAGCCAGCGTAAAGTGTATACACGGTCGTGCCTTTCTAGACGTGTATGTTTCTGTAGATATTCTTGACACCATACATGGTCGTACCTTTGAACCGTGTATACGACCGTGCATGTTTCTATGGAGCCTCTAGACTCACTACATGGCCGTGCCTTGTAAAGACACGCCCCCTTCAACCCGTATCGGTTATGACTTGTACAAGAGTAAGGGCATTCTCATGGTTGTTCCAATCCTTTTCGGCTTCGTGGACATCCTTTATCAACCCGTTAAGTGCTTCCTTGAATCGTTTCGCTCGAGTTCTTGTGATCGGTCCAGGTGGCACTTCAAGAGGATCCACATTCCATCTTTTGGCTTGGCTCCCATCATGGCTCTCATCAACTTCCCTCTTGATGTCATGGAATGTGGCATATACATATACATACACACTCACTCGCACACACATACATATATATACTAGTAGACGATTTACTAGTAATTAAGAGTGAGCAGATATATGGTGAGTAGAGTATATGATTTTATTTGTATCCTATTCTGTAAGGTATAAGTTGCTGAAATTTTGGAATTGAAACCTAACTTATAATACATTAGAACTATCATGAAACCTATACTTTGTAAAATCTACAAGTGTTTATGCTATATTAGAATAATAATTTATATATGATATTACAAATGTTTCATATATAAAACCTATGAAATCTACAACAAAATCTGTAAAATTAAAAAAAAAAGAAGTAATTTTTCTTAACATCATTATTTTAAGTTTATGTAATCTTATTACTTAGCAAATGGCAAATAATAAAGTAAAAGAATAGAAAACATAAACTGAGAGAAGTGGTATTAGGTTTAGTTATTTAGAGTTATTAACTTATTAGATTAGGCTTTTTTTTTTCTTCTTTATTAAAACATTTATTGGCTAAAAAAATATAATATTGTTATTTTATTCAATAATTTTTTTATAGGATGGGTACAGAGAGTACTATAGAACCTATACACTGTATATCTTAAAATATAAGTTCTCGGGTGAGTAAAAACTAAGAACATGTCATACTTATACCTTATCCTATAAAAGTAGATTCCATATGACTTTTAACGCCCATCTGAAACCGTACAGCAGAATTATTTGCTCATCCCTACTCGTAATGCATGTGTTAAAAAAAATAGACTAAATAATTTTTTTTATGAGAAATGTATATATAGATATATATATCAAACATAGCATTGATGATGGTATTTTGGAAGCAAACTCATATATTGGATGGAAGATGTATAATTTTTTTTTAACTTTTATAATTATCCATAAGTAGCTTTTGTACAATTTAATCCCATGATTTCTTACCTTATTGATTTAATTCACAGTTTATTAAATATCAAGAGAAAAAAAAATTAAATATTTTAGATCGAATTACAACATATATAATTTCCTGAAAATATTAAAAATTATAAACTATATAAAAAGGAGTTTGAAACTCAGCATATCGTCCATTAACTAAAATTCCTTAATCATTAGTAAGTTATAAAAAAAAAAAAAAAAAGACATCTAAATTTTTTCTACTCTCTCTTTTCCATTTGTATTTAAGTAATTTATTTTTGGATGTTTAGGCAAATTTATGAAAAAATTTCCTATAAATGTATAATGTGCAACACTTTCAACGTGACAACATATGTAATTCAACCTAAATGTCAATAACTAAATAGTAGAATTTATGTATATTATATTATATATATATATAACTTAGGCTAACATTGTTCAACAAGCTAATAAAAGAAAGCTTTGTGAATACATTAAAGCAAAAATAATTGAAAATAAAAACAACTCCACATTTTTACTATTCAAATGATAAGCACCTAAATCTCAAAATTTTGTGAGTCTAAATAACGGTACATTGTAATTTATTAACTTTTTTGGCATTGTACTTAATACAAAAATTATTAAAACCAAAAACATACAAAAGAAGAAAAAGACCCATTTATATTATTTATATATGTAATATTGAAGTCCTACCTATCTCTTTGGCATCGTTGGTATCACTATTATCATTTAAGTTTATGAATTTACAGAGCAATCCTTAGCAATCATATTTATTTTCACAAATCTTGTCACGCGCAAAAATATTAAGAGCAATGATTGCCTGTCACGTATTTCACTCAAGTAAAATACACTAAAGCTTATTATACAAAGAGTGAGTTTATAATCCAATTTTATTTCCTGACATCATTCATTAATTTAGGGAAAACATTTTGTCATTTGAAACTGTTTTAGATTATCCATAAAATTTTGACAACGATTATTGATATTAAGTAAAAATGTAATTTTTTTTATAAAGTTCATAAAATTCAATCTTTATTGAGTTTATAGTCTTTTTACATAAAAAAAATGATAATTATCATCAAGGCTTTTCAACTGGAAATATCCTAGTTTCTGAAGTAGTAGTCGGCTCATATTTAATTCACATATTATTAGCAAATTTATCAATACTTGAAAAAGGAAAGTAGGAAATGAGTCATATGGACTTAGTATAGAATAGTTTCAAGCACACTCACTTGTTATGCACACTTAAATACAATGCATTAGTATATCTTTAATTTTAATTTTAATTAGTTAATCTTATTTTCTTAAATTCCGTTGTGAAACCGATTTAGGTGAATCAATTGGAAGGAGACCAATTTAGTTTGGTTGAATTGGATTTTTGACAAGTTCAATCCTCCCTTAAGGTAGCCTAGCCCAATCTATTATTTATCCAATTGATTATTTTCTTAAAAGGCCCAACTTGATTATTATGTATATTATGACTTTAAGCCCAATTGTTATTTATTAGTGTGAGTTATAAAATTAAGCCCATGTTCACTAATTAAGCCCACAAACACATTTTAAGATTGACTATCATGCTCATGAAGATCAAGCATACTCTTTGAACAATCTTAATTTAAAACTTTAATCTCTTATTGGGTGAAAATGATTTTCACTGTGAAGAAATAGTTTATAGAAATCCATTTATGAAGAAAACTTATGTATGAAAAGTTAATTATCTCAAATATCATGTAAAAACATGTTTTTGATGATTTTAGATGAAGAAATTGAATCAAGCTTGAATTCCATAAAGAACGATTTGCATTTCATGAAAAATATAAGAATATATTGAAAGGCATTCAATTTTAACTCAATGAGTAAAGTAGTGAGTTAACTTGTAATAACAATTTATATTAACAAGATTATCATGATAATGCATCAAACACATTGAAAGATAAACATTCAATTATAAACTTTACAGATCTATCATTCTCACTACACGTCATTCAAATGCAATTAAATCTACTATAATTTATCATGACTTATCAAAATTTCTAAAAATTCTTAATCGTACACATGTCTCACAAAATCTTGCTAATCTTTCTCATTAAAACGTCAAATGAAATCAAATCAAAGCTATTTAATTCTTAACTCATTACTATATCAATTTCTTTAAAAAAAAATTAGATTTCAAGTAAGTTAAACATCTAAAAAATATTGCAACTTTCGAGTTATGAATTTAAACAAAAAAATATTATAATTTACTCATTTTAACTCTAAATTACTTCAAAACAAAACAAAAAAAAAATTCTAAACTTCATCCCATTCTTTAATTAACACTTTAACTTCATTTTAACATCGGATTGACACCTTAAAATTCCATATTACTACCAAGAATGAATCAAACTCTCCAGCTTACCCACTTATGTCAAATTCTTCTTTAATATCACCATTCCAATTTTATATTCTGAATTATCATTCCTAATTCAGTTCCTATCAATTACCATAATCCAAAAGCACCAAACACCATCTTTTAAAGTTCTAAATACCCATTTAACATTATTTAATTCAGCCACATCAAAATTACATCCATTTCACAAACTTTTCTTCATTAATATATTCCTATTAACTAACATCTTACCAAAACATCCACTACTTTTTTTTATTATCAATTACCAAAATTAATTGAGAACATACCAAAACTCTCATTAAACCCCATGGTAAGCAAGGCATTTCCATATCCAACAACTTAAAACTCTAAACACTTATCCACATCTATTACAACATTAACTAATTATCCAATTAACACCAAATTATCATAATTCACCAAATCAAATATTCCTCATACACATATATATCACACGCCATTGATATGTATACTTATACCCATTTCCACTTCAATTATCCATCACTAACACTCCAAACTTTAATTAAACAGGAGATTTAGTGCTTACCTTACTCTTTAATTCTTAAAACCTCTTAATACTTATTGAACTTCAAGATTTGACTTCTAATAGCCAATTTGCCTTCATAAATCCAAAATTAACTATTACTACCCACACAAAACTTGTAGATCAAATCAAGCTCTATAACATATCTCGGTTTGAGATATATTTACCTTACTTGAATAGGTCCTCCACACAAAAAATTATGCCTCACTTATCAAAATCATAATTAAACACCTAAATTAACATTTTATTTCATAGATCAAAAGATTCTAAATAACCTATCTAAATTCCAAACTTAAAATCAAACTCTTACCAATAATCTACTACATGGCTAGGCTCGGTCCTCAAGCTCTTCAACTTCTTCTTTAATTTCTTAATTCAATTCCTTATTTAGATCCACAATTAACTTGATATTAATTCAATTGATCTCTAAGATCGAAATTCCACTTAGTCTAAGCTAATTACTTACCCAAATATGCTATATTACTCTTGAACCAAGCTTGGTTACACATTTTAATGATGTCTAGAAGTAGCGTAGTGAATAGGAAAATTCAATTAAGAGAGATTTAGATGAAAAGAGAGAGAGTACAAGAGGAATGGAGAGAGAAAGTGAAGACAAGAGAGAGATAGAGTGAGTTGTGAGTGTAATGTGAGAGATTGAATGGAAGAGAACAAATGAGAGGGAAAATTGAGATTTCTAAAAAGTATTTATCCTTAAATACCAACTCTTATTAGCTATTAATACCGATTAACATTAATTACACTTATACCTTTCCTTTACTTTATAGTACATGAGGTAATTTAGATAATTGACATTAAAATATCTAATATATACTAATCACTATTTTATCCATGCTAAATAATATCATGTTTACACTTCCACAATTTTAGTTTAACCTTCTAATTCCACTTAAGTAATTCATTTGAATTTGATTAATGTTTTTGTTGACTTTGGGATATTTTAAATCTCATGTTAAATTATTATCTATAATTTTCAATTAAGGGTATTTAAGAAGAAAGAAATTTAGTTATGCTACCAAGAAAAAGAAAAATGTATTTTGCCATTTCAAATTTTGAAAATAAAAAACTTATTTGTCTTAACATTGACTAATTGAGATCTTCTATAATATCGAAGCTGGAGAGCTGACTTTTGGTGTTTTACATATCCTTATAAATTTTTCCATTTTTAATATCACCAAACAACCTTTAAATGCTTGATAATTCTTAACAAATCATTAGTAGGTTAAGGTTATTGATGTAAAGAATGATTTTTATATTAAGTGAATATTTCGCTTTTGGCTTTTACACCTTCATGTAACTTTTACCAAAAATTACTCCACATTATATCTTTACTAAATACCATTCTGTACATTTAGCTAGGCAATCCGACAACTCTACAGCAACCAAGCAGCTAACAATGGTGAGGAAGCTCCACTGACTTGGTTGCTCTTCTAATGACCTAGATGCACGATCTGACCTGTTTGACCTGGCTCATACCTACTCCAAACCCGATCTATAGCTGACCCAAAACTAATCCAGCCCGTCTAGGTCAGGTCCAACCTCAATCCTCTTTTTTTTTTTCACCTTTTGTTATTTCAAATTTAAATAATAAAAACTAATAAAAAAAGAATAAGGAAGAAAGAAGAAAGAAGAAATTTATTTTCTTAATAAAAAAATCTAAAAAGAAAAAAGTTCTTGTTTCAAAAATAAAGTTTGTCTAGAAAAAGAGAAAAAAAAACCATTTTCTTGATAAATTTAAAATAAGATTTTTAGAAAATGAATGCTTTCAGATATGAATTTTCAAGATGGAAAATCAAAATAATAAAAAATAAATAAATAAAAATTATAGACATTTCACAATTAAGGATTTCTTAAACATAAAAAATCCATTGGTTAATGCTTTTAAAATGCGTAGGGATTTTTAAAATTCAATAGTTCAAATTTCAGTTTTCTAAAAAACTTTTAAAAAGCTAATAAACTAAACCCAGTGTGTTTAAAATTAAAAATAGTCGACACACTTAAGTAGTATAAAAGAAAAAATGAACTATGGCATGCCAATCCTTAGTAGCAAGTATATAGATATCCTTAAATATAATAAATATTTCATATCATAATAAATTATAAAAATTTGATCATATTTTAATATAGGTTCAACTAATTAGCCTCTCTGATAATTCAATGCATCTTTTTCATTTCAAGGTTCAAGATTACCTGTATGAGTTTTTAGACATGACAATGAAGCCAAATAAATTGAATACAATCAATTTATAAAATAAAATAATATCATTACCTTGTAGATGATTTTAGCCCAAATATTCTTACTTTTGACCCTAGAATTAAGTGAAATCCATCCTCGTGTCGCTAAGTAAGAAAGATTTTACCGTAATTTACCTAATGATTATAGTTATTCTCATTAATCATGTCCTATAAAATAACAGTTTTCCGTAATTTTGGAACTCCTTTTATATTCATTTTACCATTTTGGAGCTTCATAAATTTTATAACTTGCTTTAGTAATAATTAACATCAATTTTAATTGCAACACTGGTCTTAACATAGTGGAAACAACCTCTCTTTCTTCTTTTATGAACTTGCTTTAGTAATAATTAACATCAATTTTAATTGCAACACTGGTCTCAACATAGTGGAAACAACCTCTCTTTCTTCTTCCTATTATATACCAAATCACAACTTCCACAAAAAGCAATAAAACGAATACAATCAATATATATATATATATATCAAGAATACCATTACTTCTTAGATGATTTGTGTATGGAGTACTAGAGATGAGTGACAAACCATGTCTATTGAACAAAATATGGTCTTATCTTGCACGTCGTCGATCTAATTATAGGGCAGACACGTATAATAATCTTACTATTGGATTTTCTCCACAAAGTTATACTATTTCTGGATGTCGCTGCTTTACATTTATCCATCGCCTTGTCCCTTCACGTGTACTAGTTTCTTCCATCCTTAACCTCAAAATACATTTACATGGATTGTCCATGCTAATTTTCGCGAATGCCCTGCATTCTTTATAAAACCAAACAGTTAGTCATCCATCTATGTATGTATGTATGTATTCATATCCCTTTACATTTATAAATAAGGCGTTTATTTGCCTCTTATTTTATTTTATAATGATTTGCTTTTTTTTACTTTTATGGACGTAGGATGCTTATAAAGTCAATGTTGCTTGTCGAACACCTCACAGCTTTTTGAGTTTGTTTTTGAGTGCGTGAGCTCTAGCTAGGGGATATTTTCCATCCGTCCAGACGACGAAAGAATAAAAACCATGGTGTCAAAAGACTCAAAACCCATCGGCCATCGTCTCTAGTTCCAACACATACGGGAAAAATATAGGCACAATGACCCTTCATGGAATTGAACAGACATACATGATGCATGATGAACTTAAATAAGCTATAAAAGGAACGCCTATTATACGATGCTAAGAAGGACGTAGGGCCGGCTCCAATAATCTCAAGTGCTCAGCCTCTTTCTATTTCCTATTCCCCAAGTCATACAATTAGAAATATATAGGAAAAGAAAACTTAATGCCAACCTTTTTGGGGTAGATACGCAGCAGCTAGCTATCTATACAATATAGTGCAAGTACACCATGGGTTGTCAATGATTCCATTCAAATGTTGTATGTAGATTGTTTGAGCATAAAGAAATTTAATAAAGCAACATTTTCCATTTTACTTTATTTGTGGTTGCTATTAACATATCCAAATATTCATTAATATATAGAGCGAGAGCACAAGAGCAAGAACAAGAGTGAGAAACAAATTTCAAAAGCATGTTATATATGCCAGGAAAAAGGCAATACGAATGCCCGGACTTTTAGGATTGGAAAAAAGAGTGTTTAATGTGTAAAAAATTGCAAAAAAGAAAAAGAAAAAAGTGGTAAAATGGCTAGAAATAGTTGATTTTAGTTGCTCCATTAAATGCAAAAGTAACAGCTATTATGTACATGTTGACTGGGCATAGTCATTTTTTTTTTTTGCAAATAGACTGAGTATATAGACGATGATCGAAAATACTGTAATGCCCCTAAAAGAACTATGAAAATTTCCCTTCATAGAAAACCAGAACAAAACTTACTAGCTACAATTGCCACCGATTGTGTTTTTCTATAATTTCATCGGCTTAACTCTCATTAACAACTCTCAACTACTAAGGATGAGACGAATAAAGATCGGACATGCTAGGAAGGTACAAAAGATTTACACTCTCGTTAATACCTCTCAACTATTGAGGAAGGCATGGTTGAATCTTGCATTTATTAACCATGATGACCCAGTTATACATTCTTCATCACCTGCACCATTTCTGAATGTAGGCACTTTTGATAGAGGGAAGAAGGAAATTTCACCGTCGTTGCAATATTGGCCAATGAGAATAAGCAGTCATGTATGAACAACGAATAAGAAGTGGTAAGTTTTTTCCCAATTATGATTTATGGTCCCCACTTTTTGTAGCGGCAACATGTGGTGTAGTATACTTTATGTGTAAATATGGAAGTAAGGGAGAATGTACTAGTTGATGGAAAGAAAAGTGGTCCCATATTTTATGTGTTCTATTAGTAATCATATGATATGACTTCATGTGAAGTTAATAATGGAAAAGAAAGCAGTCCTATGCTTCCTTCTGTGTGTGTTCGAGATGTGAATTTCGTGAATGAATGTTGTATTTGTTTAACATTAATTCATTGACTTGTCTTTATATATGGTAGTAGGTAGGTAGCATTGTTGTCCTGGACATGCTTTTCTTAAATGCACTCCCATGCTAATGGTATATTTTATTTTATTTTTTCTTGATTATTGACAATACTGTAGAGCTGAAAATTATGGGGTGAACAGAAAATTTTAGCCCACGAGTGTGGGTTGTTTCACTGACCGCACAAAAAAAAAACTGTAATGCAGATCAGCAGATGCAGTGAGCCATTGTGACGGGATAGACTGCAAATGTGACATGAGGCGACAATGACCATGACCGACGGCTTGAAGAGTGAAGATTGATCGATAGTGACAGACATCGGCGACAGGATAAGGACAATGGGACGACTGCGGACTATGTCGTTGGTAGCTCTTTCTCTTAGTATTCCCTCGTGTTGTACTTATGCAGCTTTTCTCTTTCTCTTCCTTTAGCCCCCCGTGCCATGCTCCCGTGCAGCTCTTTCTCTTCATCACTCTCACTCGTCAGACTCCTCACTAGGCAACGACGTCCTGGACCAGACCAAACGAGATTAGTCTCTACTACTCCATCACCTCTAGCCTCGCCTCCGTCTCGAACCCGAACCAGACCAAACTAAACCATCCTTGGTAACTGTAAGTCACCCTCCTATTTATTTATCTTCTTTTTCATTGTCATTATTTGTGGTTATGGAGCGTGGACTATGCATTGTAGCTAGCTATGGTGTGGTGGTGGTCTGGTGGACTACTGGTGTAACTGTATAAGGTGTTGTATTGCACCGTTAGCTGCTTGCTGCACTATTGGTTTAGCCTTTAGGTTAGGGTATGGGGTTTAGTTGTTTAGGGACTAGGGTTTACGATACGATTAGCTTGTCTTTGTTTAGTTTGGGGACTAGCGGCCGCCGACGTTTAGCTGTTTGGGGAATGTGTTGGGTTTACGGTTAACCCAAAAGAGATAAAACAAACCTAACTTAGCTAGTTAGTTAGTGGGGGTTTGGCCAAAGGTTTGGGGTTCAGTTCGAGTGTTTCATGTTTGGGTTTAGTTGTTTAGATAGGCGGCGCCGGCGGTGACACTATGACAGTGACAAAGCGACGATGGCTGGTGCGATGACGCTGTGATAGTGGCCGGTGCAATGACTATATTTATATTTTATAATTATAATATTATATATATAAAGATTTTGTAAAATAAGTGTACTACTACTAATAACATTTTCTATATTATCATAAGAAGGAATTTTTTATTTTTTTATGTTGCAATATATATATTAATGTTGAAATATATTTACAGAATGGATCCTCCAAGTAATGAGACTGTAATGGAACCTATTAATGTAGATGATGTATTTGAAGTCGGTAGGCGTAACGATAACCTACAACTAAGATCTTCCCAATCTAAAGAACATGCAGGTAAGAAGGCTTGAGTAGGTAGCTCTTCTTCTGAGGTTTGGGAAATATTTACAAAAATTGGTATTGGGAAGGATGGTAAAAATAAGGTCAAGTGTAAAGCATGTAGGAAGGAATATGTTATTGGAGTACATTCATATGGAACTTCATCTTTACATCGACATAGAGAAAAGTGTCGTTTGAGTCAAATTCCTAGATATAATGATGTTGGTGATATGGTAATTGATCATGCTAGAAAGTTAAGATCAAGAAAACCAGATCCTAAATTTTCTTGTGAGGTAATGGCTATAACTATTATTGAACATGATCTGCCATTTTCATTTATTGAGTATAGGAGGATCACATAGTTCATAAGGCTATATAATCCTGATTATAAGCCAATTAGTAGAAAATTGCTACATCAGATATTTGGAATTTATATTTGACTCAAAAGAAGAATTTGAAACAAATATTGCAAAAAATTCCAAGGAAAGTATGTTTGACTTCTAATGTATGGACTGATTCCACCAATGAGGGATATATTTGTTTGACTGGACATTATGTAGATGACAATTGGAAACTGAATAATAAAATTTTTGCTTTTTGCAAAATGCCCCCTTCTCACTTAGATTTTGAGTTGTTTAAAAAAATATTTGAATTTTTGAGAGATTGGGGTATAGATATGAAGATATTTTCCCTTACATTGGATAATGCATCTGCAAATGATTGTATGCAAGATTTTCTGAAAGAGCAATTGAACTTACAGCATAGTTTGTTATATGGTGGTGAGTTTTTTCTTATTAGATGTTATGCTCATATTCTTCATTTGATCGTTAAAGAAGGATTGATTGTAAGTAGTGAAGTGTTGCATAAAGTAAGGGAGAGTGTCAAGTATGTGAAGGGCTCCGAGAGTAGAATAAAACACTTTTTGGAGTGTGTTGAATAGGTTGGCAACATTAATACCAATCTTGGTTTGCGCTTGGATGTAACTACTAAATGGAATTCCACTTATCTTATGCTTAATAGCGCACTCAAGTATCGACGTGCTTTTTCTTACTTTCAATTGAATGATCGTCATTATAAATATTGTCTAACCATTGATGAGTGGGAAAGAGCAGAAAAGATATGCAAGTTTTTAAGCCCTTTTCATAGTATCACCAATTTGATATCAGGATCATCATATCCAACTTCAAACCACTATTTTTTGCAAGTATAGAGGATTGAATGTTTGCTGAATAAAAATTTAAGTACTAAAGATCATATCATAAGGGAGATGTCTATTAGAATGAAACATAAGTTCGATAAGATTATAGTGTTATCCTTGCACTTAGAGCAATCTTTGATCCTCAAATGAAGTTTGATTTTTTGAACTTCTATTTTAATAAACTCGATCCCCTCACTAGTGAAGAGAAGTTGGCTCACATAAAGAACAAATTATATAAACTCTATAGAAAATATGAGAAGAGCAAAACATATCACATATCTAGAACTAGAAACCATCAGGTTGGATCATCTTCTCAGGGATAAGACACATCTGGAGATAGCAGCAATAAAGGAGCAGCAACACATAGAGCAAGGAAGGGCTTAAGATTGATTTTGCTACTTTGGTGGTAAGTTTAATAACTTTGTTTATTTTTTTTAATGATATTTTTTTTCATATTATATATCAGTATTTAATTAATTTTTTCCTTAATAATGTAAGAATTCCGATACCGTCAAGTAGAAGTACAAAGTTGTGGTAAATCTTCTTTAGATATTTATCTAGATGAGCTAGTAATGGTTATGGACTCCTACTCAGAATTGAATGTGTTACAACATTGAAAGAGTCAAAGCTAAAGATATCCTGATTTATCTATCATGGCCTCTAATGTGCTTAGCATTCCAATTACTACTGTAGCGTCAGAGTCAGCCTTCAGTATCGGAGTCTGTGTACTTAATAAGTATCGTAATTCTATGCTCCCAACCAATGTAGAAGCTCTAATTTGTATACGTAATTAGTTACAAAGATTTGCATGTGAAGGTAATTTATTTTTGTTCTGTTGGTAATATTTTCTTTTAACGTCTTATTTTAAGCATTTATTATCTAATTTAATTATATGTGTAATGTCGTAAATTGTAGAGATGATAATATTACCTCCATATACATTTTTCTTGTACCTATCTTATTTATTTTATTTATACACCATTATAGTAATGTTATTTACAATGCTAAAAGCAAGAAGAAGGCTATAGACAAGCCTAAGCTCATTCCCATTAGCAAGAGGAGCAAAGACCAGAATAAGATAGTGCCTTGCATAACCTAGAACAACAAATACAAGTACAACTATAGCAATACATTATCCCTAGTGACTCTAAATTTAGCTAATATTTCTTATCTTTTTTTTTATAACAAATATATTATCCCTAGTAACTTAGAATTTAGCTAATATTTCCTTTTCTTTTTTTCTTTTTTTTACAACCATCAGATAAAAGGAATGAATTATAGATTCTCTTAAAGTAGAGCTAATGAAGATATTTTAGATGTATATGATATAAACTAAGCAAACTTTGAAAGCACATTGTTCCCATTACAAGAGGTAGAAGCTTGTTAGCCCTAACATCAGTCTATAACGCAACTTGATTGCTATAGACACCTCATTTTTGTCCCCTAATTATTATTATTCATTTTTTATTTTTTATTATTTTCCAGATATGAAGGAAAAATAAATAATAAATAAAATAAATAAGAATGATACACCAATGATAGAAAATGAAGGTAAAAATAACAATAAAAAGCATTTAGGGATTTTTATTAAATTTTAGAATTTCAAAATAATATAAAATTAATAAATATTGCTGAGTTTATATATAATTTTTACATAATACAAAACTGAGATTTGGGCTGGCTCAACTAGCTCGTGCACACGCCTGGGACACGTGCGGAGGGAAAGAGGTCGTGAGTTCGAATCTTGGAGGGCACTTCGTGTTGTTTTGCTTCTTCTTTTTTTCCCCTCGAGCCGCTACATGTCAACAGTTGATTAAACGACACGAGCGCACGCGCTTAGCACGTGCTCGTCTTCAACCTCCGTCTGAGATCGGTGGCGACGTAGGAAGAATGGAATGCAACCGTTTTGATTTGAATTTTAATGCAAATCCAACTAATCTTTAACTAAAAGAGGATAAATATCATCAAATAAACATGAATCTTAACAGAAAACCAAGGATTAACACAAATCAAAAAGAAAAAGAAAAGGGATGGAGATGGGTCTCAACGGTGAGGAAGATCCGAGCTTATCAAGCTTGGTTTTGTGAGTCTATAAATAGGACTCGACAAGAGAAAGAAGAGGAGGAATCAGAAGGAAAAAAAGTAGAAGAACACAGAAGAAAACACCCTCACTAGAGTTCTTCCTCTCTCTCTTAAAAACCCTCACCATAGCCACTCAAACCGCCACCTAAGGTGGTTTTCGATGAAAATCACCACCACCATTGGATTCCTCACCTCCATAAAGCTCAAAAGCACCTATTAATCGTTGGTAATTGCCACTGAAAGTCACCGTCAAAGATCTCCAATCGCCATGTGCGTGCCCGACCTGACCTGACCCGAACCTCGATCTGTATCCAGGTTAGTTGAACCTTTCCATTATTTATTTTATTTATTTATTATTATTAGTAAGAATATATATAAAAATACAAAAATGATAATAATACAATAGAAAATAAAAAATATATATAAAGATGTATTTTTTTTAAGAATATATTAATAGGACCAGGTTTAGAATTTTCTAAAATATATATATATATATATAGTTTATTATAATTAATAGATAATTAATAAAAAAATTTAAATTAATAAAAAATAATAAATATTTTTATCACTTAGAAAACTTCTTTTCATGAAATAAATGAATGAAAATAATTGATGTTTTTCAAAATTAAAAGTTTTAGTTTTTTTCAAAATTAAAAAATAAAGCCTAGGCTTAGAAATTTCTTTAAATAAATTTAAATTGTAATAAACATAAACCCGATATGTTTTCGTAATTAAAATTAAATAATCCATTAAAGTTTTATAAAAAGCAAACTATAGCCTGTTTGATCCCAAATAATAAGTAAGTAGGCACCCTTATAAGGTAACTCTAAAAAGAATAAAAAAAATTAATCATTATCAGTATTGTTGAGTCTAATTTGAAAATTTTATATTGTTTTCCTAATCCGATTCATATTAGATCATATGCTCATCTAATATAAATCCTCGACTTGAACTAAGAATTTAATTATTTATTTGGATTCGCCACTCAACTGGAGTTGGGAAAAAATTATGGAATTAGAATTAATTGAGCGGATTAATTCTAATCTAAACAACTAGTCGACGAAATCTTCTCTTTTTATTCTTATGAAAGAAAAAGAAGAAGAAAGAAAAACCAGAAATTCTCGACTCGGGAGCTATCCTATTAAAACTCTAAGTTACCACCTTATCCTTTTAAATTTTGAATCATTTTATGATATCTTCTTTAGCATAAAAAGAAATTATTAGGGGAAAAAATGATATAAGGATTATACTAATAATGATTTAAAAATATTTTTTTATTCTTTTTAAAGTTGCCCCATAAGGGTGCCTATGTACCTGCTATTCGGGATCAAACAGGCCGTAGTTCGCTTTTTATAAAATCTGTAGTGGATTGTTTTGATTTTAATTATGAAAACATGTTGAGTTTATGTTTACTATTATTTTAAAATTTTTTCAAAAAAAAATTCTAAGTCAAAACTTTATTATTATTTTTTTTAAAAAAATAAAACCTCTATTTTAAAAAAAAAAAGATCAATTATATATATATTATATATATTTTTAAAAGAATTTTTCTAAGTGATAAAAATTTTTTCATTTTTTATTTTTTTATTTTTTATTATTAAACTTTTACTAATTTTTATTAATTTGTTTAATTAATTATAATAGACATCTATATTGATTTATTTATTAAAACTCTAAACCTAATTCTAAAAAAAAATATTTTTATTTATATAATAGTAAATGAATAAATAAAAAAATAATAAAAAAGAGATTTGGCTAACTTGGACGCGAGTCAGATCGAATCAGGTTGGGTCAGGTCAGTTCACGACAATCAGAGCTTCTTCTACGGTGGCTTTCCAGCAGCTGTTGAAGGCTGTTGAGGAGTCGAAACCTAGGTTCTCAAGGGCGTAGAGTCAAATAGTGGTGTCACTTTACACTAAAGACCACTCTTGGTGATGGTTCTAATGATGGTTGTCGATGGGGGGCTTGAAGAACTTTGACAATGGCTTCAACTCGTGTATTTCTCTCTTTTTTCTTCTCTTATGATTGCATGTGGAACCTCCTCTCGTTGAGTCTTATTTATAAGCTCGGATCTCCTTCGCCATTGAGACCTATCCTCATCCATTTTTTATTTTCTTTTGGTTGATGTTAATCTTTGATTTTTGTTAAGATTGATGTTAATTTGATGATGTTTATCCTATTTTAGTTAAAGATCTGCTAGATTTGTGCAAAAAATCGAATCAAAACGGTCGGATTTCCTTTCTCCCATGTCAACGTCGATCTTGGACGGAGGTTGAAGATAAGCACGCGCCTAGCACGTGTGATTTCATTGTCCAATTGTGTGCGCCACATGGCAGTTAGAAAAAAAAATTGCAAAACGACATGAATGCCTCCCCCCCGAGTTTCAAACCTGTGACCTGACCCACCCCACCCGGCCGTGCACACGCTTGAGGCCAGCGATTAGACCAACTGGGCTAGCCCATTTTCTCATTTTTTTATTAAACACAAATTGCATATATATGTTGCAATTTTTATCATTTTTATATTATTTTGAAATTCTAAAAATTTATAAAAATTCCTTAACAAATTTTATTATTATTTCTACCTTCATTTTCCAAAATTGGTATATTATTCCTATTTATTTTATTTTTTGTCATTATTTTTCCTTTTTTTTGAAAAATAGAAAAAAATGAAAAAATGAAAAAAAAAAACATTATTTGTTATTAGAAGGCAAAATTAGGGCATTTACAAGTATAATCATTATATCATTTTTTTCTAATATTTTCTTTTTTTACTAAAAAGGATATCATAACATAATTCAGATCTCAGAAGGATAAAGTGGTAACTTTAGGGTTTTAATAGGATAGCCCTCGAGTTGAGAATCTCTGATTTTTCTTTCTTTTTTTTTTCTTTTCTAAAAAAAAAAAGGAGATTGCGTTGACTAATTGTTCAAATTAGAATTAATATACTCAATTAATTCTAATTCAATAATTTTCCCCAACTCTAGTTGGGTAGCGACTCTAAATAAATAAAAACTTCCTAGTTCAAGTCGAGGATTTATATTGGATGAGCATAGGATCTAATATGAATTGAATTAAGGAGATAATATAAAATTTTTAAATTAAACTCGACAACTGCCAGTTATAAATGGAGGCTAAAAAGGAAAAGGTCATGACATATGTCGCCAAAAAATGTTAGTGATACAAAAGATAATGCTTATGAGGAGAAGGAAAAAACACACTACCAAGGCCACCAAATGGTCACTCAAGTCAAGAGCGGTTTTCGTCATCAAGCAGAAGAGCTCTCAATTCATTATGACACCACGTAAGGACTATAGTGAAAAGGGTAAGGGAAAGGGAAAGAAAGCTGATGAAGTTGTGACCATTGACCAAGATAATTGTACAAGTTGTTATGTTTAGGTTTAACTAAAAGTATTATCTTTTAGTTATAGCCTTAAAAAAATGTCTCTAAAATTATTTTTTGGTTACCCCTTATTATAGGAGCTCTACATGTTAGTATATTAGTTCATGTTATGTGGGTGTTTGGGTTTAACTATGTATTTAAAGGTTCCAACCACTATTAATACATTTTCCACTTAAGAATTTCATGTTTTAATGTCATTATACTTAGGTTCAGACCTCTATGTGCTCTATGTGTGTAAGTCATGTTGCATATGTGTTTATGTGCTATGTGTTTGTTGTAATGTGTCTACACTGTGTGTGTGTGTTGCTGTGTGTGAGAGTGTATGTCTATGCTTTGCTGGTGTGCATGCGTGTATTGTGTATGAGAGTGTGTGTTCTATTATGTGTTTGTGTGTGTGTGTGTATGTGTTGTATCTATAAGGGGATGTGTGATGTGTGTGTGCACGTACGCTAAGAGTGTGTGTCTGTGCTCTGCTATGTATGTCCATGTATTGTGTTTATGAGTGTGTGTGTGTGTGTTGCTATGCCTATGCAATGTGTATGTGTGTATGTGCTAAGAGTGTGCATGTGTATGTTTTACTGTAGGTGAGAGTGTGTGTGTGTATGTGTGTTATGTCTATGGGTATGTACTATGAGAGTGTGTGTATATGTTGCTATGTTTGTGCAATGTGTATGTGTACTCTACTCTATGTGTGTGTGGTGTGTCTATGAGTGTGTGCTGTGAAAGTGTGTATGTATGTTGTGAGAGAATGTATGTATGCTATTGTGTTGATGTAGTGTGTGTACGTGTGTTGTTGAGTTTGTGTAGTGTGTGTGTATGTATGCATGTATGTTGTTGTAGGTGAGAGTTTATATGTGTGCTCTGTTGTGTGTGTTGTGTTTATGAGTGTGTGCTACGAGTGTGTATTTGTACCATATTAAGTGTGTGCATGTGTTGTATTTGTGTGTGTGCGCTATATTTAGTGTATGTGTATGTTGTGTCTGTGTGTGTATTCAATGTGTATGTGCAATGTGTGTGTGCTAAGAGCGCTATGAGAGTGTGTATGTGTGTGTGTGTGTGTGTGTGTGCAATGTGTGTGTATGTGCTGAGAACTATGTAAAAGTGTGTGTATGTATGTGTGATGTGGTCTATGTCCATGCATTATGTATGTGTTTAGTGAATGTGTATGTGTGTAATGTGTGTATGCTTTGTTGTGTGCGTCAAGAGAATGTGGATTATTACCCACTACTTAACACCTTACTAAATTTTGCATATATGGCATAGGGAAGTTTCAAGCTCAATTATTATAAAACATTATGATCATGAACCATAATTTAATGGTTTAGGCTAGAAAGTTCAAAATGATGGACCATAACTTAAAGAATATGTCATTTGTAGCACTAAGGATAAAACTATCATATCAACCATAAATAAAGACCTACAACATTGACATCTTCATTTTCCACTACTCCATACACTAAAAAAGAAACAAAATAGCTAAAAAATACCCAACAACACACTCAACTTCACCATCTTAAATCAAACTTCATCTACAGGTTGCTACATCTACCTTAGGTGACCACCAAAGTTCTACATATTAAGTGTCTTAGTTTTAAGTAAATAATTAATCACTTACCTCGTACACTTAGGGAAAACCAGATCATACCACTTGAAAAATCCACATCCCCCTTCCTTATACATTGGACATCTAAAGAAACACCTTACAAGGTTCTTTAATACCCATGAGATCAGCAACAAAGTCCTCAGCCCACACCTACACGATGGGTAACCTCTTTTGCTATCATCATTGACCATAGGATATTTTATAAACAATGCTTGTTGCTAAGACTAACCACCACTTTGGTTTCAATTGCTGGACATAAGTTTTTCTTCAAATTTTTGTACACTTGTAAAATTAAATTGGAAGGTTTTGGTTGCAATGTTTCTCTTCATAGGATAATGATAGAAAAATTGTTTCTTAAGTGCCTTTTTATCTCTCTTTCCTCTACCCATTCAATAGTAGTACTTGCAAACATGTAAAAGTCAAGCTTAGAAGAGACAACAAACCTTAATGTTAACGTCTGTTACTTAACCATCCAAATGAGACACCAAAATCAACTACTTTGACATTGTTCAGCACTAAATTGCCTATTTTAATTTTTCAAACAATAAATTGCTCGACTTAAAATGTTGGGACACTTGGCTAGCCTTTTCCCATATATGGCTATAGGTTAAATTGCATTCATTACTCATAAAACTTTTAAAATTGCATGTAAACTATTTTCTTTCTTTTTTTGTTTTTGAAACTTGTGTATTTTCCCTCATCTAACACAAATGAAAACCATTATTTTTTCATATATCATTGCTTAGACAACATAAACTGTAAAACTTGAAATGGCAATACCATATGAGATTACTTATACTTTAAAATATTGCAAATTAAGAAGATAAAGAAATATAAGAAAAGAAGGAAAAAATTAGAAGAAAAAATAATAAATTATGAAAAAGAAAGAAGATCGATGGCTGTTAAAAGTGACAACACTAGCCAACCATTGTCACTACTAATTAACCACCACCATCTTATCTTTGCAGCCCTCTCTTGCTCACTCTCAATAGCTAAATCCTCAAGAGTAGGTTATAAGTTAGGGTTTCGTTTTGTGGTTAGATCATATCTCTTAGACTTCCTCTCCCTTTCTCCCTTTTTCTTTTTTCTTTTTTTCTAATTTTTAGGGTTTTTTTTCTTTTTGGCTTAATTTTGGAGTCTAGTCAGGAGCTAGGCTAGGATGTGCTTGAAGAGGAAAAGTTTTTAAGTTGTCCAAAGCACTACTTCAACTTTCTACATGGCACTAACATAGAGTCAATTCTATATTACTTTGCTAGTGTCTAATGACACCCTGACACATATCATGATGGTTGAATTAGTTAGCTAATAAATAAGAACATGGACCATTAGGTGATTTGCATAGGTAATAACATTGACAAACAAACTTCTAATTGAATGCCACGTTTGTCAAGTTAAAAGTTCGTATACAAAATTGAGTTTTTGAGAATAATTTAAATAGCATTTCTAACATTTTCCTAAGAATTTTTAGAAAAAAAAAAGACGTAAATGTAGCAATTTAATATATAAATTTAGTTCTTTTTATTTTTTAAATTTTATTTGTTATTCTTGTTCTTGTACTTATATTTATGATCAATTTAAGTTTTTTTCATCTACTACTAACCTATGTAGTTGTTCTTTTGTTTTATTTGGAGGTGATTAATGGTGGAAGGCTACAAAGATAGGGTGGTGGTGGTTGATTAGTGGTGGTCATGGGCGGCTGTTGGTGTTAGATTGAGTGGTTATTGATCTTCCTTTTTTATTTTTTTATTTTTTTAATATGTTATTCTCTTTAATTTCTGACTTTATTTGAAACATAATCATCCCATGTCACATTGCCTGGTTAGATTTTACACCATTAAGTCCTTACATGCAAATATAAGGAACTGTAATTCCGGGGATATATATAATATGAAGAAATTAGGGTGTGAATGTAATTTTAAAAGTTGTCATATTTGACTTTCTCATTTAGCGGAGCATATTGTATATCATGCATTTTATACCAATAATTTGAAGATTCAACTTCGTGTAATTAAATCTAACAATAGCATACTTTTGAACAAAGCAGAATAAGATCTGCTAATTAACTTTGAGTACATATGAATGCATTAATTTGATTTTTAGTTTCTAATTACTTTTTTCCCCACTACAATTGCCAATAATAATCCAGTTTGGGCTTAGTAAAATCTCATTCGAAGCAAGATCTTGCTATCATGTTAGTATAAATGTTGTTCTCCAACAGAGACAGAATAAATTTGTATTTCCCTCTCCACCATCCATTATGAAATATATAAATAGCCAAAAAATATTAAATAAATTCATCTCGAGTATTTGAAAGGAATCAAAGATGCAATTGGAGGTGACACATACTTTTATTATATTCCTCAACTGGTACAAGGATTAAAATGTTTCCGAATTATTAATCCTCAACTACCATTTTCTTACTAGCCCGAAATCCCTAAAATCTAGAAGGAGCACGAGAGATTCACTAAAAACACAGATTACAGAGAAAGAAAGGTGGGGTTCTAACATAATTAGGATACGAATTAAAGTGCACCTAGATTATATTATCCTTGATCAACCGACTATTGCATAAGTAAACTTCTAATTATGGCAGCTTGGGCACTGTCACTTGTGGCCAATAACTCCGATAACCTCTCGCTTAGATCATCAACCTCTCTGTGCAAGCTTCTTATATAATTGCACGTCTCTTGCAACACTTTGGCAGCTGAAACCTGGCATAACCATCAAGTACAACCTTAATGGGTATTAACATATTACTAATCACTTTCACCTTGATATAATCCGAGTTATTTTATACTAATTGGGATCCTCAAAAACTTGCAATAATGCACTATAATATTTAACACCATATATGACGGAGTTCTAACGACATCGTATTTGCACATCTAAAGGTGATATTTATACATTCTAATATATCGTACTTCTCTTCATTGTTGGATGTGTAAATATCGTCTTTCGAGTTTCAATTACATATATATATCGAATTTCGAAAAGTTTCTTAAATCTCTAGCCTGGATTATTTCGATGGAACATTATAGTGAGAAGTTGCAGAAATAAATATGAACCGTAACCCAATGGTTTCATTGAAATGCTAGAGGAGGAAGAGAAAAATATGGGTTAAAGACCGACAAATTTCGGATTCTTTTTTATAAAATTTTGTTCCCCATAATCTGCGCTGCAATGTATCCCCGCTTTTAGGCTTGTTTTTATGGAAGTGAGTAACGGGTGGGCTTCGAATATGTTGACATTGGAAATGAAAAAAATACTAAATAAATAAATGAGACCTTATATATATGGAAATTTCCTCTTTAATTTTCAGAAGCTTTCCAGTATTTAAATTCATGGGAATGCTAAAAAGTTAAAGGATCAATGACAGATAGATTACTAAATTTAAATTTATACGGAAAATAGAAAAGTAAAAATGAAATGGATCGCTCACATAAAAATCTCAACATCGTATTACTTTCATCCCGTTGGATTACTATCTTCATTACAACAGTTTTCACCATATACATGTATTGAAAATAGATCATATAAAGTTATTTTGTCCAAAATTATAAATTAATAATTTAAATTATCTAAATTTTTTAAATATTTTATCTTATAACATCATTATTATGATTTTCTTATAATTTTGACTATTAATTATAAGTGGCAGTATTTCAATAGGATAAATTTAAAAAACTTCAAAGAAAATCACAAGATCCAAATCTATATCTTTTAGTTATTTTTTTTGTGTGATTATAGATTATGTCATGTGTGCAAAAATTACAAAGTTACGGGGAAAGAAAAATGCGTGGTGGTCCCAGAAAAACCCTAATATAGGAAGAAGATAAAATAGACTGATATTTTTAAAATATAATCATCAAATGTCCAAGTGTGAGTAACCATTACATTACAGTAAGTAGGAAAATAGAGGAGGTTGAACAGAGATTTTCATGGCGGTGCATACCTTGTCAGATCGTCGGTTACGAATCTCAGGAAGAAGTTGCTGCAACTTAGAGACAAGATCTATGATCTGATCATCACTGATTCCTGAGCTTCCTGACGCCCTTGATCGAGATCTTCTGCTAGACATTTTTCTTTATATTTGTATATATATCTAATGTGATATATAAGCGTCCCTGAATGGGGTGTGCTTATTGTGTTCCGTAATGTAATAAAAGCTAAGGAGACAAAATTGAAGCGGCGCAAGGAGTGTCAGTGATGTTTGAAGTGAGTGATGTTAAGAAGAAGTGAAGAGGAGGAAATATGGGAGAAAGATAATAATAAGCAGTGGGAGGGGCAAATAGTTATGGAGAGTTTTGGATGGTATAGATGTGGCTTTGTGCTAGGAACTTGTGCTGAGTGGAGAAGACAAGTACATGGGAGAGATCGGTTGGCTAGGGCCGTATTTAAATAGGGTTTCCTTGAGGGAAGAGAGAGAGAGAATCAAAGCTTTAACAGATGCGCCATACTGTCCTACTTGTGATGTGTTGCCACAGGTATCCAGTGGTGCCTTGCATGACTCTCTGAGAATGGCAAGTGTGCTCTTTGGAGTGTTCTCAGTACAGGGTCAATTTGTGATTTACACTTGCTATTGTATATAAAGAATAATTATTATAAATTTTTTTTTTCCTTTTCGACGAATTTATTCCTGAAAACATAACCTTAACAATATTAGTGCACATAGGATATTAACCGATGGGTAATCGCTATATCCAATGTCTAAATAATGGAAATAATATGTATTTATATCAGTTTGTTCAATCTCTAAGGTAATTCGATTACGATTGAATTGATGGAACCTACTAGCACTATCTCAAAACAATTGTATAATTTTGTGTTGTCGTAAGATTCAAGATACATAGTAGAAAAACTATAGAGATATAAAACAAGCATTCCATTAGACCTAGATTTGACATATTTATATTCTCCTTTAAAAAAAAAGCCAATTAATGATTGTATACTTTCTAGAATGAAATAAATAGGAAATAAAAAAAGTTATATCTTAAAATGATTGTTACTAGAATTAGATTATAAATTTCTATTTTAGTATTTATTTTATATAATTTTTTATTAAGCAATAGTTATTCAAGTATTTATTTTACTTTAATAATTACAGCATTAAGTTGGAAATATGAATAAAATTATAATTTTATGTCATTAACTATAGTATTAATAAAATATAATAGTCATAATATTTAAATTTCTCAAATATCATTCATTTTCAATAGAAAAAAAATAAAAAAAAAACTCATCATTTTTTAATAAATAAAATAATAAATAATTAAAAAGAATAATTATTATATTTATTCTTTATTACCTTTAAGTAAATAGATAATAAATGTTGATATAATGTTTTGTATATACTATTTCTTGTTTTTAGGTGTGCTTCAATATAAACCCATAAAATTCACATGTTGTATGACAAGATGCGTGACATCTCGTCTTTGAAAGGGTACGACAATTATTGTTCCTCCATTTATCATTAGTCCTAGCATAGCATGTGTTTGATTTGAAAATTGACATAACCTTTTCATCTTTTTGGCCAATGGGGTAAGAAATTAGAAGTTGCCAGCTTTATTAACGCCATTTAGAATCTGTTGAATATTTGAAAAGGGCTGCCAATTCGAAACGCATTCACAAATTTAAATATACTATAATTATAAATAGATTTATATTAAAAAAATCAATATGAAATATAAATAAATGGCTATTAATTTGAAATGTATTCACAAATCCAGATAAGACATAATTATAAACAAATTTGTGTACAAAAAAAAAATACGAGATGTAAATGAGTAGCTATAGATTCGAAATGCACTCACGAATCCAAATATGATATGATTATAAATAAATCTATATACGAAAAAAATCAATATGATATATAAATGAATTAAATCTATTTAAACATGATTATATTTGGACTTGGGCTTGGATTCAACCGCAAATTTTTTATAAACTCATTTATTAAATAGATCCCATAAACAAGTCTCAAGTTCGACTTACAAACCAATATAATAATTAAATAACTACTAATATATATATAATCTTAGTACATTTGTTATATTTATCAACTTGTATATTATAATAACATATATATACTTTGCTTAAATTTAAAATATATGTATGTGTGTGTGTAGAGATGAGAGAGAGAACATATATCTAACAAATATATAACATATATTTATGTATATAGTATATACATATAGATTTCCAAGAAAAGTACAATTTAAGTCTTTAACATTTACTTATTTTTCTATTTGAGCTCTCCACATTTTTTGCTTCTATTTAAATTCTTTATGTTTTCAAATTTTTACTAGAAAAAATAATTTTCATCAAATCTATTAAGTTTTTTATCCATTTGTAACACATGTCAACTTCAAATTAGTTCAAACAATAATTAAATCAACAAAATAGTAATGTTATATATATTTATTTACATAATACAATAAAAATGATATTAAATATTTTTTATATATAATATAAAATAAAAATAAAAATAAAATAATTAAATGCAGAAGAAAGGGGTTGGAAAAAAAATGTACGTACCCTAGTCACCTTGGCTAACTAATCTAAAATTAATCAAAAGCTATTACATGCATAAGATGGCAAAAAAATTTAACATATTTAATAAAATTTTATTTTTAAAAGGTTTTAAAAACATTAATAACTCAAATAAAAGAAAGAAAAAAAAGGGGGGGGGGGGATTTAGTACTTAAAATAGAAAATAATTAAAGGTTAATGACTAAAAATGCACTTTTCCTTAAATAATATAACCATAAGACATATATGTATCACACATACACATACACACAACAAATATATAATCTATACATTATGTTATAAATTATATAAATGTATTTTATTAAACTTTTGTAGAGTTATAGTTTTATATTTGAATGTTAAAACTATATCATTTTTATTTGTAAATATCAATTTTATAATTACACTTTTCTTATTTATTTATAACTTTTTAATTAACAAATGAGTTCAACTCAAACACGAAACACATTTATTAAATGGGTCAAATTACGGGTTTAAGTTTTCATATATGATTAATAAATGAGTTAGGTTACAAACTGAAGTTTTTATGACATGAACCTATTTAGATATGAATGCAAGACATAACAAGTTGATACAGATTACCACCCTATTTAACACATAGCATCCAGCATTGTTAAGAAGGTTTGAAGATAGATCTTTAACCTAATAAGATAAAATAGGTTTAGATTTAAAAATTTTAAAACATACTCCCACATGTTTATATACAAGTTATGACCTCTTAATCTCCCTAAAACATGTAGAAATCAGTGTACTATATACCATATGTTCCACCTCTAAAGATATAATTTTATTACCTTAGATGGGATTGATTATAAACATCTTGTAAATATCCTTAAAGATTATAGTAAATATATACGCAACATAACCCATATTAAATTACATGGTTAATAGCTAAAGGAAGCTAGGTCATTTACTCAAAAGTAAATAAAGATAAGGTTTTGCGTAATGATGATATATTTTTATGTATATTATATGCCTATATTAGCTTAGGGCTCAAGGCTCATTTTACTTCAGTTTGGCCACAAAATAGGAAAGTGCCTAAAGTTGATTAAGATAAAATGGGAAAGTAATTTAAATCCTTTGACGAATACGCTCAAAGTAAGTATTTCCTATTATAACTAAGGCATCTTTTGGAAAAATTAAATTTCCCTAATACTATAAAAGGAGGTTTCTCCATCTACATAAGATCACTTAAGACCCCTAACACAACTTGATTGCCTTATCCTTATGCTGTTTCTTTGGTTTGAGCATCAAAGTCCAAACGCTGGAGACATCTCCAATGTTTTAATAGCTCACGTTTGTTTATCTTGCAAATTGAATTTCATCAAGGTTAAAAGTGTGATTTAACCCAAAACCACATCCAAGCAGCAAGAGCAATCAACAATACAATATTTGACTTAGCATATTGGCTTATAACTTATCAACACCACAATGCATTGGTTTTATGATGGTTTTGAAGTTGTACGAGATATAAATTTCAATCTCAAATTTTAGAAATGTTACACCTAACCTATGTGGAGAGCAATGAAAATCCCCACAATAACCTACCTATCATGTGCTAATGCAAGCAACTTTTAACATAAATCGAGACCGAGCTCCTAATCCATATCTTTTATAGAACTATATGGTCATTATAGACTACACTATCATAAATGAAAGAAAAGGCAACCATTTCTCTTTCATGACTTATTATGCTACCTTACATAACATAATTTGAGTGGTTTTTAAATGTAATGGAAATATATATAACTATAGTGACATCATTCATAAGTTTATCGTGTAATATACATGGGTTAAAATTGTTTTAGTCATGTTTTTCGTGAGTTAATTATATAAACTGTATAACTTATATATACATATAAGCGGAAGGAAATTTTGAATTTCTTGAAATTACAATATGATTCGTATCTAATAAAGCAATGTATAATATGTTGAGCAGTTATATCATACTTGTTTAGGAAAAAGAAAATATCAGAGCGTTAAGACGTATAAAATTGATAAAACAGCACACCGTGGGAGAGAATAAGAGCACGAAAGGGAGAAGGTGTGTGGGTTGTTTTGCCAGCAAGGCGGGCTCTGTTTTGTTGTCAGTCCCTACACGCCATGCGAATTATTTTATTAGTTGCAGTACTTTGCAGCGAAAATGTGGATTTGTCTTCTCTCTGGTAATCAGAGAATTAAGCAATAATTAAGTATATTTTATTAGCCTTTATTACACGTAAGTCCTAAGAATAATGTAAGTCCTGATATCTTTAAGAAGCAATCACAATCTTAATCATCCTCGCAGCATTTTTACAGTATCTGGTAATTACTGACTTTCACGTAAGAGAAAGGATGGAGAAAATCACAAAATATGAAATGTGTTTCAAAAAATGATTTATTTATATTACGATGAAGATAGTAAGCAAGATACTAATGATGTTTCAATATATAATAATATTAGCGAATAGTTTTCATAAATCTACTATTCATGTGTTTACAAAGATTGTCACAAGTTAAAATTTATTAATATTTATATGGTATTAATTAATTTATATAATATATAAGTATTATTAAAACCTTTTTATTTTTTAATTTTTTTTTTGGTGTGTTTTTCACGCTTTTACAATTTATTGATCTCTACTTGTTTTTTTTAACAAATACATGATTCGTGCTATTATAATACCATGCATGGTATTATGGAGGACAAGCATCTACTAATTTAAGGAAGAGAGAAGAAAATTTGAGTGACCTTATAGGTCGTACGACCCGCCGGCAATCCGCCGGCTTCTCCCCTTTTTTTCTCTTTTTTGGGTAGCTATTGAAGATGATCTTGGCTTCCGGATTCCTTTTAGTGTTGCGTTGGCTTTACTTCCAAAAAGCGGTGCGCATGGGAGATGGATCGAGGGATGGTGATCCGAGAGTGATAAGAGTGGTCAACTTTGGGCTAACATAATCAGCAATAGTTAGGATATTGTATTTCTTAGAGTTGACTAGTCAAGCTGACAAGTCATGTTCTTCGCATCAAACTACAAGATTCATGGCAGCATGACACGTGGGATGATTTCGCCGACCACATAGATACATCACGCTTCGCCATTTATAACTTCATGGAGCAAACCTAAATTCTGCGCCAAAACGCCATGTGATCTGGCTTGCCCATGATTTCGTAGAGGTTTCACTTTTTCGTATCTTTAATTTTTTAATAAATAAGGAGTTCCTTATATCGAAGTATTTGAAATAAGGTTAATTTATGGATAAAACCAAATTGAATCAAATCGTATTTAAAATAGTTTAATTTAAATTGTTTATATATCGTACTACTTTTAAATGGTTTGAGGTTTTAAATCAAATCACTATTAAGTATAGTTTAATTTGATTTGATTCACTATTAAAATACATTTTTTAATTGATAATACTAATGGTTAACGAAATTTTCAATCAAACATTATTGTTAAAATTAAAGAGTATTACAGAAGAATTAAGGCCATGTAATATTATATCACAATGCTATTGTATCTTAGATGATATTAAAAGTGTACGAGTCTACCTAAAAAATGAGGAGCAATACTGAAGGAAAATGAATGGATAGTAGACGCTAAGAGTGAGATGAGAAAAGATAAAAAATAAAAAATAAAAAGGTATATAGAGTTAAACTAAAATGTTGGTATGGCTTCAAATTAAAAAATGTCACTTATTTTTTATTTTTTAATAAAAAGCTATTCGACTTAAGTTTAAGGTTTGATCAACCCCTAAATTGAATTGCAAATTGTTTGGATCCTCTTTGAATAGAGTCATGAATTGAATGAAAGTATAAAGAACCATATTTTGAGGTTCTAATTTCATGAATTAAATCAAAGTATATTTGGACTTTTTTTTTTTTTTTTTGCTATATATATGTTAGTGCAACTTCCAATCATTACGATATAAAAAGTCACTAGAAATTTGCCAATACTTTTAAAACCTTGGTAAACAATAACATGTTATAAAAGTGTTAAGCATACAATGGTAGTAAAACACATTTTGTGGTGATCTTTACATTGCAAATTATGAACTAACATATAGGTTCTAGATACAATAAAAAATTTGTTCTAAATATTTATTAAAAATGGAATTGCTACTACTAATTGGCAATTACTACAAACTATTTATAAATCATTGCTAATTTACAATCCATTTTTCTTAATTTTCTTATAGTGAGAAAAATATAATAAATTAAAACATTCTACATACGTAAAGTAGTTTTATAGTTTAAATCTAATAAATGTTGAGGTCACTCTAAAGGTGTAAGTTCGATAAAACTTACAATTTTCTACTTTAATTATAACTATTAACATAGCATACTTTTTAGTTTAATCTTATTATTATAATAACTAATAACTTATATCATATATATAGTGTTGGGAGTTAAGGATGGTACAATTGGTGCCAATGATTAATTAATGTGAAAAATAGTGCATAAAAATGATGGAAATACATCCCTTTTTCTCAATAACATATTTTCTTTACTTTACTTAACACTTTTTAGTTAGTTGTATAAAGAAATCCATTAAAATAATATAAACTTTAAAAATAATCGTGAAATAGGATACTCGAAAAAATTATTCACAAAATAGGTGGTGAAGGCACAAACCATGTTTGTGCCTTCATCAACTTCAATAACTAATCCTATGTAATTGTTTCCTACCAACATGCTCACTGTCTAATAATTTCATCCAACTTTCCCTACCAGCCAATAATTTTATATATCTATCGCATTATTCCTATAAACTTTTACTTGCAAACCTACAAAAATAATTTCAAATGACACAATTTCCCTACAAACCTACATCTATAGTAACACAACATGTGACCATGCCCAACCATATGCAAAAGACTACATTACACATTGAGAACATAAACATAAACTCACAGAATTAGAACTACATTCCTGTAAACTCTCTTTCTCCTTATTTTCTTTCATTCTTATGAAGGTTTCATTCTAAGAAGAAAAGCTTGTACATCTGCGAGAAGTTGAGAAGCATCAATAAAAGATTTTCCTAATTTCTTCAATAAAAAAGCTTGGTCATACTATATTTTAGTACGTTTGATTATTACAAACCCTCACAATAGTAACAGGAAAACCCTTGTAGTCAATTTAGTTTCAATCCGTAAGATGGATTAGAAGTAGGTTTTTCTCATATGATGAACAAAGAAATTAGAACAAGAGAATTGTTTTAATTGTAGAACACTCCACAAGAAAGTCGATCAATCTCTCTTGAATGTTCCTAAAAGATGTATTATATATAAGAGCACAAAGGATAAATAATAGCTCTCCAGATTAGAATTCAACCTTCAAAACTTGTCCCAAAAAGCGGCTAAATGAGTATGTATATATATATATATATATATGGCCTTACACATAAAATCCTAAGGAAAAGAACAAGTTACAAACGTAATAAAAGAAAGTTGGCTCCAATGCCATTCAAAAGGCCGGTGGCTTTGATCCAACACTAACTAAAGGCCAGCAATCTTCATTGCCAATGTCGACAACCTTCATTGCCAACACCAGCAACCTTCATGCTCTCAAAGCCGACTATTTTCTCCTCCGAAGCTAGCAGCCTTCTCAAAGTTTAGAATCTCCACTTTGACTTGCATTGAGTTGTATTGGACTTGAGTTGCAATTGTTCCAAAGCTTTTATATCCTTGAAGTGCTTCACTAGCCATCCTCACCAAGCCTTGTAGATGAATAATCAAAGCTTATTGCATCTCCTTAGCTCAAAATCTTGATATAGGTCCTTGAGGCATGTCAATCGGACTTAAAATCTCTTGATTTGCATCCTTGCCTCCTTGATCTTCATGAGTTGAAATTTCTTGAGCTTAGTCCAATAGCTTCTCCATAACATTCCCCCTCTCCTTAAAAGGATTCATCCTCGAATCAAAAGCATCACCTACATCAACAAGACTCAGATCAACAATATTAAATGTGGCACTAATGTTATACTCACATAGCAAGTCCACTTTGTATGAATTATCATTGATCTTCTCAAGGATCTGAAATAGACCATCTCCTCTCAAGTTTAGCTTAGACTTCCTTTGAAGGGGAAATCTCTCCTTGCAAAAGTGCACCCACACCCATTCTCTTGGTTAAAACACCATGGGCCTTCTTCCCTTGTTCATACGAGAAGCTACCTTAACATTTTGTCTTTCAATCTGCTCCTTCACCTACTTATGTAATTTCCTCACAAAATCTACTTTGGAACTAGCATCAACACTCACAAAATTGTTAGGTGGTAATGGCAATAAGTCAATAGGAGTAAGTGGATTAAAACCATAAATAATTTCAAATGGGGAACAATGAGTAGTGCTATGAATAGCCCTATTATAAGCAAACTCTACAAATGGTAAACAATCCTCCCACATCCTAATGTTCTTCTCAATGATTGCCCGCAACAAAGTGATCAAAGTTCTATTAACCACCTCAGTTTGCCCATCAGTTTGTGGGTGATAAATAGTTGAAAACAACAATTTAGTTTCCAACTTTCCCTACAACACTCACCAAAAGTGACTCGGAAATTTAACATCCTTATTCACTAACAATACTTTTAGGTATGCCATGCAGATGCACAACCTCTTTGATGAACAAATCTGCAATTAACTTAGCATTATCAATTTTGTGACAAGGAATAAAATGAGTCATTTTATTGAATCAATCAACCACGACAAAGATACTATCACTACCTTTCCTAGTTCTAAGCAATCTAAGAACAAAGCCCATAGACAAATCAGTCCAAGGTTCATTAGGAATAAGTAATTGTGTATATAATCCATGTGGCTTCAATCTAGACTTAGCCTCTTTACATGTAATGTAATGTTCACACACTTTAAGCACATCATGTCTCATTCCAAGCTAATAGAAATGTTCACACAGCATCTCATAGGTCTTATTCACCCCAAAATGCTCCATTAAGCCCCCTCCATGTGCCTCCTTAACTAATAATTCCTTCATAAAATTCTTAGGAATGCACAATCTATTCTTCTTAAATAAAAATCCGTTAGACACATAAAAATCATTTAATCTAGCCCCATTAGCACAAGCAGTATAAATTTCACAAAAGTCAACATCATGTGGATATAACTCCTTCACAAACTCAAAGCCTAGCATTGAAGTACCGAGTCAGTTAAGTAAAGTGTACCTTCTTAACAACGCATCGGCAACCACATTTTCTTTACCCTGCTTATACTTGATCACATATGGGATTTCTCAATGAATTCCACCCACTTGGCATGCCTTTTATTTTGCTTATCTTAACCCTTCAAATGCTTTAAACTCTTATGGTCAGTATGTACCACAAACTCCTTGGGCCAAAGATAATGCTACCATGTCTACAAAGCTCACACCAAGGCATATAACTCCTTATCATATGTTAGATACTTCAAAGCTGCTCCACTCAGCTTCTCACTAAAATACATTAGTGGCTTGTGATCCTCCATCAAAACAACTCTAATTCCTATGCCACTAGCATCACATTCAATTTCAAACATTTTAGCAAAGTCAAGAAAAGCAAGTAATGGTGCATTACACAATTTATCCTAAAGTTCATTGAAAGCATGTTATTGTGCATCACCCTAAACAAATCCAACATTATTTTTAACCGGTTCATTTAAAGGTGCAGCTATAGTGCTAAAATCCCTAATGAATCTCCTATAGAATCTAATAAGACCATGAAAGCTCCTTACCTCACTCGCATTCTTAGGTCTAGGCCACTCCTTAATGGCTCTAACCTTTTCCTCATCAACCTCAACACCCTAACTAGATACTACAAAACCTATTCATGCAAAAACTACACTTCTTAAGATTAGCATACAACTTTTCCTCTCTAAGTTTTTCTAATCTCAGTCGCACATGCAAAATATGATCATCCAAACATTTTTAGTAAATTAGAATGTCATCAAAATAAACCACTACAAATTTACCTAAGTACTCTCACAGCACATGATTCATTAAACGCATAAAAGTGGTAGGTGCATTAGTAAGACCAAACGGCATGACAAGCTACTCATATAATCCATATTTAGTCTTAAATGCAATTTTTTCATTCATCTCCAACTTTCATACAAATTTGATAGTAACCAAATTTCAAATCACTCTTAGTAAATAAGCAAGAACCATATAATTCATCTAACCTAGGGATAGGACGACGATACTTTACAATGATTTTGTTAATGGTTCTACAGTCTACACACATTCTCTAAGTCTCATCCTTCTTTGGCACAAGTATCACAAGAACTAAACAAGGATTGAGACTCTCCCTCACATACCCTTTAGCTAGTAACTCATTCACCTGTTTCTAGAGCTCCTTCGCCTTGCTTAGATTTGCTCGATATGTTGGCCTATTAGGTACAACAACTCCAAATATAAAGTCTATCTAGTGTTCTATGCCTCTGATGGGCGATAATCTACTAGGCATCTCCTCTGGAAAAAAGTCTTTAAATTCTCGCAACAAATCAAATAACACACTAAGCACATATAGGTTAAGGTCGTTAGTTGCCAAACAAGCCCCTTTGTACAAAAGTAAAAATATAGACCTATTGGAATTCAAAGCCTACTTAACCTCACTTGACCTAGCTATCAAGCTCACATTCCTCACTTTCTTCTCTCCAAGCCAATGCTACTCTCCTTTTTCTTTTCCCTCATTCTTCTCACTTTTCTCACTCTTTCCACTCTTTTAATTTTCACTCTCTTTCTTTTCACTCTCAAAAGCATTCTTTTTACTCTCCTTTTCTCTTCCTTCGGCCTCAACTCTCAACCTTTCCATTCTACATTGTTCTTCATATACTTCCTTTGAGGAAAGTGGTATTAAAGTTATCTTTCACCCATCCTTGGTAAATGAATACCTATTGAGGTACCCATCATGCCTTGTCTTCTTGTCAAATTGCCATAGTCTACCAATTAATATATCACCGACATGCATAGGGACAACATCACAAAGCAATTCATCATTATACTTACCAATGGTAAAAGAAACAAGAGCTTGTCTATTTACCTTAACCTCGCCATAATCATTGAGCCACTAAAGTTTATATGGTCTCAGGTATGTTATAGTAGACAACCCCAATCTGTTAACCAAGAGTGTACTTACCACATTAATACAACTCTCACCATCAACAATCACACTACACATCTTACCCTAAACATGGCATCTAGTATAGAGCGGATTCTCACACTGCTCCTTATAGTAATCTTCTTTCAACTTGGTGTTAAGAGCACACCTAGCAACTAGTACATCTCCTCTAACTAGTTCCTCTATGCTCGCTTCACTACAACTTTCCAACTCAAGCATATCATCATCATCAGTCTCATCATTATCCTCCTCATTAGTAACTACTTCACCATTCCTCATCACCATGGTTCTCCTATTAGGAAAATCCTTACTAATGTTTCCTACACCTTGACACTTCCAACATTTAATATCTCTATTCCTCCCTTTTTTCTCTTCAGTTTTGGGCTTCTCGGTGGAAACCACACATGTCTTCCCCTTTGTAACATCAAAGACAGTTTTACTTCTACTCTTAACATCACTCTTTCCATACCCCTTCCAAGAAGAATTAGTATTGGAATAAGGTTTGGAAACATAACTGGTTAGCCCTCTTCCTTGGAGTTGTTTCTCTATCTTGATGGCAAGATGCACCATGTCTTCTAACTCTGCATATTGATATAGCTCCACCTTGTTTGCTATCTCCTTGTTCAACCCATTCGAGAAACGTGCCATAGTGGCCTCCACATTCTCCTATATATCAACCTTAATCATGATCATCTCTATCTCCTTGTAGTAGTCTTCTACACTCCTACTACCCAGTCTAAGAATCTGGAGCCTCTGCATCAATTCCCTATGATAATACATGGGAACAAACCACTTCCTCATGGAAAACTTGAGATCATACCAATTATCAATAGGATGCTCTAAGTTCCCCCTTCTACTAATCGCTAATTGATCCCACCAGGCTATAGCATAATCTTGAAATTATGTAACTGCCAGTTTCACCTTCTTCTCTTCACTACATTGATGACAGTCAAATATAAGCTCAACTCTCTTTTCCCACTATAAATAAGTCTCTTGATCATATTTACCCTGAAATTGAGGAATTTTCAGCTTAATACTATCCAGACTCCTATCTACATAATCATCATCACCCCGAATCCTACCAAAGTAAGGATTCTCCTATACTCTTTCTCATCCTCTACCTACACCTTAACCTCCTCTTCTACCTCTAGTTACACCAAAAACAATATTGACCTCATCTTCCTCAACGTAACCACCATTCGCATCCCCTACATCAACAACTAGAGATGCGCGGTTCCTATCCACTCTATTTCCTTCACTGTGACTCGGAGTCCCTCTCTCAAATTCCTTCAATCTTAAATCCATGTGCTCTAACTTCTCATTAATAGTCATCAAAGCCTCACTCATTCGTCTAATATGCGATTCCTGAGCCTCATGATACCTAGCCTCATCAACATTACCCACATTGTTACTTTCACTATTGTTTAACATTGCTGCAAAGAAACAAATGTTAGAAATAAAATAATAAAAAATCGTCACAAGGGCTCCCTTTTGTGTTTTCACTCACAAGATGGGGATGGTCACTAATGTTTTCAAACTCATAGGTTCTATCTCACATCACTCAAGCCAATTCCTATATGTTTTTAAGCGAACCATGCTTTTAGATCGATTCAAAGAGATTAATCGAATGATAGGGATGGAATTTCAAGAATGGATCCTAGAATGTTCACAACAAACAAGATGATGAATTCTTCTTCTCTCTTTCTTTCTTTTTTTTTTTTACTCTTTAAACACAAATTAGAATTGCAAACTAAAAGCAATGGATTAAATCAATGAAAGGACCCACACAAGATGAAATTTTGATGAACAAGACAATAATGAATTAAAACGCAAGAATTAAAACAAGGAAGGATATAATCCAATCTAGAGCCAAAGCTTTGATATCAAATGATACGAAACCTCCACAAATATGCTTGAGAACCCCTTTGATTATTACGAACCTCACAACAGTAATGCAAAAACCCTCATAATCAATTTAATTTCAATCCCTAAGATGGATTAGAAGTAGGTTTTCTTAAATGATGATCAAAGAAATTAGAACAAGAGACTTGCTCTAATCATAGAACACTGCATAAGAAAGTCGATCAATCTCTCTTGAATGTTCCTAAAACATGTATTTTACAAAAAAAAAAAAAACACAAAGGATAAGCAATAGCTTTTGGGATTAGAATTCAACCTTCAAAACTTGCCCCAAAAAGCTACTAAAGGAGTATATATATATATATATGTATATATGGCCTTACACATAAAACCCTAAGGAAAAGAACAAGCTACAAATGTAATAAAATAAAGCTGGCTCCAACGCCACTCAAAAGGCCAATGGCTTTGATTCAACGCCAGCCAAAGGTCAGTGGCCTTCATGCTCTCAAGGCCAGCAGTTTTCTCCTCCAAAACTGGCACCCTTCTCAAAGTTTAGAATATCCACTTTAACTTGCACTAAGTTGTATTGAACTTGAATTGAAATTGTCCTAAAGCTTTTATATCCTTGAAGTTCTTCACTAGCCATCCTCACCAAGCCTTGTAGATGAATAATCAAAGCTTATTGTATCTTCATAGCTCGAGATCTTGTTATAGGTCCTTGAGACATGCTAATCAGACTTGAAATCTCTTGACTTGCATCCTTGCCTCCTTGATCCTCATGAGTTGAAATTTCCTAAGCTTGGTCCATTGGCTTCTCCATAACAGTACGTTTTTCATCAAAAATTTAATTTTTTTTTCTATTATATTACTTTTCGTCAATCTACAAAACTTTAACTATAATTTTTTATAGTCTTCTATTTTTATTAAAATATCAGTACTTGTTAGTTTGTAGTATGTTAGACATGATTTATGTAAATATTATTGTTCATAACATGTGAAGAAGATGAACATTATGTGCACTAAAAATTATGTATTGTTTTTAAGTGTAAAATTTTTGTTTATTTTTTAAATTGTTATAAAAAAATTGTAATTAAATAATTGTTAAAAAAATTAATTTTAAAAAATACATGTTAATGAAAATTTTAATAGTAATTTTTTATGTGAAAACAATTTTAAGTATGAATTCAATAATTTGAAAATTTTTCAATTTTTCAATTTTGGTATTTTTTTTTTTTTTGAAAGCCAAGATGGCTGTTGTATTTATTTATTAGTTTCAATAGTCCTTACAGAGAGCAGTATTTAAAAATACTGTACAAAATGCATTCTCCCAAATGGAAAATGGATACAAAATCTGTGAATAAGATGAATAAAGAGACTATTGACTTCTTATGTATGGACACCCAAATAAATCTAGGAGGTAGATACCTCTGAGTCTTCCCGGGAGATCTTGCCAGCGCACAATTCTAATACGATCCAGTTGAGTTGCATATTTAAAAGACCGTCCGCCAAGGAATTTGCTTCACGATACACATGAACAACAGAGGCCGATAGTATTTTTCATCAAAATTATGGGTTTTTTTTTAATTTCTAAAAAAAATTAAGAAATTTTTAATTTATTAAAAAAAATGTATAAACTATTCTTTCTTCTACTCTTATGTAAACTTGCAAATATTTTTTACGAAATTTTTTGAAAAATTTTGAAATTAAAAAAGTAATTTTCTTTTTTTACATGCAAAGAAAATGATTATTGTTGTGCATTGTGAAGGTTAGCATTTTTTGTTTTCATTGCGCAGATCAAATAGAGCTTAAACCATTTGATCAATCCGTTTTGACGCAGTATAAAGGATATCGTTCATAGACTATCTAAGATGGAGAGGTAAACCACATGCAACTTGTGAAATTGATCACTTTATGTTTCATTGCCAATGCTACAACATTTCACTTCTTTACTTTTAGAATCAATCATAGCTCGTCATTTGATGTCGCGAGTTATCACTTCGATGCACCGAGAACATTATCTAATAGATTCGCAAATAGAGCCATATTTGCAGTTGACAGGTTTCCAAGTTGTGAGTCGCCTACCCTTTATACAGCTAGATTAGCATATGATCGTTACCCTGGTTGAGAGGTGGAGGCTAAAAATGCACGCGTTTCACATGCCGATTGAGTTCACTATTACTTTACAGGATGTTACGGTCCAATTAGGCCTCCTAGTTGATGGTCAAGCAATGATAGGGAGTAATTCCTTATATTAGAATGCCACATGTTAGAAATTGCTTAGGGCAAGACTCGGGTAAGTAGTGAGCCACATTAGTATGATATAGCTTCAAGATATGTATTGGGTCCTATCACAACAAGTAGATGTTGAGCAAGTTGCACGCCATATGCATGCGTACATCTTGTAGCTACTCGATGAATTTATCTTTGCCAATAAATTCAATGCCCCCATACACAGTAGGTTTTTGCCACTACTAGAATACTTCGATGTGATAGGCACGTATAGTTGGAAATCCATATGTTTGGCTTGATTGTATCACCAGCTTTGTGTTACATCTATCGCTTCAGCTCACAAGATAAGAAGGTTAGCGATACTCCTACAAGTTTAGGCATGGAATAGATTCCCCCATATAGCGCCTGTTAGCTGCTATGGAGTTGCTATAAAGGCTACAGCTCTCTTGGCCACACAATAGAGGACAAGCCGAGACACTAAGTATCATGCAACTTATGTTGTTGTTGTTTATCGGGATTCTCTCTATAGGCAGAATGCTAAGTAGATATTTCTTCAACCTTTTTTCAGTTTTCCATTTCATCATATGTTTCATTACACCTAAATCTTACTTACTACCCTTTAGGTCAAGTGAGAGCCACACATAGGAAATTTGATTCACATCCTATGACTCTTCTGTAAAGCATGCAGACACATTTAGACTGCTCGAGTGTCGTTCATATGTTTCCACATAGTTGAGTAGCATTTTCTAGATTGTGTTGCTAGGCAATTTAAGGATTGCCAATATATTTCATTGGATGTTAACACACAACCCAAGCTCCATCAGATCGATCTGTGTATGAGAGTTGATATGAATTAGCTGATACAACATGCACCATACATAGCCTTATGGGACAAGCGTTTAACCTATTTGGTATACATATAAGGCCTTCGTAGGGTGTAGTAAGGATACATGAGGTGATACAAATCTATCAATCATCGATATATAAGACATATAGGAGCAGTTCTTAGACTTCTGGTAAGTATAACATCAACACTAGCTGGGTGATTCATTGCGTATTTGATTCTACTTCAACTTACAATCTGTTGTAATATGCAGGCTAATACATTACAGCAGATCCACTTATCCTTAGATCATTCTATGGCTATTACTCTAATTGATCATGGTTTTGAGTTTATACATGATCTTGAAGTAGGGGGGGGGGGGGGGGGGGGGGGTGGGTGATGTTGTACCCGTAGGCTAACTAGGATCAAGGTGCAAAGGTTGAGTTAGAGGCGCAACCTACTTTGGCAACAGCAGCAACTGATTCCTACATGTCGTATGATTGCGAGATGTAGATGACCCTAAAATTGGACTCAAGCACAGGAATATCTAATACAGGACTAACAGCTCCCACTAGACATAGATGAGATGGATGACAACTCGACTCTAATGCCCGACACATCTGTCATACCACATTATCATTTTATTAGTGGACCTTTCCCTACACCACCTATTCCGCAAAAGAGACGCATCGATAAGCAATCAATGTATCAGGGTAAATCTTCACAACCTACTACAAATTAGAGTCCAGTACTTCCCCTTGACTTCGACGATGCTCCCTAACATCATCCAATACAAGAGTCCTAGGCTCATTTTGCTCTACATGCAAGGCCGGCTTGAGAGCACACAAACACATTTTTGTGACTGGTATGACAATTCAGTAGGGAAAGGAATAATAGGAGATATAATACTATTTTATCTTATTTGACATATACATCTTTTATCGACATTTGCAATTCATGTAAATTACTAATTAAAATTTATGAATTTATTTACATTTTTTAATAAATTGTTTTTTTCCTATTTTTTATATCTATGCTTTTACCTTTTTAACAATTTTTTCTAAGATTTTTTTTTATAATTCTTTTCATAAAATTTATTTATGATTTCATTTATATGATTTTTCATTAAAAAAATTCTAATGATAAATTTTCTAAAATTAAATTTTTTTATTTAAAAAATTAAAAGTTCACATAAAAATAGAAAAAAATATAATTTTTATAAATTTAAAAATTATAAAAAAAATAAGCATTTACTTAAAGGTGCGGATCGTGTTCGCACTTTAGTTGGCCAATTTTAGCTCAATTAAAGGTGTGTTTTGGATTTATGTATTCGCTATCTATTTTGATAATAAATTTTTTAAATGTTCTATTTTATAATTATCTTTTTAATTTTATATTATTTTAATGAATTTCTGAAGTCCTAAACAGTTCGGTGTATTACAATAATAGAAGTTTCCTATGCAGTCTTCGATATCTTTTATGTCAAAAAGATCACCGGAATATTTCGCTCACCATCCTCTTTCTCCAGCCCTCCGACATTAAAAGCGACCCCTACCAAACAGCAGTCTTCAATAATGACATTCGAAATCATCTACGAATACGACAACCATGAAAAAACCTCAAATACCACGTTGGTAAAAGAAAGTATGCACATTTAAATTCAACCGATTCGACACATATCACTACGTTTGGTTTTTGAATAAAATTATAATAGAATAATAATTTTTTTAGTATTATTGTGTTTTATTATGAAAGTATTTTTGTAATAAAAGTTATATTTTACGAGAAATTGCAATTCCTTTATAAAGAAAAATAATAAAAATTCTTTATCCATTCCATAATACATGGAATAAATATTTCTCATAATATAATTTTTTTTACAAATCAACCAATAGAGTTACTATTCAACAATAATAAAAGTAAAATAACAATTCTACTCTAATGAATGAAACACAACATTAAAATCTAGCATTTATTTATATTCTTCATTATAAAATTTGATAAGATATGTAGAAAATAGAGGTGAGTAGATAATAATATTGTACAAAGTACTCACATGTATCTTGCTTAATTGGATAGGTTCCGACTGAGTATTAAGGGATATAAGTTAGGTTTCGAATATAGATTTTTTGCAACCTACTTATAAGGTATAATTATAAAGTCTTCATACGTTTATCTATCCCAAAACCTATACCTTAAAGAATATATATGATATAGGTTTTAAGTTATTTTATACTCACTCTATAAAAAATTATTAGATAATATTAATAAATAATTAATAAAAAATAATATTATATTTTTATCTAATAAATTTTTTAGTAAAAAGGAAAAAAAAAAACCAAACTCGTGATTAATTTAAATGGTCAAACTTAATGTTGCATCTCTTTCTTTCCTTTATTCTTTCCAATTTTTCTTTCGAACTTTATGTTTTTTATTCTTTTTTCCTTATTCTTCCTAATTTGCTAAATAGTAAGATCATATAAACTCAAAATAATGAAAATAGGCAATATTATTTTTTTTGTTTAATTTTACTAATATCATGGGTTCTATGATAGTTTTAAGGCACTATAAGATAGATTCTAATTTTAAAAATTAAAAATTTATAACTTATATAATAGAATACGGACAAAATCACATATCCTACATATTCTATATCCATTCACCTTAGTAAAAAAAGGAAAATACAAAGTATATCTAGAGAAAGTGAATAATTATATAAAATTTTCTAAAATAGCCTTTTTAAATGCTATATATTTGGATTGAAACCATATCCGAAGAATTTTTTTTTTTTTAATTCTTTTCCTGGGCAGACATCCTATATGCATGGTATTCTAAAAAGCAGCTTTAAAAGCAGGGTGAGGTGGAGATCCGATCCTTAGGGCATTTTAAAGAGTGGTAATGCAATTTTATATAAGCAAGAAAACGTTATATAGCATTTGTGGAATCAAAAACCCTATTAGCTTTACTTGGAGCAATCATCTTGGACACAGCTATCTTCTGCATACATGTCCTCCCGGACACATGGTCTGTCGTGGCAAACATCTTATTTTTATTTTACGTGGATCGTTCATTTGAAGTTAATCTTACTACCACAATAATTAAAGCGGTTCCAACCTACTAGTACCCGATTTCATTCTTTACATTATAAAAAGAGCGAGGCGAAATGATACAATCCTTCTCTGTTTAAAATATCGATTATATATTTTACAAAAAATATAATAAAATAAATCAAAAGATGCATAATTTCATTTTTTAAATATATTTACTCTAAAAAGTGCATGAGAGCATCGTAATTGAAAGAAAAACACACACACACACACACAAAATACATGTATATATAGGATGAATATTAATTATGTATATATATAATTAAATCAGCATCCTGTTGGCATGTCCTTGTATTTATTTTATCTGTATATCTTAGCAATTCCATCTAATGCAAATTAAATAATAATACTTTTGGGGCAGAAACACTAATATCTGGTCAGCCTAGGATGCGCTTAGCAAGTCAATTGAATTAATAAAAGGGACTATACGAATATTATTATTCATAAACACGTGCTCGTACCTTGTCCAGTGGTTTTAAAGGTTGCAAGATTTAATCTCAATTTTTTATTTATTCTCTGCCAACCTGAATTGACCTGCTAGCTTGTGCTTCAACTGCTTCAACATAATTGAGTATATATATATATATATGTAAAATAGTTGCATACTACTAATTAAATCTAAATACCAACGTTGCTCCTACAGCATACTTCTCAATTTGCTACAAGATTTGTGCGGTCCCAAATCCAATGATCGATATCACCTATTTTATTACATAAAGAGAATCTGCACCCTTTTGCAAACAAGTATATATTTATTTTATGTTGGAGTGGCTCAATTTGCTTAGTTGATTGTGATTTTTAATTGAATCCAATCCTATTTTCTAAAACGAAATTAAGGAAAAATTACAAATAATTTCTAAATTCTTTCCTAAATTTTATTAAATTGACAATATAAAAAAAATGTTTGTCTTTTCAGTTTAAAAAAAAAAAAAGTGGTAATGAGGTTGGAATTTAAAAGGTACTAAAGTATACCTTGATAAGTTTAAGGAGTGTTTCTAAATTAAGATCAAAGCTAACAAGGGTTTTCTTTTTTAATATTTAAAAGTTCGAGGAGTATATTCATACCAAAGTTAAAATTTAGAGAATTATTCATATTTTTTTCCTAAAATTAGACTTTTTTTTTTTTACTCGTTTCGTTTGCAGGGATTTTTACAACTTACATATTATTGGTTTTTCATTGGGGTATCGCTTAATACGTTTATTAGTATGGCCTAAACATTTGAATGGGATTTTGTTAAATATTAAAAAATATGCTATGCACTAATCGTCAGTACATAAAAATTAATAATAATAAAAATGAAAAAGAAAAGGAGAAAAGCCATTTTACGCAATACCCACGTACTGATCTTTCTTATTAAATTATTTTTGAAAATTCCAAAATTTCTTTATCTATTAAAGTGAATTAGTTTTTACGGAAAACTTGTTAAAATGATCTCATCTAAATTATCAGGATGGTCGGCCTTTCAATATAAATGATTATTAAGATTCTTTGAAAATTACCGATCATTATGATAGGCTAATGCCATCTACAGGAAGGACATTTGGCCAAAAGGTTATGGTCAAGTGCACTAGCAGCTTCTTCTAACAGGTTATGGCTGCGTTTTAAGAGGTAAAAAGTTGATCACGTGAAGTACGGTCAAATATCACTTGCCTATTTTGTCGGATATGATTAGACGTGGAAAAGGCCGTTCACGAGCCAAAATTAGATGAATTAGCCCTTTTTTTCTTTAATAAACATTTGTAAAATTAAAATTACATATACTAAATTATAAATTTATCTTGTATTGGACATTAAATTTTTTAAAACGTAATAATTTAGTTATATTACTTTCAATAAAAGAAAATATATATTTTTTTATACATTTGCATCACCATAAATTATTATTTTTCATCTACAATTTTTAAGTAAATAGTTATGAAAAACATCATTGGGTTTATTAGTTAGTGATAAACTCCATACACAGCGATATGCCAGCCCCAAATTTTATTAATCAATAAAACAAATTATAAAAAGTGAATAAGATATTTGACCTTACCTCTTATATATGATACTTAGATCTTATAAGTAAATAGCAAAAGTAAATAAAGAAATACTACTTCCTTTACAAATTATTTCTAATCTATTGCAAAAAATAAATAAGTTAGTACTACTATCCTTATAAATAATTTTTTTTTACATTAAAATTGCACAATACAAATAAATATTATTCAACCAGTAGCATCTAATGTGACATTTAAAGTTGAGTTAGTCAAGCTTCCCTCGATTGGACAAAATTACTAAATTATTCATCTTATTCACTAAATGTCCCATATGACTCTTGTATTCTCCTTCTTGCTTTAAACTAATCCTCCATGCAAACTAATGCTTCAATAGTAACAAGCATTAGTCTTGATTGTTGTTCTAAAATAAGACTCATAGTGCTAAATACTTACTTAATAGCCATTGTAGATGTAGGAGCAACAAGAAAAGCTTCATTAAATATCCTAAAAGCTATTAGTTTTTTTTTTTTGGGTAATTGCCATGTCTTATCTATCTAATGACATGTTATTTTCATATAAGAATTATCCTACCAAGAGTCAGTCCATATGTCTACACATATAGAAAACTATGTATTGAGAGAATTAAATTTAGTAACTAATTCACACTTACCAATGTGATAAAGTTTCAAATTGACTCCTTATATTATCTTTGGCTTGAACTTTCTTAAGTTAGGATCGAGAGATTCTCATTTGTATTTCAAGCAGTGTACAAAAGATCCATGGCTCCATGATAGATGATATTTTGCAAAGTATTATATTAGGGTAAACTTTTGTCTCAACAAAATCCTGAAATAGGGCTGATGACCGCGAACCATTAGACTTAGATATTTGTTACCATGACTTGTCTATATTGAACTTTGTTAAGTGCTTTGATTACATGTGCCTATTCAACATTTCATGACCATCCTCCTTTTTCATGCGTAACTTGATTGATAGTAGCTGCAATATGCATGAGTATTCCCATCTACACCTGCAATTTTATGAAAATATTTAGTAAAAATATCAAATATAAGTGGTATAGGTGATTTACCACTAGAGCTAGTTTTGTCAGGTATGTGGGTTGGTATTTCTTTCTTCAGCACTTCCTCAACTTCTTCTTTCCCCCCCTCTTCATTGCCCTTTTGTAGGAGCTTTTCACTTTGTCCACCAAGAGTTACATGCTCAAATAAGGAGAGAGGCATCATTAAATCCTCCAAAATCTTGTTGGTGAAGTTGTGGAGATCATAATCTTCCACATCACAAAATTAGTCTTGCTCACGTTGAACAAATTTTTCCTTGTCATATTTTTTATAAACTTCTCTTCTTACTGGAAGATGAATCGCAAAAAAAACTTATCATTTTTTCCTTATGAGAAAAATAATATTGATACAAGAAAAAAAATATAGTTTTGATATGTGGTTACAAGAAAAAAAAATTACATTTTACAAAAGACAATATAATGCAGACAAAAAAATAAAATTAGATAACAAAACTAGGCATGAGCTAAATGAAATAAAGATGTGTGACAAAAATTTGTACAGGTATTTACAAAATAAGAAATTGGAGAGTTTAGTAGATGAGAGTATAGAATGAAGATAAGTGAAGAGGAGAATCAGAGTTATAATGTGAAGGAAATTTTGTGAAGATGAAATATATACACTATCTACTGAAATGTTTAAATTTTCCTAATTGCGGTTTGCATTCATAATTTTTGAATGCTCGAAAACACAACATTAAAAAACCACAAAACCATCAAATTTTGAAAATTCGTATTTGAAACATGTGATTAAAAGGCTATCCAACTTATTCTTATTTTTATATCTCTAACTCTACATTATCATTAATTTCTTTGTTTTCCACCTGAATTTATCCAATTCATCTATCTAAGTCTAGTCACATTTGTCAATTTATTCTCTTCTCTCTTTCTTACTTTCATATTTTGGCAATTCTAACAATGAAGACTTTTTTCATTTTTGTGAGTTGTAACTTTATCCTTTCTTTATTCTCTCTTTGTTGAACATTGAATTGTATTTTGTCCATATGTGCTTCCTTTACTTACAACTTTGTCACATTAAAATTGTGACTTTTGTAGATTTTGGAATTCAACAAAATGGTCCTATTACTTTGATAAAAGGGGTCATACCATAGTCCTTAGCCCTAGGAAAAGTGAAAGGAGCTAGGAAAGGGAGCACTCTTTACCCTCTTTCCACACCTCAAGATATCTGATGCCAAATCATTGCCCATTTCCTTATTTCTTTTATCAAATAGTTAGTGGATTGGATGTTAATAATGAAAGATAGAGCATTTATTAGAAGGCAATCCACCGTTGGAGAACCCTATCAATTTCTAATGGATAACAATCCCTCCATCTTTATTGCTTTCGCTCTTTCTCCTAATCAATCATGAGGGTTACAGGTATGATAATTGGCAATATAGTGGCCAATTATAGGGGTGGTTCTTATATAATCATTATTTTTAGCCCCTCTCTCTATTTTTCTTTATCTTACCCCAAAATGAAAAGCAAAATCCTAACCCTAATAACTCATTCACTTTAACATATAAAATAAAAAAGAAATTACATTATAATTTAATAGAAATTAAATAAAAATGTAATTATTATTATAAACCTATTACATTATTTAGTTGATGTAAAATAATATAAAAAATCATATTGAAATAAAATTAAAATATCATTTGTATCTTTAGGGTAAACAATAAGACTCAAATGGTATTATTTATTATGACATGATATTTATGATAAAGATAATAAATAGATTATTAAATAGTAATTTATGAATTAAAAACATAAAAAACTATTTAATATTTTAAAATATATAAAATAAAATAAAATAAAATAATTATTCTCTTTAAGTGAACAAATAATAAATCTCTAAAGGCAACTACCACCTTCTATTATACGACACCTTTTTCTCTATTTCTCCTTCAACTTTTAATTTTCTTCTCCACCTTCCTCGAGTTGATTAAGCTCTCCTCCTTAATCAAGGACTCATTGTGCACGTTTGGAATTGTACCTACAAACTTATCCTGTCACTCTTGTCATTAGAAGTGTCATTCACTGCATCCCTTCACCAACATTTCTTCATTGTAGCACCGCCTCTACCTTCTCTTAAGTTTCAATATGCATGTGCGGAATTTTTTTACTTTTCATGTTGTTTTAATTTTCAGTTAGCTTAGTTGGTTATTATGTGTGTTTTTCTCCAATTAAAATATTGGATTTCCATTCTCTTAGTAAAGTATTTAGTTTTTGAGAGTTGGTATTATTCATTTTTTTTATAACAGAAGTGTTTTTTTTTTTTTATGGATGGGATCTATAAACTTCATCTCTTTAATTTATCATTCTATTCATGGTTATTAAATTTATAGTTAATTATATAATTTTACGAGTTTGTAATTTTATAAAATTCTTTATAATTAAGATAGCGATAAAATCGTTTAGATGTAGATTTTTTATAAAATTATAAATTAAAATTTATGATAAATTTTATATAATTCTCTCGATTTTATTATTTTAAATTTTAACTAGAATTATAAGTTTAACAATCATAATTTTATTTGTGTATTTTGTTTCTTAAATTCTATTAATGAATTGATTTCCATTCCTGGGGTAAAAAGATAGATGTTTCTGACATTTATTAACAGCGTCCGTCTACAGTGGCTAACCTTTTTTTTTAAATAAAAAAAATCAAATATCATGGGGCTAGCAAGCAATGATTATGTAGCTAGATAGTTAATTATTGTTGGAACCAAAATAACATGCTTAGTAAAATTAGGAAATGACATCGATCAAATGAAAAGCCTAATATATATTTAGTTGATCGACGTGCATGTCAGAGCACATGATCTTGATCCAAAGGACAGCAAGGACTGTGCTCAATGCCACGAGGAAACATCATTTGTTTAATTCTGTCAAATCCAGTGGGTTCTTGTTTTGCTTTAGAATTGATCTGATGAGGGGGAAAAAAAAATGCTCTATTGTTCTCGTTTTTAGAGTCCAAGAAAGATATATAACGATCTTCTTCGCATATGCCTTCCCACTTTTGCTTTATTTATAAATAATTCCCATATGCTTCCATGCATTTGTTTAATCCTCCTACGTACAGAGACATTAAATGCATGATTTGGTAAGGAAAGTTAAGTGTGGGAGCGGACGTGGTTTCTCGTGCCTTGCCTGTATATAGAAATATGGAATTCGGTAATTTCATGCCACCTATAGTGATACATGATATTAATGATTAGATTCATTTCAATTCAGGTGTTAAATCAAATCCAATCCTATTTGAAACAATTGAGTTCAAATTCTTAATAAATTAAAGCGTTTTTTATGGATTTAAGATTCTTAACAAAATTACTTAAAATATGATTCAATTTGCTTCAAACTATGTTTTAATATATTTTAATTTAATTAATAATTTTAACAATCATAAGAGTTTATTAAATATTAATGTTTAAATTGAGAAATATTCTACAAAAATATAAATCATATAACATTATATTATAGTGACTTTATATCTTTGGTGATAGTTGAGACTAGCCTATTAGAGAGATAAGAGATGAAAGTAAAGGAAAATGAATGAATTATAAAGTTTGAGAGTAAAATTAGTTTATAAAAAAGAATTGGTAAATAGGATTAGATAAAAGTATCAATAAAATTTAAAACGAAAATATATTTTTTAATTTTTATTTTTAGTAAGAAATAATTCGATTTAATTTCAAGTAGTTCGGTTTGATTTGAATCCCTCTAACCAAACTGCAAATCTTTTGGATCATTTTCGAATCAAACTGTGAATTGAACTGAAATATATAAAAAAATTGAGATGTATTGGACATTCATATAGCTTATATAAGAAAAATGTTTTGTTCAAATATATGAAATATAAAAGAATTGAAATGTGTTGGACATTCATATAACTTATACAATTTATTAATATTTTTTATATTTAAATATATAATAATGATGATAAATGGTTTCTATAGTACCCTTGTTTTTCCTGTTAATCACCACGGTAGGTGTTGAAAAAAAATGTAAATGCATCAATATTAATTGGTTATCAAATATAACAAACGGAAAATTAGTTTTTCATCTATTGTCGTGATTTTTTTTTTCCATATATCATATAAATTAATCTTAAAAGTATAACGATATTTTTCTTTTCAAGTGTCAAAGCTTATCATTGACGAAACCATGATTGACGTGTCTATAAAGAGAACGCTAGATTAAGCATGCTCTTCCTTAAATGTGACATGGCAAGCATTCAAATTCTAAAACCCACCAGAAGTGCTAGGTTGGAACACATATGTATGAAATGGAACTTTTTAATGGCATCGATCTAATTTTTAATTTTATCATCTAGTTATATATATTAAATTTTTATTATTAATATATAAATTAATTGTAAAACTAAAAACTGAATTAATTCTATTAAAAATATAGACGGACCATGAAAATTTACCAAAACATATATGCATAACACCATATTTTTATAGCAAGGGTGTAAAGTTTATAAAATTTTCAAGTAGAACAAGGTGAAGGGAGTTTAACTTAATCAACTCTATTAAAAGATTGATATTTATATTATTAAGTTACAATAACATTATTGGCAATGGTTATTTTGAGTGAATGCTGAGGTCTAAGAACTATAATAACATCAGAAGATGTAAATTGAGTGTAGTGTGTGCTACATTTCTAATGAGATCGAGCATATGTATATACGATCAAATACATCTCCTTTAGACAGAAGTAGGATGCCAATCCTTTCTTTTTCAATTAAAAAAAAAAAAAAAACTCGTAACAATATGTCTAGGATATATCTTTGTAATTGATATCGCATGCGACCAAATCAAATTATAATATGAGACATTCCAGAAATGTAATAACTAATGGAATATTTCGTTGGGCCCTTTACAAAAAGTTTAGAATCCAAAAAACATAATATAGAGGTCAAGGAGGAGGAATCCCCACATCGACTCACCAAGCTGAAAGTAAGTATTTTTATATTGTTTCTTTTGAAGTGATAATGTCCGTTTCGACACAGTCTTTGGTGAAAGACCGCAAATGAAAGATGGTTAAACCTTTGGACACTCGAACAAAATTCAAATAAAATGCATGCTAACAATAAGTGTAAGAAATTTTTCAAAACATGTAAAACATTAGAACCTATCAAATCCAATATCAACAGGTCTATGAATTGGGTCTAGTTGCACCCTTCCAAAAGACATGACAGTCTACAACATATACCTATACATGACATGAACATATAAAGCTTAGAGTCGATAATATAATGCAAGAAATAGATCAATTAAACACATATATATATATATATACTTCTTTCAAGCTCTCAAATTAAAACTTTGTCATAATATCAAAAAATATACCATCTTGAATTTAAAAGGAAGACCTCATATCTATAATTATCTACTAGGTCTCCAAAAACATCACATCTAAAAATTTATTAAATTACATAATAAATATAAACCAAAATCCATCTATCGCTCATAGTTATTTGGTGCACTAGTATCATTCCCACTCCCATAGCAAAGGTAATATTCAAGATGATCATAAGCATTGCTCTCTTTTAAATCATATCTATGGGTATTGTGAGGCCTAATAGTGAGACATTGCTTGCAAACACACATGCATTACAAGCCTTATACATACTTGAAAAATATACTAATGCAAAAGCAAATTGTAAACAATAGTCACAAACCCGAATGATTATCTTATTTTAAGTGGAGGTAGCTAGCAAGTACAAGCAAACCCAATGTCCTAAGCCCTAACTAAAGCCTCCGAGTAAAAATCAATCATTAGAGGCCTAGACTCCAAAAGTCAAAGTTGCCTCATATTAGATTCATTACCTATGTTAATCATTAGTAGTTTAATCCACTACCTCTATCCATAATAGCATCTTACACTACTATTGTCCTACCAATGACTTCACTTCAAGAATCCCAACCCATCAGCCATAGTTTTGCCAAATTGAAGCCTTACCTACCAACTTAAATGTTTTATTGTCAATGGGTGACAAATGCCTAATCCATGGCCAATCTATCTAGATTGGTTACCAACCTCATTATTTAACATCAAGCACAATTCAATGATTAAGTAACTATTAGGTTGACTATATAATCCTATACATAAAAACAACAATCAATAGTAGCTTATGTACTTAGAATTAGCTCACCAACTTGCAAGTACAAGCAAATCCAATGTCCCAAGCGCTAACTAAAGCCTATGAGTAAATCAATCATTAGATAACTAGATTTGTAGTGTCAAAGTTTCCTTAAATTAAAGTCATTACCCATATTAGCCATCAGTAATCCAATCTACTATCGCTATCTACAAGAGCATCCTACACCACTATTGTCTTGTCAACAACTTCTCTTTAAGAATCTTAGCCTGTATTAGTCACAATTCTACCATATTAAAGCCTTGCCTATCCACGCATGGTGGCCTTAAGAGCTAAACTACAACCACTTCTTCCTAAATGCTCAACTATTAATGGGTAATGAACACCTAGTTCATGACCTACCTATCTAGATTAGTTATCAGCATTAATACAAGCATAAAAAACAAACACAATTTAATGATCAAATGGCTATTAAATTAACCATATAATCCTACACATACAAGTAACGAGCATTAGTAATCCATATACTTAGAATTAGCTCACCAACTTGCAAAAAGTCCCAGTTGGAAGATAATCTTATTATGATTCAAAAAATATTTGATTAATGCCTTGATTCTACTAATGAGTCATTCACTAAATCAAATTTTCTTAAAACAACACAAAACAATCGACCAAAGTGAAATGAAGTCTATCATATCCCTTTACAAAGCAAAGAAGTTGACCATTTTGTGATTTAGCTTATCATCTTTTTCCCTAACTCTCTATGTGGTCGACCTAATGAAACCCCATCATTATCCACTTTACAATATAGTCAATTACCTTGGCCTTTGCCTTCAATTTTTTGACTCCTCTTGTTAGGGATTTAACCTAAGGCACTTTAAGTCAAGTTCCTAATCTTAAAACCTATTCCTTAATATCAATAACCTTACAAATACCAAAACAACCATCATTTACAAAATTAGTACCTCGAATTACAATCCTCTCACATCAATGTTACAACTGTTTGTGATTATTCCCATCTCCTAAATTTCCATAGTCTCTACAAAATTTATAAGATACAATAACAAATTATAACTTAAAATCAACAACAGTAATAAAATATGATTTTAATCCCAATGTCAAAATTTGAGCTCCTCCACTTTACAATAATAGATGTAGAAGATGATTAAACCCTAGTTTACTATGATAACCTCAATTAAGGCTTATGGTTTAGAACTCTTACCTTAAAATAGAATGTAGTAGAAAGCAAAAAATGTCCTGAACAAGGATTTTCACTCATTAAATTCACCACACCTGATGATTTGCCTTTTGATTTCTTAAATCAGAAAATCATATATAAGTACAAGTTAAGACTTTAAGTAATGAATAATCTGATTGTATTAAGATTATTATTACCTTAAAATCCATAGAGAAAATAGCATAATGATGACAATAAGGTAAGAGATTTCAATGAGTAAAAAAAGGGTAGTGCTAGGTTTTTGGTCGTCTCTTATGTTAATAGTAGGTTTTAAGCAACTATAAAGAGACTAAAAGTTTTAACCTTTTTATAAAAAGAAAATAGAGGCAACTTTTGTCATATTATTCTTAACTTTAAACTATATGAGTATTTCAAAAATGAAATTAGAGATCATAGGATTGTTTATGATTTCTAAATTTCTAGAATTTATTCAATAAAGGTGCAAGTGCATGCTATTGCATAGGATGCACTCTCAAACAGCCCTATAATATATACTATATATATTATAGTACTAAATTTCATAGTTATCTACATATCTTTTATTTGTAAACATGGGTACTCTCTATATAGCAACCATATAAAATATCACTTATATGTACAATTAAATTAAATGTAATATATCCTAGAGCAACCCGACCCATGTTAGACAAGCATATTTGGGTGCTAGAAAAAAAATCGGCATGCATATATTGCTGATGTGGTCAAATAAATAAGAAATAAAATCACATAGGGCAAAGTCGTAAACGTTCAAATTTCCTATACTTTTATGTGATACCATACTTGTATTGTAAATATGATTTATGGAATGAATGGCTGTGATATTCAAGTAGCTTTTCTAGTACGAATATATCAACAATATTTTAATAAGTAAAAATCGTAGTAAGAAAATCAAAATATATATGGTACTTTAAGTTTCACAAGGTATGAATTTTTAGTCTTGTGATAGGCACTATCTCAAAATTTTAGAAAGCACATTGTAGAAACTCCTATACTACTCTTGTACCATATTTTATTCTTATACAACACCTATGGTATAATGCTTCCATATCCCCTAACTACAACATATGTGGAATTATATGATAAGTAGAGCTTCTTACCCTTTTCTTTTTTTCTTTTTTCCCCTCTAGAAAATACGAATCTGTTTTATTTATTGAATAATGCAATTGCAACATAATAGAAATTATCATCAGGGAGATGAGGTGCCCAAAGTTTAGGATGGGGATGAGAGCGAAGCAAAAAAAAAAAAAAAAAAAGCAGGCTTTTACGTACATGCAACAGTATAAGATCGCCGTATCACATTGCATTTTTATATGCATAATGAGTTATAATAAGACCTTGGTGTCTGGAATGACTTTGAATAGTTGTACAATGCATGAAAGACGCTTAGAGTTGATTATTTTGTGGTATGCTTCTGCCATATGATGTGTAATATTGGGGGTTTGTGGTTTAGTTTTATGCTTAGTAGTTTAACCTTATCTCTAATTTAGGGATAGTGGAGCTGCATCATCTCCTAGGCACTAAGTTTTTGGTTAAAGGAGCCCCAGCGTCACATGGAAACAAACCAAAATGTCACATTTCTTAAATTTAAAATGGTTATTGACGATCCTTTAATAAAAAGATATAACAAGAGAATAGAGAACTGGTCTTCTAATCGGAGAAAATATCCACAAAGGGGTTGAATTCTAAACTAGAGAGGGAAAAAAAAAACAAAAAACAAAAACAGAAACTACCAAAATGTGGTTGAAGTAAAGATGATGGTTGTACATGGAAAAGGTGATGACACACGGAGATGGAGTTGATTTCTCAGCCACGGGCGGTGATTTCCTATGAAGAACCGACAAATTTGTCAAAGATATGGAGATGGAGATAGAGGTAGAGATAGAGATGAATATGGAGATAGAGATAAATGTGGATATGGAGATCCAACCTTTCTTAAGGAAGTTTATGTAGTTAAAAAAGCATCTCACAAGCTTGAATTAAGAGGAGTGCATGAGAAGATTCATTAATGAGTAGAATCATCTTAGCCATTGCCCATCCGCACAATCCAATAGACGTTGTCAACAATTAAGCTTTATAAATACTCAATAATTCCTCCACATTTGAAATAATTAAGAGATAAAAAAAAAACTTTGTTATATTATCAAATTACCATATTGAAAGATTAAACAAGACTTAAAATGAAAAATGTATTGTTTCTCATCATGAATAGTGGGAATGATACTTTATAACTTATCTACTTGTCATATGTGCATTTAAGCTTTGTGAGATTATATGTTCCTCTTTTTTACCTCTTTTATTTTAAGTCATATCCACATGTTATTTCACATCACTCCTATAAGATCATATATAGCATGAGACGTACATTGCTTGCATGTGACTACTGCAATCAAATCCCATTATTTATACCTATTTTGTGTTGTTTCTTATTACCGTTGTTTCTTAGTCACCACTTTAAGTTGGAGTTAGAAATAGGTCTGGAATTTTACTTATGCAATGGCTCATGCTTCGGAGAATTGTATGATAGCCTTTCGTGTGAGCCTTTGAGATTCTATAATAGAGATAGCAGGAGGGAATGCGTGTCCCTATAGCCTCTTTGTGTGTTTAGGAATTCTCTATTAAGATAACTTTTCTGAGTATGAGCCTTTTTTTTTTACACTCTTTCGAATACTTTCATTAGTAAGTTGTCGCTTTTCCTTTTGCCCATGATTTTTTACCCTGAATTGGAGTTTTTATGTTCAATGATCTATATTCATTTCTCTTGGTGTCTTATTTGAATGGGTCTTGAAATTTTTCCCTATGGACCTTAACGAATTGGTGTAAGAAGTAAAGTTGTGTCCGCGGACGATCTGGCACAATCACTCATTCCCTGTAGATTGTGTTCAACCATTGTTGCATACTAAGTGGACCGAATCAGTATCTTTTAATGGCTAAGGCAGATTTTGTTGTTGAGAAGTATGACAGTAACATATTTTGAGTTGCGAGATCACATGCATGCTACATTGATGCTCATGAAAAGGTTTTGAAAATGGTAAAGCAATGCCATCTGCCTCGTGGTAGGATTATGGAGTAGGAGTGCTTACATTGTGTCAATTGTTTCTTGTCGTTCTTGTCGGAGAAAACTAAAGTGGCAACGAGTAATGATTTCATCGGGCATGCCATTCATTCCATATACGACGTAAATATTCCACATAATCATGCAGGCAACTTGAGGCCTGGAATCTGGTTAGTCAATGTAAGGTACCGAATGATACGTTTCATCTTACAAAACAAGCCAAAATTAAGGTACAAGTTTTCCATAAATCTAGCCAGCTTTGGTTTCCGTTACTTGAAAGCTATAACTAGTTGTCATTTTTAGTTTTTCCATCAGCAACAGTATGAGTTCCAATTTTAGATATTTTGACCAGGATTTTGCGGAGGATGTATGAACAACAATGTTTGGGAGCAAGAATGCCAACTAGAAACTGTAAACAAGGCCTTGAAAATTGTAGTTTAGACCGACCTTTTGGGCATTCCGATTTAAACATCTCCTTCATCATGTGCACGAACATCGTTTTGTCGTCTAGTGCATTCGAAACCTTAAAGAAGAGAAAAAGTAGGGTGAAAGCGACTTACCGCAGTTACATAATCACGGACTGGCCAAACCTCCTGCGCAGCACTTACTTTCTCTCTCTGCCACACACACACACACACATATATATATATATATTATTTTGTTAATGGATGCTCATAAATCACTTATTAAAAGCTCAAAATAGAAATTCATTACATTTAACCTATAAATCTATAAAAGGCAGAAGAAATTTCTTTCCCTAACCTATTAACAAGTGCGCTGGGACGACAGGGTTAAAAAAGGCAATAATGCTAATACTGATTCGCTATAAGAGTTTATTATAGTGCAATAAAATGTTTAATTTTAACACAGCTTTCTTTTTTCTTTTTCTTTTTTTTTTTAAGTATCGCAAATATATGATCATTAATTAAGTGTTAAGATATTCATTGGACATGCATCAATCGATCAGAGTGAGACCAAAGTGGAACCTTTTTTTTTTTGGCTGAAGATAAATTTTATTCAAGTGAAATCGAGTTATTTAAGTTAAACAAATTAATACCAATAAACTTACATTTGAAGAGTTAGGGTTGTGAAAAACTAACCCAAAACGGAGATTTATATTTATAATTGTGTGCTACCTAAGTTGTTCTACCTTGAGATATTTTTAGGGTTTTACTTTGCATATATGACTCTGCGTGCGTGGTTTTATACTGAATTTATTAGTTATAATGAGGCCTATAGAAACCAGCAGAACTCTCAAAAAAAAAAAAGTCAATAATTTATGATTGAGAGAACCATGCACTTGTGCTATTGCATTGTAGTGGCTGTCATGTTTTAATTCTTACATATCGTTTTTTAACTTGGATTTTAAGTTTTCATGTGGAATATGTGCATCAGTTTCTTCATTATTTTACCTTTTCTTATCTCTAGTTTGTGTGTTTTGTCCTAATTGTTAACCAATTTAGATATGACCACCATGTGGACTATGACAAATACAATATAAATTATGTTAAAAACTTCAAATTTTGAAACCAAAATCTACCCTATAACATCATGAAACCACCTTATGCCTTATATCTTATAAAATCTATAAGATATAAAATACTTTGTGAAACTTGTAAGTTTTACCTTTTTTTATAAATTTTAAATTTATGTAATATTAAAAAATTAATTTATATATAATATTATAATTCTTAATATGCAAAATTTATGAAACCTGTAACAAAATATATGAAATAAAAAAAAAGTAATTTTTCAATCTTGATTATTTCAAGTTTTGCGATTTTACTATTTAGCAGATAGGAGATAATAAGACAAAAGAATGGAAAACCTAAAGATAAAAAGAAAAATGAGAATAAATAAGGAAAAGGAAGATTTACAACATTAGATTTAATATTTAGGGTTATTAGCTTATGAACTTGAACTCTTTTTTCTTTCTCTTTTTATTAAAACACTTATTATAAAAAAAATTATAATATTTCCTGAAAACTTATACTCTATAAGGTATGAGTGTTTACCTTATATAATATATAATAGGGCTACTTGCTCACCCCTAATAGTGGCTTGCAAAAGAGATATTATGACTTATCAAATAATATTATTTTAAAAATGATATAAGCAATGAAAGTTTCTAAAATTATATACAAATAATATGTGGGAGTAGTTTGAGCTTTTTGTTTATACAACATAAAAATGCTTTCCCTGATGTTTTACTTTTCAAATAAACAAGCATTTTTCACCATATAACATCTACTAGAAATTCCCGTTAGTTTGTTTATTTGTAAAATACTCTATATTGATTTTAAAAAATTTGATAACATTATCTATTATTATATTTGACAATTATTATCTCCCAATAGTTCCTGTTGATGTCGACCAGTTCCCTTGCAAACTTTCTAAAAGACAGAAGATAGAACTTTTTTTTTTTTTTTCAAGATTAATTTTCCTTTTCAATTTTTAAAAGAATAACGCTAACACATTTTGAAACAATTCCTAAAAGTCTAAAAAGGAAATTCATCACACTTTCAAACATTAATTACATATTTTACCAAAAGCAAGTACATAAAAGATAAAATGTCTGGTTATTTAGTTTTTTAGTCAATGCCACTAGAATAATTATTAACCTTTTCTTTTGAAAAGGTATATCAAGCTATCCATTATCATTTCCTATAAAATATTACAATCTTTTCTATTTCGAAACAATAACGCCATGAATTTATCAAAGACACCTCCTACCTTCGGCCTTGGCTACCTATGACATTAGAGTCTATAGCTAGTAGTTCTACCCAGAGTCCTAGATTTGGATAAGCAATTTGGGTAGCTTCACGAGGAGACTAGCCTGGTCGTTTAAGAAGTTATTAAAATGTCCCATAACTAGGGTTTGGTGCAACAGAAGTCAGTGAAAACAACTCACGTGTGCTTAGGACTTGAAAAGAAGCATCTTCTCGTACTTCCAGGCATTGAGGGGTGAGAAAATTAAAGAAAAAATGATTCTTTTAACTTCTATCGATGTCAACAATCAACATAAGGGTTCTTTATTTGTGCATGCATGGCTGCACATATCCGACAACAAACTAGATGATATGATATGAACTCATTTTCGAAGAGCCAAAGCCTAGTGGAGCCAATTGCTTGTCCCAATATTCTCATCTCAGTTTTTTCAAGGCTACTCTAGCTATTAGCTTGAAGCCTAGGACCTCATATTCCTAGATGGGAGGATTCTCTATAACTATAGTCTTAGTAATGATAATTTTATTGGGAAAATGATGATAGAAAAAAAAAACTAAATAAAGGATGAATTTTTTTTTTTATAAAACATGTTAAAGTGGATATTGATATAATAAGTATTATATTTGCAGAATTTGATGAAGTTATTACAACGACGTAACAATCTTCTTCATTTATACTATTTAATAAAATGTTTGTCTCATACTTATTCTACTAAAATCTTTCATTCTAGTTACGTTTCAACCTAAACCATTCATATAGTATCCATTTATTACCTTAAATAAATTGAAAAAATAATTTGGTAAACTATTAACATTAAATTTATAGCTTTCCTTCTATGTTCACGTTGTTCAAAATATGAAAATATGTACCATAGAGGATATTATGTATTTGCTTTGCTTTGAGTCCTTTCACTAAACCAGAGAACGAAGACTCACCGTGAGCATTAACCTGAAATAAACTCGGTTAATAATAAAGCTTTTTTTATTCACTTTTAAAATATTTTTAGATATAAATTATAAATACATCTTCTTATATTTAAGAAGAAATTGCATATATACATCTTTTTAATATTTACTCCACATGTATTTAACCTCCCCAATCTTTGAATTTATGCCTTACATACCAAAATTTTTGAAAAATGTACATTTTGCTTTGAGATAAACTAATAAAAAAATGTTGAAAAAAAAAGATAAAATAATGAGTAACTGGTAATATAGCAGTTCAAATGTTGTATTGTTTTTCTTTTAAGATTTTATATGAAAACATTTAATTTAAGAAATAGAACTAAGTTTACATAAAACAAATATAAAGATATCTATTTAGAATTTACTCTACATTTATTTCATGTAGGCTTAACCTCTTCATTTTTTAAATTTAGCATTTGAACTCATAATCTTAAAAAAAAAAAAAAAAAAAAAGAGTTTTCAGAACCATATAAAACCAAATTAAAATCGGTGCTGTGCCTAGTAATTTCAGACATCATCGGCTATCAGTTTCTGGATATTACTCCAAGCAAGTTGTGTGAGAGACAAAAATTTTCATTAGCACGTTCATACAGGTCACGGGTATATGTTAGAAAATGGATCAATTGTCTACGCAAAACAAGCTGCAATAAGTTGGCAAAAGAAATGGACAGCTGCAACATTTGCGAGTTGCAAACTTATCCGGCTATTATAAACTTACGTATCGCCTTCTTTAAGAGACATTATCTTGGAGGTTTTACAAAGAATTTAGGATTTACTTATGGAAATAAGACAAAGAAAATCTTCTCTTTATGAGAATCTGGGCATGAATATATATACCTACTGCCTTTGACTTCTTTCAATATATATATATATATATATATATATATTAAAAAAAAAAGTTTTCTTTTCCATCCATCCCGATCAGTATCTTTCCCTCCTATCAGAAAACATAGTTCCATTCTATCATTATAAATTTTGGATTGAAAATTAAGTTTTTCATGCATTGTAGATATGATATTTATGGGTTATTTATTTTTTAATTCTAGGATATATCGAACAGTTGTTTTAATATGCTAGATGACTTTTCAATATATCCAAAATGACGCCACCAGTCATCTTATATTACCTTTTGAAATCATTGGCCTCCTCTTTTCTGACTAAGGTAAACATCAACAGAATTAAAAGAAACAAGTGGTGGTGCAAAGAAGAGCCAACCAGGCTCGTCTAGTGGATAATCAGGAATAAGGAATCAAAAACAGCAATTGTATTGTTGCTGAAGTAGATTTTATTCCATTCATTTCTGAATAGCTTCTTTTAAAAGGGCTTCTGCTTCCACACTAAATGTCTTAGTAGAAGAAATTATTTTTTTGAGTTTGAGAATCCTGGTCATAATCAGAAACAAAATCTATAATATAGAGATTATATTAAATTAAATCTAAAATAAAAAATTTAATGAGTATTACGAATTAAATGAATAATATTAAAGAAGAGTATAGTGGGAATATAAGATGGCGTCCGTCTTAATTATGGTTATAATTTCATAAAATAGGATTTATGAATCAGCCCACCGTTACTGTGTCGCATGGGAGCTTGATGAGTATCTAAGTTACGCAATATAATAATGTACATCTGTGGCTCGTATTTCATCTCTTGTATTAGTTACTAAGACTTCAAACAAGTGGAAGCTTGTATCTTTGTCATATATATATATATATATAGACATCTTTGAAGAGAGTGAATAACCTTTGATTATAAACTAAAAAAAGTCGTCATTGAATTAGCTTTTGATTGAATCACTCTAAGCAAATCCAATTTTTAATTATTTTCCTTTTCTGTGTTAACATAGAGGATCACAAGCCTGTTACATATATTTCCGATTTTACTTTGTCATGTTATACTACGTTAGACAAATACACCTCAGATGTGTCTCAAAATAATCATATATATCTTGTCTTACTTCATAGGGTATAGTTTTATGGACACGATTGTGTTTGATTTAGGGTTCAATTGTGATCGGGTTTTGGGTTTCTATTGTGGGCTCTCAATAATATTTATGGTTTGAAACAAAGAGGAATGAAAGAAATATGATCATTTTGAGGGGAAATTACGAGCATCTCGCATCAATATTTCTAGCATCAGTATATAACGCTTTTATGCTAGAACAAAATTCGAGTAAAAAAAAAAAAACTATTATATGAGGTGAAAAAGCGTAAAAACTTATATGTTTTTTTTTTTTTTTGTAATTAAGCTAAGGAAAATGCTAAAGGATACTTTATTGGAAGCAAATATAAAGAAATTTCTTGCATTTGTATATATTTATTTTTTCGTAAGTATGTAATCAATGCTGGAAATATGCAATGAAATTTCCTTTTTAAGGCTCCTTCAAATGAAACCCCAATTATATTTTTTTTTTAAAAAAAAAGACAACATGCACAGACTTTTGAGGGATCCTAGGTACTGAGCAATGGCTAGGTCAACATAAAACTTGAGAGTGAAGTTCTGGCCACTAAATTAATCACTTGTTTTCTGTACAATCAAAAGCCAGTTTTGGTCCCCACTGGGGAATCTTTTTCCATCTAATGAATTATATATTCTGATACATCTCCCATAGCCCAATTCTCTTAAGTTGATTGCTAAGAGAAATTTATATTAGAAAAGCACGTTCTCCGATCCATGATATATATGCTTTATGTTTTCATATTACTTTTAAGTATAATTATAAGAAACTTACCACTATTCTCTATTAATTTATCTTCTTTTTTTTCTTTTTTGGGTGAGGGGGTGGGATTAATTCATCCATTATTTCATGTGGAGCTTCAAAAGAATCCAATTTGAGTATGATCTGTGGTTACCTAAATGTAATCAAGACTTGTCTCAGAGAAAAAAAAAAAAAAGGCCATAATCAGACTATTATGTATCCAAAATATTTCTTTTCCATAAGTTTAGGATTTTGGTTTTGCAAGTTGGAGAATTTTTATATTGCCAAATTGGGAAAATGATTTAATTTTCTGAAACAAAATAAACTAGTGTTTATATATAAGTGATTGGTTCTCTAAGATCTATGCTCAGACTTTTTACCAAGTTTATAAACAGAAAATAGAGCTGGAATAAACCCTAAAAGGAAGCATCCATGTGCCCCCTAAATTAAGACATTCCAACATGTAATTGTTAATTCGCAATCAATTCAATTGATTGGTTAAAACTCAAATGTAAATGGAGATCTAGATCTGTTCGTGTGATTCTTTTATCCCTTCCAGAATCAAAACGAAATTTCTTTAACCAGAACCAAACAACCATGACGTCCAATGAGTGATGCTATAAGAATTTCCTAGTGCAATAAGAAAAAAAATATAATATCCATAAAAAAGTTTAAAGTATATTTTTATTTTTTTTAATATATATACTGCATATAGGGCCAATTAGATAAGCTAAGCTCGAAACTAAAATAAGTTATGTTTATGCTGATTTTTTTAATCCAATCAAAGAATTAAAGAATTTAGGCTTGATTGAAGCTGATAGAGTTTTAAATTGATGAATTCCAAATAAGATTTATTACTATGCATTACGTCTTAGGAGAAAAGTATGGATTAACTTTGGGCATAAGGCTACAAATAAGTCAAGTTGAGATAAACTTTTTAAAATTCAAACTTGACTCATTAAAAAAAATTGTTGAGTATAAGTCGAATTGAGCTTCTACCAAGCCTAAAAATTACAAACTTAAGCTTGAATTTGTTAAGGAATTTAAAGTTTGAGTTTATTCAGGCTTGTTTAGATCAACAAACTAAGCTTGAGCTCATTTAAATAAACAAGCCTAAACTAGCTTTTGTTTAAATAAATGATGCTACTTATAAACCTATTTACAAACATACTTATTAATAACACAAACAAGCCTATTTATGAATCAATTTGTTAAAAATATAAATGAAAATATACTTACAAACTTATTAATAAATTGGCTTATTAATAATATAAATGAGAGTATACTCATTAGCCTATTAGATTATTTGCAAGTCAACTCGTTAACAATATAAATAAGCTTGCATACAAGTTCACAAGCCAACTCATTGATAATATAAATGAGCTTACTCTTGAGTTAATTCATGAGTTTAAATAGAAACTCAAACTCAATTCGTTTAAATAAACAAGCTTTATTTTGAGCTCAAGCCTGATTTATTTACTAATTAAGTTTGAGTTAAGTCAAGCTTAACTCATTTGCATCCCTATTTAGGCATGTCAAATTATAAGTTCTTTTTCACTTTAAAGTTTCCCTTGTTGTCTCTCTCTAAATTCCTTTAATAGTAAACATTTAAATGATTTATTCAACATTCATAAACATATATAGAGTTTGCAATTAATATTGACAATATTATTATTTCCCATAGCTAGATCTAAATAGATTTATGTTTTAAAAGATTAACATGCAACACAACCCATTTATTAATTACATATATAAAAAAAACCTAAATTCATAGCTAAGGTTTGTTTAATAAATTTGTTTCTCAAAGTATATAGATGATAAAAGATCTAAAATAAGTTCTATTAACATGTGCCATTGGCCACTTGTTGAAGACTAAAAAATATTTCCATTAATGTATTTTACCTATTAGTATTTTTCATTTAAAATGATATATATAACATTGTCCTTAAGTCTATTAAAAATTACATAAAAACAAGAGCTCTCATAAAATTTAAATCTACAAGAACAAATTATTTAAACATAACAAATTACAATCTGACAAAAATTTTCACCATATTAATATTTACTCAAGCATAACAAAGTAAGTCATTCATCGATTCTATTATTGCATATTAACATGTTACAAGCTTAAAAGACTAAATAAAAATTACAATCAAATGCAATTGAAAAACTTGATATCTCATAAAATTATAAAACATAAGCTTTTTTTTTTACAAGAGCATAAGAACCTTATTCATTGATAGAACAAACCATTGGGATAACATCTCAAATAAATTAAAGTAAAGAGATGGGAATCATAAAGCCAGATCCACGAGGTAACATTTCACAAACTAGAATAACAAATGTTTTACCCACGAGAACAAAGAATTCATATCCTAACCAAAGAAAGTATCCACATAAAGGGGTAGGAGATTAAAGTAATAAAAAAAAAAGAAATTAATAATTGATGACTTCTTCAATCAACAAAGTGAAACTAACGGTTTAATATCAATCAATTCCATTAATTGAATTCTCGTGCAATACCCAATTATAGGTGATTGTCACTCATACAAGAGAGAGCATTGTGTATAATATAAATGTTTAAACAGAATCTAACCTTAAATGAGTGAGCAAATTAGACCCAAATTGTTGTTATAGGATAGGTTTATGAGATAACCCTATACATGTATATGTTTATCAAACATTAACGCTTTTAAACGTGTTTGACCCATTTATTGATTTGTCAAGTTTTACTATTGTAATCATATTGTGCCATACATTGAATTGCTAATCCTAAACATTTACATTAACTATTTATTGTGATTATAATTATAGGTATCTCATAAATGTGTTGTGGAATTGCAGGTCCTATTTTTCATGATCATAATCGGAACTATGGTGTTTGAATCCGACATTAAACCTATGGATATATTGGTGTGGAAATCATATCTACTTGGACTCGTCAACCTCCACAGGTAATTTTATTTGGGTGTTGCTATCCAAGATCTATAACAATCGGCATGGATGGCATTCATCCAAGTCCAATTACGTAACTTCTATGGGCTATGGGCCTACGAACCCGCCAGAAACCTTGCAAACTCCAGGCCCAAGCCCATATTATTTTACACTTTAGCCCATTCGTGACTCGGCACTGAGTCGACTCAGCCTCTTCTTCAAGTTCTCAATCCAATCACCACACTCAACAATGAAGAGCAATGCTCACCATGGACGAACCTCAAATTCTACCTCCACCTTCAAATCTCTCCCTTTCTGCATTTTCTTACCTCAATGACACGCTCCATGATGAACAATCTCTTTCTCAATCGAAGAGTTTGGTTTCAGATTTGGAAAATCAGTGTGGTAGATTGGATAGCTACTTGGTCGAACTCAATTCGAGACTCGAAGCTAGTCTGGTTACTTACACCTCGTTCTCCGATCGAATCCATGGTCTTCTCGGTGATATTGATGCGAAATTGACGCGGGTTGGATCGGAAATCTGTGTTTCTGATTCTCGAGCAGGTATTAGTTTGACCTAATACAATCACATTTCTCGTAGTTTTTGTTTTTACTTTTGTATCATGCATTTCGTTAGGGTTTTATCGTATTGTGGTCTTGTTATTATACATTAAATCGATTTATAGTCACGAATTATTAATTTAACTTATTAATCGTGTTGTATATGTATTGGACGTGTCGTGTAAGGTTAATTTTGGAATAGTCTTTCAGTAATATTGCGTCAGGAATTCATTTTATAGTTCATGATAGTTTTGAGCTAAGCTTTTATGGTTGCTGGTGAGTTTCAATTGCTTGTTATTTAACTAGACTGATTACTTAGTGAAAAAGTAAGATGATGTTGTTTTGTAAGATAATTTTGGTTTGATAGTACCATTTTATCATGAATACACATGTATATTTGTTAACTGTGTGTCCAGAGCATCCAAAGCTCAAAGGTTTTTGTTAGCAGTATTCCTGGGCATTTGGAGCTCAAAAATACGATGCTTTAGTTGTGTTGAGATAATGTTGTTAAGATTGATCGGTAAACTTTAATCAAATTGGTATGTGTTTGATAGATGGAGGGAAAAAGAGAATTTGGGGAGAGGAGTTGCCCGCATTGGCAAAGGAGGTGGCAAGGGTTGAGACTGTGCGGGTGTATGCTGGTAAGTTGGAACCCTTTTTACTATGGATGAGCATTGGAAGACAGTGACATTACAGAGGCCACTCAGTCTTTTGATTTGTAGAGCTATGTCTGTTGTTTGCATTTTGAGTCATTCATTTGATTATTCCCTGACATCTATTTCACTATCATAGATAAGATTCAGCATTTGGCAATATGAAAAATTTAGAAAACCTCACTTTGATTGTTGTTAAAATATAAATTTGTGAATGATGATAGGCTTGAGTGTACTCAAAGTTGTGACAAGTCATGACACTGGTATGTAATAACTGTGCTATTAAATACCTACACAAACCTGCCCTATTTAGAAGACAAGATTGGCATTGTCATGTATTGCATAACATCTACATTGAAAATTAGCCAAATCAGCCTTCTTTCGAATTAGTCACCAGTAACTTGAATGAAAAGTTGGGAGTCAATGTCCAGTTTTATCTCCTCCAAGAAGTATTGCCATATATCATTTTGTTAGATGCATCAAATTACTTTGCAGTCAACTAGCCTCCTAGATTGAGATCTTAGGCTGAGCCGAGCATGGCATGTATTTCTCAATTTGGTTTGACATCAAGAAAAGGGTATAGGAACGTAGACATCACACACCAGGAAGAGATATTATATCCTTTCTTTTGGTGGTAAGTGAAGAAAATTATGAGAGAAAATTATATTTTTCCTTTTTTGAAAAATGTGTATACATTCTAATATATATATTCTAAAATGGTTGGCATACCGATCTACAAAAAAAGGAAAACAAATTTCCTTTTAATTAGGAAATTTCAACAAAATAGGAAAATAGAAAATATACAATATCTGACAAATTTAATCTAAATAAAGAAAAATATCTAATCTAAATAAAGAAACAATAACACAAGGGCCGAAAGGGCTGAAGTCCTTTTTACACTCCCCCTCAAGCTGTGTTGTATATATTATATAAGCCCAGCTTGGAATTCAATTCATCAAAACTAACCCTTGGTAGTGCTTTGGTAAGAATATTAGCAATCTAAAGTTTTGTTGGAACATAACTTAGCCGAATAATCCCATTATTGACCTTCTCTAATATAAAATGTCGATCAATTTCATTGTGTTTTGTTCTGTCGTGGTGCACAGGATTTTTTGCTATATTAATGGTTGCTTGACTATCACTAAATATCTTGACAGAGTCTTTTATCTCCACCTAAGTTCCCTTAATAGTCTTTGAAGCCACATTCCCTCACATATTCCTAGTTCAAGAGCACGATACTCTGATTCTCCACTACTTCATGAAACAACAACTTGCTTTTTGCTTCTCCAAGTGACGAGGTTGCCCCAGACATATGAACAGTAACTAGTAGTTGACTTCCTATCAGTGAACTCTCCTGCCCAGCTAGCATCTGTGTAGATCTCTACTTCACGGTTTTTAGATTTTTTAAACAATAGTCCATATCCTGGAGTCATCTTCAGATATCTCAAAATTCTATTTATTGCTTCCAAATGATCCTCACTCGGATTATTCATGTGTTGACTCACTACACTTACTGAGTATGCAATGTCTGGTCTTGTGTGTGATAGATAGATAAGTTTGCCAACAAGTATTTGATATATTCCCTTGTGAACTAGAATGCTTTCTTCACTTCTATTTGGTCTTTTATTAGGATCCATGGATGTGTCAGCAGGTTTGCATCCAAGTAGGCCAGTTTCATCTAACAAATCCAAGATATATTTTCTTTGGGATATGACAATTCCTTTCTTAGATTGAGCTACCTCCATTCTTAAAAAATACCTGAGAGTCCCGAGATCCTTAATCTCAAATTCTGTTGCTAGCATCTTTTTGAGATTGATAATTTCCTCTGAATCATCACCTGTCAAGATGATATCATCTACATATACTATAAGAATAGCAGTCTTGCCTCCTGTTCTAGTCTTGACAAATAGTATATGATCAGCTTGACACTGATGATATCCATTTGCAATCACAATTTTAGTAAATCTGTCAAACCATGTACGAGGGGACTGCTTCAAACCATATAAGGACTTTTTTAACTTGCAAACTAACCTGCTGTTTGAACTGTTTTCATATCCTGATGGTATTGTCATGTAGACCTCTTCTTCAAGGTCCCCATTCAAGAAGGCATTTTTAACATCAAGTTGGTATAGAGGCCAATCTTGATTCACTGCAAGAGAGAGTAGAACCCGAACAGTATTGAGTTTGGCAATTGGTGCAAAAGTCTCTTGGTAGTCAATCCCATATAACTGTGTGAAACCCTTTGCTACAAGCCTGGCTTTGAATCTCTCGACACTTCCATTTGCTTTATATTTGATAGTGAATATCTACTTGCAACCTACAGGATTTTTGTTGTGAGTTCATTTAGTAAGTGTCCATGTATCATTACTTTCTAGAGCTTGAATTTCTTGCTCAATTGCTTATTTCCATGCTGGAATCTTTAGCGCCTCTTGGATAGAATTAGGATCCTGCACACTATCAAGATTTGATACAAAAGCCTTGTAAGAAGATAGCAGTTTCCCATATGCTACATATCTTTCAATTGGATGACTAGTGCACCCTCGGACGCCTTTCTTGTGTGCAATTGGTTGATTAGAGTCATCAACCATCAGTACCAAAGAGTCATGAGAGGAGAAATTCATACCATTATGATTGTCAGATGCAAGAGGACTTGGTTCCGATTCTTGACATTCCTGGGTTTGCATAGTGGCCTCTATATGCTCAGTTGGTCTTCTCCTTCTATAGACACGAAGTTCAGGATTATTAGTATCAAGTTAAGGTTGATTTGAGACTATTGGGACAACTTCAGTAGTAGGAACCGAAGTGACAACATTTGGTTCAAATGAAATTAGGGCAGAGTTGGTTGAGTGTCTTGAATGAGATCCCAAATTTGATATTCCCTCGAATTCTCCCCCTGAATGTCAGATTTGGGAAAGTAAGATTGGTTTTCAAAAAAAGGTGACATCCATGGAGTTATATATGTACTTTTCGAGTGATTGGAGAGTAACACTTGTATCCTTTTTTATTAGAAGAATAACCAAGGAAGATGCATTTGAGGGATTTGGGATCAAGTTTGGTACAGTGCTGCTGATGGATGTGAAGAAAGGAAGAGCAACCAAAAACCTTCAATGGTATGTTAGAAGAAAAAGAATGGATATGTAGGTATGCTTGCATGAGGACATGATGAGGATTTTGGAATTTCAGGACACAACTAGGCATCTTATTGATGAGATATGTGATTGTGAGAATGGCTTCCCCTCAAAAGTGTTTAGTCACATGATTAGAGAACATAATAGCACGGGCCACCTCAAGTAAATGCCCGTTTTTCCTCTCGGCGACACCATTTTGTTGAGGTGTGTCAACAAATGAGTTTATACGAATGATCCCATGCTTGGAAAGATAAGAACCAAGGACAAAATTAAAATACTCTTTGGCATTATCTGTTTTAAGAACTTGAATGTTGCTTTGGAATTGAGTGGAGACCATGGAATGAAAGGATTGAAATATGGTTACTGTTTTGGATTTTTCCTTCATAAGAAATGTCCAAGTAGTTCTTATATGATCATCTATGAATGTTACAAATCACCGAGCTCCATTTATATTTTTTACTCGTGAGGGTCCCCAAATGTCACTGTGTATTATAGAAAAAGGATGTGAAGGATTGTATTTTAGACCGAAATATACATATTTAGTATGTTTTGCAAGTTGGCAAATTTCACATTGATAAGAATTGGAATTTTTATTGAAAAACAAATGAGGAAACAACTTTTCCATGTATCCAAAGTTTGGATGACCAAGGCGATAATGCCATAACATAACTTGACTCTCGACTGAACTGGACTTTGTAATAGACATTGAATTACAACCGAACTTGACTGACTTTAAACTAGACTCAGCAACACAACTTGATGGATGAACTTGTCTACTTAGGAGATCATTATCTTTGAGTAAATATAGGCCACCATGCATCTCAGCTCTGCCAATCACCTTCCCCAAATCCACTGCCTGAAAATCACAAAGATTTGAATAGAACTTAGTCACACATTTTAAGTCACGAGTAATTTTATTAATTGAGAGTAGATTGCAATTCAGTTTAGGAACATAAAGGATAGAGAAAAGGTGAAGATCCTTTGTCAATTAGACTGATCCAAACCTTGCCACTGGTGAGAATGAAGCATCAGCTATTCGTACAGTAGGGTGACTAGTGCATGGGTGGTAGTTTTTGAGGATGTTGATGTCTCCAGTCATGTGATCTGAGGCTCCCGAGTCAATTATCCAACGTTTTAGAGTACTGTTTGGGGTAATATGACTATAGGATAGAATACCTTGGTGTGTTAAAAGGTGGATATGTTGCTCAGCAGAAGATTGAGATGCTTGACTAGAACTGGAGATGTGACCAAGCATTTTCTAAAGTGCCTTAATTTGCTCCTTGGTGAATGTAATGGCTTTTGCATTATCATCAGCTGTAACAGCAGCATTTGCACGAATCTCCTTATCATATCAACTATTAGATGGCTTTTAATCTGCAGGTTTTCTATGCAATTTCCAGCATATTTCCTTTATATGACCAAGCTTCTTACAACGGTCGCACCGTGGTCGTCCTTTCCTGGGCTTATTATTCTAAGAGGAATTATGAGTGTACAATACTAATCCTTCAACAATAGGTGTGTTGGCTGTCATCATCAATTTCCTTCTACTTTCTTCTCTCCGTACTTCTGCAAACGCTTCCCGAAGGGTACGAAGGGGTTTAATTCCCATGATTCTCCTCCTAACCTCATCTAGGTCTTTATTGAGACCAAGAAGAAACGATTATCCTTTTTTGCTCAACAATTTTCCTATATTATGCAAAGTCTTCGGTACATTTCCAAGAATGAGTCTCGTACATATCCAATTGCAGCCAACAGTGAGTGAGAGTATTAAAATATTGAGTAACACTCTAGTCTCCTTGACGTAGATCATATAATCTGGTCTCGATCTCAAACAATTCCGAGGAATTTTCGATGCTAGAATATTCACATGTTGCCTCCCATATCTCCTTAGCTGTCCTAAGGAGTAGAAAGTTTCTCCAACCTTTGTGGTCATTGAGTTGATTAGCCATGACATGACTAGGTGATCATTAGTTTTCCACACTCTATATTTAGGATCTGTAGCTTTTGGAATCAGGATTTCATCGGTGAGATGTCCATCCTTTCCTCTACCGCAAATATACATGAAGACGGATTGTGACCACTGAAGAAAATTATGGCCATGGAGTTTATGATTTGTGACAAGATGAGAGGAAGTATCGGGAACAATGGTGGTTTCTAAGGAGGAAGATTGTGAGGCCATGCCATATTTGGTCATAATTAGAGAGACGGCAAGTAAAATTTTTGAGGATGATTAGGGTTTAGAGACTAGGCTCTGATACTATGAAGAAAATTATGAGAGAAAATTATATTCTTCCTTTTTTGAAAAATGTATATACATTTTAATATATATATCCTAAGATGGCTAGCATACTGGTCCACAAAAAAGGAAAACAAATTTTCTTTTAATTAGGAATTTCAACAAAATAGGAAAATAGAAAATATACAATATTTGACAAATCTAATCTAAATAAAGAAAAATATCTAATCTAAACAAAGAAACAATAACACAAGGGTTGGAAGGGCCGAAGTCCTTACTACAGTAAGTGAGACTATAGCCTTGCTTTTGTCTTTAGTGAAACCTGTGCTTTGAAATATTTTTATTGTCATTGCCCCTTTTTTGATATAAGCTTATGAGCTGTTTACTTCGTATTAGAAAGAATGGATGGTAAGTCTCACTAAGATCTTTGCCCAAGAAAAAGTCTCACTAAGATTCTTAGGAGCAAGAATATAGCTTATTGAGTTAAAAGAATATATATATATATATATATATATATATATATATATATATATATATATGTTTGGACTTAATTATGGAAGTATTAAGCTGATAAAGTTCAAAACGTGATCATGGGACACTATTATTTTCTGTAGATTTGGCTTGGGAACTCAAAACTTAGGTATAAATTTTATTTTATGCAAGATGATTAACTATGTCAATTATATATTTACTTAAGACTTTCGTAGATGGCAACCTAATCTGGCTTGAATATTGTTTGTTTTTGTCTAAGAAAACTTATGGTAGATTGTCCAGAAATGTTTTATGAAGTCTCAGGATAAAGAAGCTGTATTCAACTTTGACAAGAAATGTACAACAAGTGATAGCAATGGTAGATAGAGGGAGATAAAAAATTTCCTGATAATAATGCAGTTACACCATGGTTCAGCAATTAACCCATCAATGACTTACTAAACATATTTGCGATGCAAATTGTTTTCTGCTATGACATTGATTTTGTGGGTGAAAGTAAAATATAAATTGATACTGGAGCTTAACATTTTAAGTGGATTTGACAAAAAGTCACTCGTAGAAGTCAGAATTAAAGCAAAGATGTCACTTGTAGGATGAGAAATGGATGGATGGAAACAGCAAGTTTATTGGGAGTCTTACTTAGTGTTAGACTATTAATTAAGCTGAATTTCTGTGACATGGTCACTAGACAGCTATGCTTTAAGGGATAGATTGTTAGATGTCAAGTAATAAATATAATAGCTATATTATATTAACAAGCTTAAAGTTTTAGATCAAATAATTATGATATTAGTCATAATATGTTATAAGAGTACGAACTGATAGCTTTAAATTCTTGCATAATTATTTTACTCTAATTTAATTAAGTTGTCCACTTTATAGGCTCAAATCAAAGCTCTAGCCCACAAGTGAGGGGAAGTGTCAAATAATAAACATAATAGCCTACATCTTATCTACAAACTTAAACTCTTAGATTAGGTGGTTGCAATACTAGATATAATATTAGGTTGGGCAAAAATGTGAGGCACTTAAAAGGGAGTACTTTGGTGGATAGATGCTTACTATAAAGACTATTGTGCTAGTTAATCATGGGATGAGAATGCCCATACAAAGTGGTTTTAGCATATTGACATCCACAATGCCAAATTTTAAAGTTTCAAATAAACCACTATCACCCTTTTACCTGTCCAGCCCCCATACGCTGTCCACCATGCTCATCGGCATCGTTCCTGATGAGGGGTGGATTGGCCAGAAGCTCCCATTCACTAAGCAAGGTCGGTGAAACTCACCGGATGGCCTTGGTAGATCAGGTTCCCATGGATTTCTCTAGAAATCAGAATAACAAAACCAATGGCATGGCCCTAGAAGTGGAGTGCAAAGGAAGTCCAAAAAAGGAAAAAGAAAAAGTTACTTTTGCCAACACAAAAAGTAACCAGTTGGACAAAGCTAAAAGAGGCATTTTGGAGCCAAGTGCCATGTCAACTCAGGACAACACACAGCAGGGATGTCCCCATCTTGACGTCTGCCCCATCACTAACAACTATCCTCTATCTCCTTCCCTACTTACTCGTAAAACCACCTTGGCTAAAGTCAATGGTGTTTAGGAAAAAGAGGAGGATTGAAACCACTAGCCGCTAACCACCGGCTACACCAACATAACCATCGGTAATCCAGCTGGTCACAAATCGTATGCTAACGCCTGTGCATCTAGTAGTGCTGCATGCAACCAAGACTTTAGCCTCCACTTCATCTCTCCGACTAGGAAAGGACCCATCCCTCAGGTGACTATACCAAAAGCTATGGAGGAGAGGGGAGTAGATTATTGGGAATCAACACTCGTAGGATACTTCCTTGGCCGAAAAATACCCTACTCGCTAGTCAAAGCTAAGACTTTCCGCTTATGGAAGGAACATGGAATCCTTGATCTTCTGGGCAGCAAGGCTGGTTTTTTCTATTTTAGGTTTGCTCAAGGGGTTTGATTTAACACCTATATTGGAAAAGCATTGGTACTCTGCCTAAAGATTTCTAATGCTGCAAAAATGGCAGAAGGGAATGTCGCTTGACAAACCCCAACCTACCAACGTTCCAATTTGGGCACAACTGAACTCCATTCCTTGCGAGTTCTTGTCCGCCGAAGGGATTAGTCACATTGCAAGTGGTGTGGGCATCCCTCTCAAGGTCGATGTACTAACCATGTCACGTTAGAGGGTTAACCATGCAAGGATTTTAGTGGAAATTGACGCATGAGATGAGCTCATTACCTAAGTGGAGGTGGAAAGGGCTAATGGCGCGGTTGCTTTGATACATGTGGAGTATCGGTGGCTACCCCCAAGTGTGGTGAATGTCAGGTGTTTGGTCACAAGTGCGGTAGCCAAGCCCTAAAAACGCAACCCTAAGTTGCTTCTGACCAACACACTGCCAAAGGGGATCAATGGAGGCCAGCTTGTCGCATCGGGAAGGGGAAAAGGGCAACTATTGCAGAGGTGGCTGGTACGGGCAAGTCACCAGGAACTCAATGCCATCAAGGGAAAGGGGAAGTTAGTGAGGACGTCAAGCTGGGCCCCACAGGTGAAAGCTTCTTAACCGAAAGTATGAACCTAGAACCAGAGGCAGATGAAAACTACAGAAAGGCGACCATATCTGAGCAGGAAAAAGAGGACACCATAGAACACATGGTGGCTGAGCAATCCATGGAGGAGGGAACAGTGTGCTCCTTAGAAGATATGGTAGTTGAGAGACTGAGAGAGGAGGCCAATTAAGAATTAGGAGGGAAGCTGATTGCCACAACCCCTTCCATAGCTTTAGATATCACGGGGCGCAAACTTGATGTGCAAGAGGGCCTGATGGTGAATGGTACAGAGGAGGCGATGGAGGAATTCGAAAACACCCCTCTCAACAAGTTGATATCCCAATTAAACCAAGCGTCTGGGAGCCTTTCCAAAAATAGTAAAAGTTCTAACTCCTCTAGCTGACGGAATAAGAAATAGCGCAAGAGGAGGTGAACTTTTACCTAGCAATTGCGATCCACCTCTCAATCTCATGTATATAGCAGCTTGGAATGTACAGGGATTGAATGATCCCATAAAGATCGTAGAAGTCCGAAGAACATGAGAAGCCCAAGGAATAAGTCTTATTGGCCTCCTTGAAACAAAGGTCAATCCTTCCAACAAAGACGCCATTAAGAATGTGCTAGGGCATTAGTGGCAGGTGTAGATTAACACAGTTGCAAGGAAATGCATTTGGATAGCCTGGAAACCAAGGGATAGGAATATTAGGGTGGAGAGCATACATGCACAATTTGTACATTGTGCAGTAACCAACCTATGTAACAATCTAGTCTTGGCTACAACGTTTATGTTGCGGATGCATTTGTGGGCAGAAAATATGCAAGACGTACAAGCAAAAGGGATAATGCAAAATAAGGAATCCTAGGAATATTTTTACTTTCCAGTTTTTGTTCTTTTTAGTTATATTTTCTTATTTTCCAATTTTACTCTTTCCTTATTTATAGTAGGAGTTATTTTAGGAAATTAAGGATATTGAGGAATCCTAATATTTATTAATTAGGAATCCTAGTCTTTTTTATTATCTTGAGTATTGTAAGGAAGCTTTCCTATACATAGGGAGTTATTGAGCAATAAGAAATCAGAGAATTATTTTTAACAAAATTTCAAGAGATTTGGAAACTCTCTCTTAACGAGTTCCAAGGTGGCAGCTCCCTTCAAGAGCTGCATTTGATTATTAACGATAGGTGCATCAAGGAGGAGGAACAAGGGTAAGAACCCTTTGTTGGAAGGAGATTTTTCGATCCTTCGTCCGGTGACCCGATCTCAAACTGGGAATCGTAACAATTAGGTATTAGAGCTGCTCACCATGGACGAGAACATCGTTGAAGAACGGCTACGTTATCTTTTGCATGAGAACCAATCACAAATGGACGCCAAAATTGCAGCAGCGAAATCAAGGAGGGCTGCTGCAGAGGCGAGGATGGTAGCTCAACTTCCAACAATTATCACAACAAATTGAAGCCTTGATTTGTGCAAGCAACCGTGGCAAAGGAATGGAGGCTGGGGGCAGAAGTAATGCAGGCTCCAACCACAACCTAGGATCTCACGCGGATGAAGATAACAGCGGCAGCAAAGGGGACATGAGTGGTAGAGGATCAGGGGGTTGGGTGCCGCGATATATGAAGTTGGATTTTCCCACCTATGATGGAGCGAGTGACCCATTAATGTGGATCCATAGGTGTGATAAATTCTTTGCGAACCAGAGAACGGTGGAGGAAGACAAGGTGGGTTTAGCCGCTTTCCACATGACGGGAGAGGCGCAATTGTGGTTTTACCAAATGGAAAAGGAAGAACCAAATATGACCTGGAAGACATTCCGGGAGTATTGTATCCTTCACTTTGGGCCTCCCTTGCGAAGCAATCCTTTAGGAGAGTTAATCAACCTCAAACAAACCGGTTCCGTGGAAGAGTACCAGCGGGAGTTTCAAACCTTATTAGCAAGGGCAAGCTCGGTACGATCGGATCAACAAGTCGACATGTTCACGGCAGGTTTGAGGGAGAATATTCGCATTGATGTAGAATTACACAGCCCATCAAGTTTGTTACATGCCATGAATTTAGCAAGAGCCTTTGAAATAAAATTGCAACTCACCCAAAACATAAAGAAAGGTGTAAACCACAGCATCAATTTCGGTTCAAAGGGAACTCCAATCAACTCCAAACTAGGCATCGTGGCGGGTAGTGCATCTTCTTCTTCGGGCAGTGCTGTAACACCATTTGTTAAGAGATTAACAAGAGCTGAGATGGCCAATTGTCGAATTCAAGGATTGTGTTATAATTGTGATGAACAATACGTCCCTGGACATCAATGCAAGAAACTATTCTGGTTGGAAATGGACGAAACAGCGAAGGAAGACTCAAGTGAAGAAGAAAATACTCCGGTGATATCCTTGCACGCCATCATCGGGGAACAAAATGCTAGAACCATGCAATTAACGGCAATGGTTTATGAGCAGCCCTTGAATAGTTTGATAGATTTCGGAAGTACTCACAACTTCATCAGTTCGACAGCAGCTCGGAGATTAGGAATTCATATTCAACCCCAAACAAACCTACAAGTGGTAGTAGCAAATGGGGAGCAAGTGGTGGGATTAGGCAAATGCACCAACTTACAATTTTCAATCAACAATCATCCTTTCCAAGCAGATTTTTACGTGATTCCTTTAGCTGGGTTTGACTTGGTATTAGGCATATAGTGGCTTCAAACATTGGGACAAATCCTATGGGATTTTTCCTCCCTCACCATGCGCTTTGAGAAGGCAAGCAACCCAATTGTGCTACATGGACAGCTGCAGACTTCACACTCGACACTAAACTATCTTCAAACATCCCAACTGCAAGAGAGGGACTTGGAGAAACTACTGGCAGCTTTCGAGGAAGTATTTCAAGAACCCGTAGGATTGCCACCCATCCGACCATGTGATCATCGCATTAATTTACAGCCAGATACCGCTCCAGTGGTAGTTCGACCCTATCGATACCCGCATCTTCAAAAAGATGAGATTGAAAAACAATGCCAACAAATGTTACAGCAAGGCATTATCAAGCCAAGTTGCTCGCCATTCTCCTCTCCGGTACTGCTAGTTCGCAAACACGATGGCACATGGTGATTTTGTGTTGATTACAGGGAGCTGAATAATAAGACTATAAAGGATAAATTTCCCATTCCAGTAGTGGATGAATTGTTGGATGAGTTACATGGCGCAAAATTTTTTACCAAGCTTGACCTCTGATCCAGTTATCATCAACTTCGCATGGATCCTCAAGATGTGGAGAAGACAGCTGTTCGAACTCACCATGGCCATTTTGAGTTCCTTGTCATGCCCTTTGGGCTAACCAATGCCCCTTCCACCTTTCAAGCATTAATGAACGAGGTATTTCGACCACATTTACGTCAATTTGTGCTTGTTTTTTTTTATGATATCCTTGTGTACAACAATTCATGGAAGAATCATTTACTGCACCTCCAAACTGTTTTTGAGTTATTAAGGGCCCATCATCTCTATCTTAAGAAGTCTAAGTGCTCATTTGGAGAACCACAAGTCTTCTATTTAGGTCATGTGATATCAGTAGGGGGTGTTTCCATTGACACAAGTAAAATTCAAGCTATCACGGATTGGCCTCAACCTCAAACTATTAAGGCCTTGCGTGGATTCTTAAGGTTGACAGGGTATTATCGCAAATTCATTAAGGATTATGGACACATTGCTGCCCCCTTGACAAATATGCTGAAGAAACAAGCTTTTCAATGGAATGAGGTAGCTCACGCCTCCTTTGAAGTACTAAAGAAAGCCTTAATAGATGCTCCAGTACTGAGTTTGCCTAATTTCTAGGAAGAATTTGTAGTTGAATGTGATGCGTCTGGTATAGGGATAGGCGTAGTCTTGCAGCAAAATGGACATCCCATTGCATTTTTTAGCAAGAAGCTAGCTGAACGTCATTTGAAACTCGCAGCTTATGAGCGGGAATTAATAGGTCTAGTGAAGGCTGTCCAACATTAGAGACCATATCTTTGGGGCTTTCATTGTTCGAACAGATCACTATAGTCTTAAGTATTTACTTGAACAACGGTTGTCCACATCTCCCCAATAGCATTGGTTTAGCAAGTTAATGGGTTTTCTTTTTCGCGTGGAATACAAGGTTGGCTGATTGAATGTTGCTGCAGATTCCTTGTCACGCCGTGAGGAAGATGGTGCGCTGTTGTATGCAATATCCCAATCGCAGGTTCTCTTGTTCGATGAAATTCGAGCAGAGATACAAAATTCAGCTACTTTAAGGGCCCTTAAATCACGGATTGAGCAAGGAACAACTGGCTTGGGTTGGTTTTTGCGTGATGAGATGATATTCTTTAAAGATCGCATTTACCTATTACCAACATCTTCCTTGATTAACTCTATCTTATCCGGAAGCCATGACAACACTCATGAAGGTGTTGAGAAAACCTTGCAGCGCGTTCGCAAGGATTTTTATTGGTCTGGCATGAAGACCACCATCAAGGCTTACGTCGCCGCATGTCTCGTTTGTCAAAGGAATAAAGCTGAACATTTAAGCCCAGCCGGGTTGCTACAACCGTTGCAATTACTGCACTAGGTTTGGTCGGATATATCCATGGACTTTATTGACGGATTACCCAAATCATTGGGTAAAAGTGTCTTATTCGTGGTGGTAGATAGGTTCTCAAAATATGCTCACTTTATTCCATTGGCACATCCTTACAATGCTTACACCATTTCAAGGGTATTCCTTGACAATATTGTTCGATTACATGGCATTCCTGAATCTATTGTTAGTGATTGCGATCCGCTTTTTACTAGTACCTTTTGGAAGGAGTTGTTTCGTTTATGCAGAACCAATCTTCATTTCTCTTTCGCATATCATCCCCAATCTGATGGGCAAATTGAGGTGGTGAACCGCACCATTGAGATGTACTTGCATTGCCTTGCTGGTGTTCGCCCTAAAAAGTGGGAAAAATGGCTTCCTTGGGCAGAATTTTGTTACAACACTTACTTCCATACGGCCCTTAAAACATCTCCATTCTAAGTTGTTTATGGATGCGCGCCTCCGAGTTTAACATCTTACGTTGCTCGCACTTCTAGAGTCGATGCAGTGGATCAAGCATTTCTTGCTCGAGATGAAGCTTTAGTGGACATTCGCACCAAACTCCACCAAGCGCAGCAACGTATGAAAACCTTCTATGATAAAGGACATCGTGATGTAGAATTCTCTCCTGGTACTTATGTTTGGTTGCACTTACAGCCTTATCGTCAGAAGACAATTGCTTGCCACCTTTCCCATAAGCTTGCTCCTAAGTTCTATAGGCCTTTTCCGGTGGCAAAATGCATTGGTACCGTAGCATACCAACTTGAGCTTCCTTTGGACTACAAGCTGCACAATGTCTTTCATGTGTCCTTGTTGAAGCCTTTCAAGGGCGAGCTGCCTGGGGAGCCAACAAAGCTGCCTCCACTGGAAGATGGTCAGGTTGTAATTAGCCCTATGGCCATTTTGCGAACTCGATTTAACCGAGGTCGTTGGGAAATCTTGGTACAATGGAATAGAGGGACGCTAGAGGATGCTACTTGGGAAGATGTATTGGAATTCAAACTAGTATTTCCCAACTTCCAGCTTGAGGACAAGCTGTTTGTGGAGGAGGGGAGTAATGTTGCGGATGCATTCGTGGGCAGAAAATATGCAAGACGCACAAGCAAAAGGGATAATGCAAAATAAGGAATCCTAGTAATATTTTTACTTTCCAGTTTTTGTTCTTTTAGTTATATTTTCTTACTTTCCAGTTTTTGAAGAATTTAGGAGGAAAGAGATAAGTTTATTATTCCTCTTCTTCTTAATCTTTTTACATAATGACATAGTGTATTATATACACTTACAAGAATGCTATATTAGGAAAGAAAATAAAATCTCCTATCTAATATTTAAATCTTACAGCTAGCACAATAATATTACATATATGTTAATACTCCCCCTCAAGTTGGAGCATAGATATCACACATGCCCAACTTGCAAACTAAAGTATGATAGGTCCTGTGACACAACCCTTTAGTAAATACATCAGCCAGTTGCTTATCAGATGTCACATGATGTAAGCTCAAGATGCCCTCAGTCAATTTCTCTTTGATGAAGTGTCGATCAATCTCTATATGCTTGGTTCGATCATATTGAACTGGATTTTGTGCTATATTGATAGCAGCTTTATTGTCACAATACAAAGATGGTGCTTCTTTATCTGATAGATTTAATTCTTCTAATATCTTCTGTAACCACAGAAGCTCACAAACCCCCTGAGCCATAGCTCTGTATTCTGCTTCAGCACTTGATCGAGCAACTACACTTTGTTTCTTGTTCCTCCATGTTACAAGTTTCCCTCCTACAAGTGTGCAATAACCAGTGGTGGACCTTCTATCACTTAGAGATTCAGCCCAATCTGCATTTGTAAAGCATTCTATCTGAAGGTGACCATGCTTGGCGAACAACAGTCCTTTTCCAGGAGCAGACTTCAGATATCTCAAGATGCGAAATACTGCTTGCATGTGTGATTCTCGTGGATCATGCATAAACTGACTCACTAGACTGACTACATATGCAATGTTCGGTCTAGTGTGCGAGAGATATATCAGTCTTTCTACTAATCTCTGGTATCTCCCTAAATCAACTGAATCACCAACTCCAGCCTGCAGCTTGTGGTTGTTTTCAATAGGAGATTCTGCTGGTTTACACCCCATCATGCCAGTTTCTTCCAAGAGATCTAGAATATATTTTCTCTGAGAAATGAAGATACCTTTCTTTGATCTAGCAACTTCAATTCCTAGGAAATATTGCAGTTTCCCTATATCCTTGATTTCAAATTCCTGAGCCAAAAGTTTCTTCAATCGAGCCATCTCCTGTTTATCATTTCCTGTCATTACTATATCATCAACATAAACTATGAGAATAGTAACTTTACCCTCATTATGTTTAATAAATAGCGTATGATCCGCATTACTCTGTTGATAGCCAAAGGAGATCATGGCTTTGCTGAACCTGTTGAACCATGCTCTGGGAGATTGCTTTAATCCATACAAGGCCTTTTTCAGTCTGCATACTTTTCCATGTGTTGTTTCATTATCAAATCCAGGAGGGATCTCCATAAACACTTCTTCTTCTAAATCTCCATGTAGAAAGGCATTTTTAACATCAAATTGTTATAAATCCCAGTCAAGGTTGGCTGCACATGATAACAAGATTCTGATCGTGTTCATTTTAGCTACTGGAGCAAAAGTCTCCTGGTAGTCCACTCCATAGGTTTGAGTGAATCCTTTAGCTACCAATCTTGCTTTGAACCTGTCAACTGATCCATCAGCTCTGTATTTTATAGTGAACACCCATTTACAGCCTACCAGTTTCTTTCCAGGTGGAGAGGCGACAAGCTCCCAAGTCTCATTCTTAGTCAAGGCTTTCATTTCTTCAATCATTGCTCTCTTCCATTTTGGATCGTTGAGTGCTTTCTTCCAATCCTGTGGAATAGACACAGACAAAATGGACAAAGCAAAAGCTCTATAGGAGGGAGACAGAGAATTATAGGAAACAAAATTAGAAATGCGATGTTTAGTACATGCCCTGACACCTTTCCTTTGAGAAATAAGTTTATCTAAATCATCAAAAGGTAACTCACCAGAAGAGGAGGATTCTTGGCAGTAGAGAGTAGGTTGCATAATGGCTTCTTCTGTCTTGTCTTTGTCTCTCCTCAAGTACCTCTTCATATCAAGTTTGTCTAAACGCTCAATTTTCTCTCCCTGGATAATAGTCTCCTTCTGACCATCATTTTCTCTTGGGGTAAGATCAGTAAGAGTTACGGAACTAGGTATCATCTCTTCCTTTGCATTATTCTCCCCATGAAGAGATGACTAGGTTGGACTGAAGTAAGGTTTAGTCTCTATGAAAGTAACATCCATACTTACAAAATACTTCTGAGATTGAGGGTGATAGCATCTGTAACCCTTTTGTGTTGGTGAATACCCAATAAACACACACCTAAGGGCTCGTGGATCTAGTTTTCCAGCATCCTTAATATGAACAAAACAAACGCATCCAAATACCTTTTGAGGAACAGTGTACGTATTTTGTCCTTTTAAGGTTTCTAAAGGACTCCGATAGTCAAGAGCCCTAAGAGGCATTCGGTTGATAAGATATGCAGTAATTAGAATTGCATCCCCCCAGTAAGGCTTAGGAAGATTCATGGTAAACATAAGCGACCTAGCAACTTTCAAAAGATGCCTATTCTTCCTTTCAGCTACCCCATTCTATGCACTTGTATATGGACAACTAGTCTGATGAATTATCCCATGCGACTCCAAATAAGAACCAAATCTGCTATTGATGTATTTAGTGCCATTTTCAGTCCTAACAATCTTTATTTTAGCATCAAATTGAGTGCAAACCATCTTATGAAAAGATTGAAAACAGGAAAACACATCACTTTTAGCCTTAAGTAGATATACCCAACTCATCTTGGTGCAGTAATCAATAAAAGTGACAAACCATCAACTACCAGACAAAGAAGTAGTCTGAGTAGGGCCCCAAACATCAGAGTGAATAGTCATAAAAGGAAACTTGCTTTTATTATTACTCAAAGGATAAGAGTTTCGAGAATGTTTTGCATATTCGCAAGCATCACAAAATAAAGAATCAGACTGAGTCTTTGAAAACAAACTAGGAAATAATTTGCGTAACACTAAAAAAGAGGGATGGCCCAAACGCCTGTGCCACTGCAATATTTCCTGATTAACATCCTTATTTCCCCCAAAAAAGGCCTGCTAAAGACTAGAACCTTGACCCCCATCCAACAGATATAAGCCATCGTGCAATCTACCACTGCCAATTTTCTTCCCTGTTTGAAGATCTTGAAAGACACAATGATTAGGGAAAAACTCAATTTTACAGTTGAGATTTTTTGTAAGTGTACTGACAGATAAGAGATTGACAGGAAATTGAGGGACATGAAGCACAGAGGATAGTTCGATATGAGGAGTACAAAAAACAGAACCTGTTCCAGATACTGGGGTGAAAGAACCATCGGCTATTTGGACATTATCTCTTTTTAAACACGGTGAGTATTCAACAAGATTTTTTGAGGAGCCCATCATGTGTCTATTCGCACCAGAATCTCTAATCCAACAATTAGTATCAAGGGTAGCAGAAAAAGCATTACCTGATTGCACAAAATTGGATTTGGCACTGGAAGAAGATTCTTGATGAGACAAAAGACGCTTGAGATGCTGAATCTCATCAGGAGAGAAAAAACCAGAGTGAGTCATCTCAGGAGTTGACTCCATAGCTTCAGACAAATTGGCTCGAGTAGAGTTAACCCGTTTACCTCCACGACCTCTTATTGGACGTCCATGTAGCTTCCAGCAAGTCTCTTTAGTATGTCGGGGTTTCCCACAATAATCACATCGTAAATGATCTTTATGAGAACTATGTGCCTTCAGCTGCTCAGATGAATCACTAGCAGCTACCAAACCAGACTTTTCAACCTGCGGGATATAGAGCATGGCACTGTGCCTGCTTTCTTCCTGTTGAACATAGGAATATGCCACCTCAAGAGAAGGAAAAGGTGTCTTACCGAGAACATGAACTCTGATCTGATCAAATTCATTGTTTAACCCAGCAAAAAAATCATATATCCTTTCTTTTGCAAGTAATTTTTGGAACTTTATTGCATCTCTGGTACAATCTGCTTGAAAATCTTGATAATAGTCAAGTTCTTGCCACAAACCATTTAACTCAGAAAAATACTGGGAAATTGTCATTTCTCCTTGCTTCAAACCATGGACCTTGTTCCGAATCTTATAAATCTGAGCATCATTTCCCACCCGTGAATAGGTGAGGGTTACAACATTCCATATTTTTGCTGTTGTGTCAAGCAGTAAGTATGTTCTTGAAATATGAGGCTGCATGGAATTTATAAGCCAGGCCATTACCAAGGAATTTTCAGAATCCCACTGATGGAATAATGGATCGGTTGCTACTGATTTGACTTTAACACCGGTAATATAATCCTGCATTCCCCTAGCTTTGATAAACAATAAACAAGACCGTGATCAAGCAAGGTAATTGTTCCCATCAAGCTTGATAGGGCTGATTTGCAGTGAAGGATTATCAGTACTAATTCCAGCAATTCTCTTATCGGTTTCCATAATGCAAACAGTTAACCCAAGCAATTAAGACAACAGACTTAAACAACCTCGAAGGAAGAGCAAACAGAATAGTTCGTAAACTTTCAAACTCGTACTCGTACACAAATTGTCAAACCCGTATGAATACACACAGGGAAGTGATGAGCGTAACCTAAAGCAAAAAACACCTAGACGCAACCTAAAAAAAGGAAACGAAATCACCTGGAAAACAGTTGGAGGGCATCGGAAAAGAAGGGCGAGCAAGACAGCGGAAAGCCCAAGAAAAACGGTGGCCAGAACAGTTCCCACACGCCTCACGGGTCGATGGCTGACCGAAGCTTCAGACTCACACACGCGGTTTCCGGTGGTCGGAGAAGAAAGGGTCAGTCGGAAAAGGGTGGCGCTCCTCTTGGGATGGGTGGTGTCGACTACCTTCGAAGAAAAAACCTCTTGTACGGCGTTCTAGGGTTTCAAAAAACAAACCGTGCCAGAAAAAAAAAATTTTGACCTAAAAAGTGGTTTTAGGCTCTGATACTATGAAGAATTTAGGAGGAAAGAGATAAGTTTATTATTCCTCTTCTTCTTAATCTTTTTACATAATGACATAGTGTATATATACACTTACAAGAATGCTATATTAGGAAAGAAAATAAAATCTCCTATCTAATATTTAAATCTTACAGCTAGCACAATAATATTACATATATGTCAACAGTTTTACTCTTTCCTTATTTATAGTAGGATTTATTTTAGGAAATTAAGGATATTGAGGAATCCTAATCTTTATTAATTAGGAATCCTAGTTTTTTTTATTATCTTGAGTATTTTAAGGAAGCTTCCCTATACATAGGGAGTTATTGAGCAATAAGAAATTAGAGAATTATTTTTAACAAGATTTCAAGAGATTTGGAAACTCTTTCTTAACGAGTTCCAAGGTGACAACTCTCTTCAAGAGCTGCATTTGATTATTAAGGATAGGTGCATTAAGGGGGAAGAACAAGGGTAAGAACCCTTTGTTGGAAGGAGATTTTTCGATCCTTCGTCTGGTGACTCGATCTCAAACTGGGAATCGTAACAGTTTATCTATGGATCTAATAGTGATAGGGAAAGAAGATCCTTGTGGCTAAATCTTGAGGCTCTAGCGCCTTCACTAAGTCGTTATCCTTAGGTGGCACTAGGCAACTTTAATACCACGAGAACCCTATCGGAAAAGAAGGGGGGAAGGATGCGAACTACGGAAGCTATGGCTGATCTCCAAAACTGCATTGCAAATGTGGAATTGGAAAACTTGAGACAATCGGGGGATCTCTTCACATGGTCCAACAAACAAGAGTCAAACCCTATACTGAGGAAGCTGGACAAAATTATGGTTAATCACTGCTGGCTTAGCACCCTCTCGAGAACATAGGCCAAATTTCTACCACCTATGTTATCGGATCATTCATTGGCAGTCATACACTTGGACTATGGTTTAGGCAACAGGAAAGTCCCCTTTAAGTTCTTCAACTTTTCGGCTGACCACAAGGATTTCAAGGAGATAGTTAGTAGCATATGGAAGAGGGAAGCGAAGGGATCCAAGATGTTCTAGGTGGTTAAGAAACTCAAACAACTCAAGGCGGAATTTAGAACCTTGAATTGATCTGAATTCTCCAACTTGTCTAGCTGGGTTAAGGAAGCAAAGGATCACGTAATTCAAGTTCAAGCTCAAATACATGCCACGGGGAACACTACTTGCATGGAAGAAGAGAGGGCTGCCTTTAGAGCATATTACCTACTGCGAGGGGCTGAGGAGAGCTTTTACAAGCAAAAATCAAGAACCATGTGGTTAAAGTTAGGAGATAAAAACGCCTCATACTTCCACAAGGCCATGAAAAGCTTACATGACCGAAGTGCCTTATACCGCTTGACTAAGGAGGATGGTAGTGAGGCAATTGGAGAAACTGAAGTAAAAGCTCTAGTAGTAGGTTATTTCCAGCAACTCTATGATAAACCTCCTACGCTTGGCAGCCTAGAGGATGTTGGAGACATGGTGACTTGGACCCTAAATGAGCAGCAAAGAAATGAGCTTGATGCTCCATTCATGGATGATAAGATCAAATGGGGCTTCAAATCACAAGCTAATGAAAAAGCATCAAGACCGGATGGTTACATGGTTAGATGCTTCAAGGAGGCTTGGGAAACCATTGGTGCTAACTTGATTGCTGCAACAAGAGAATTTCTATTGTCTGGCCATCTACTCAGGGAAATTAACGCCACAATCATATCCATCGTGCCTAAGGTGGCAAACCCCACCAAGTTGGGGGATTTTCGACCCATAGCTTACTGCAATGTACTTTACAAGGCAATCTCCAAAGTTCTTGCAGCATGCATTAAGAAGGTTTTGCCATCTTTGGTTGGTAGGGAACAATCGGCCTTTATCTCGAGTAGAAGGATAACAGACAATATCTTCATTGCGCAAGAGTTAATGGTGGGGTACCACTCACATTCGGGAACACTAAGATGCACTTTAAAGGTGGACTTATAGAAGGCCTATGATACAGTATACTGGGATTTACTATTAGCAGTCCTAAAGGCGATGAAGTTTCCCTAAAATATCTGCTCACTCATTGCGCAGTGCTTCACTATCCCTAAGTTTTCCATTAACATAAATGGAGAATTGACTGGTTATCTTGCAAATAGGATAGGGTTGAGACAAGGGGATCCTATCTTGCCCTATTTATTTGTATTGGGTATGGAAGTACTCTCCACATCACTGAGGAGGCTGACTTCTAACCCTCAATTCTCTCTCAACTGGCGATGTAAGTCTTAAAAACTAACCCCATTTTTGTTTTGCAGACGACCTACTCATATTTGCACATGACAATGTTGAGTCCATATCATTGGTCATGAAAACCCTACAACACTTTCACACTATTTTTGGATTAGAGGCAAATAATAACAAGAGTAGTATATTCTTTTCCAATGTCACCTTGAGAACCAAAGAGGACATCCTTTGTGCCACCCGATTCCGTGAAAGTGAACTGCTAGTACGCTACCTTGGGGTCCCGCTCATATCTTCGAAGCTCAAGAAGGTGGATTGTGAGGCACTCCTGGAGAGAGCCCTAGCACGCATCACCTCCTGGACATCTAAGTACCTATCTTATGCAGGTATACTACAATTAGTAAAATCAGTCATATTCTCTATGCAGGTATATTGGTGCTTTATGTTTGTTCTCCCTAAGTCTGTCATAACAAGAATCGACTAGTTACTTAGGAACTTCCTGTAGAGTGGTCAGCTAAACACATACACTAAGGCCAAAGTGCGTTGGGAAAATGTTTGCAAGCTGTTGAGAAGTGGGAGATTAGGAATTCCGAATCTGCAACAGTGTAACAAGGCTATCTAAATTAAGCATATATGGCACCTATGTAAGAATGGACTGAAGAGCTTATGGCCAGAATGGGCACATTCTACCCTATTGAAAGGCAAAAACTTCTGGTCCACTAAAGCACCTGCTATATGTTCATAGTCTTGGAGGAAGCTATTGAAATTGAGGACTACGATTCGAACATGCTTCCAATGGGAACCCAATAATGGGTTAGAGATATCACTATGGCGGATTATTGGCTCCCAATAAGCCCTTTGGATATGTTATACAATGCCAAAATGATGGGCAGCACTGGATTCCCCCCCACAATGAAACTTTGCTCCCTAATCAATGAGAATGAATGGAACGTTCCAGATACTCCATTTTGGACTAACATCCATATACCACCCTCCTTACGATCGAATGTCTCTCGCCCAGACTGACTCCGTTGGATACATTCGAATTTAGGAAAGTATACCATTAGAAGTGGCTATGAATTCTTCAGCTCTCCAAATACTGTAAGGCTATGGTATAAAGTGGTCTGGAATAACACCTTCTTGCCAAGGTATTCTTTTATACTATGGCTAGCTTAGTAAGGAAAATTGGGTACTCTAGACAGAATGATCTTTTAGGGAATCTCAACACCTGTAACATGCTTTCTCTGTAACCAAGGTATGGAAAACCATTATCACCTTTTCTTTACCTGCAGCTACACATCGCTGATATGGAGTTTGGTTTGTCATCACTTACAATGTCCTTCCTCCTTTTGCACATGGCAAGGAGCCACAAAATGCTTTGGTGGCAATGGTGGATTCCTCAGCCCCGACAATTAAAACGTGGAAAGTGGCCTTAGCGGTGTCAGTATACTGCATATGGCGAATGCCTAACAGCATACGCCTAGAGGGAAATCTACTTATTGTGGGTTTTATTGTAAACCGGATCAGAACGTATGTTACTCTAATGTAGGCTAGAGTTGAACCTTAGCCAAAGCACTTTGCTTTTGTGTTTGTACCATTGTTGTATGTTATATTTGCTGCCTAGCGGTTGTAAACCTTTCTTTTGGATTAATAAAATTTCATTCATCCAAAAAAAAGAAATGGTGTAAAAGGATCCATATATATTTCATGTAATTAATCCTCTTTAGTTCGGAATTGTCAGCTAATCTGTTTCTAGATCCCTCTACTGTAGAAAGTAGAGGGTGAGTTAGACCAGTAATGTGCAGGATATTGGTAAAAACAGTATACGCAAATTCTTAGTAACGTAGTTTTTTCTACTATTCTTGCTGGTGTTTTTTTAGCTGAACTAAGAACTTCAACTTAATTAAAAAAAATTTTCATGATTGATGTTCCAAGTACATTAGAAGCATCTATTTTTTTCCATGCCTGATGCCTCTGCTAAGCATGCTAGGAAGGTGCACAATGCTGCTGTCTGAAGTTGTGGGTGAGTGAAATCTTATCTTGGTTTGATAAAGAATGTACACAACAGTATTGTTTTGTATAATGTTCATTATCCAGTTTTTTGTTTAACATAAGTTATCATGAAAAGTGATATTAGAGAATTGTGATGTAAATGAAAGGGCATCAATTTTGTGTCTCTATGTTTGCTTGAAGACATCCTTGTTTATTGCCATGTGGCACCATTTGTTTTCCTTTATATGAGTGATGTTTCAACATATAGATTTTCTTATAACAGATGATCGTTTACACTTCTAAAGACTTCATTCTTCTGGTCAAATTTAAGATTTGCTTGATCAGATCCCTCAAATGAGTGGTTTTGCTCTTTGTGCATTTTGATTGAGGGTATAGCTCTTGCTTTGAACATGGCATTTACATAATTCATGAATTTTGTGCTTATTTTTATTCATTTTCATTAAAATGGCACTCTTCATATTTGCTTTTTGATTACTGATGGCATCTGGAAGGCTGGTCAAGACCAAATTAAGGACATCAAGGATCTCCATTGAATTTATGTTTGTTCTTTTAGTTTTAGTTGTCTGGTCTTGATTTTCAGCTTGGAGAATATTCACCCTTCAATATAGGCTCTCACATGCCTAGAAAACTGTATGAAAACATATGAGGTTGTCATCTTACCTAGAGACATGAGAAAACTAAAAAAGTTCCTCTTAAAAGCAGTCTTTTAGATATATGGATTTTCCTCTGCTATTTACGCATTCTTAAACTCTTTCCCACCCACTAAGGGATAAATTAAAATCATTATGTAAAATTCTATCACGATTGAAGGAACTGTATAAACGAAAAGAGCACATCATGATTCTTTTTTTTTTTTTTGGTTGATTGGGGTGGGAGGGTGTATATGACCTTCATCTCTTGTTATCACCTTTATTTAACTAACCGGGAATTATCATTTGAGTTTATTTTTATGATTACTGACATCCTTTCTTTTTTGTGTCTTGCAGAGACAGCATTAAAGCTCGATAGTTTGATTGGGTCTGTGGAGGATGATGTGTCTTCGACACTCAGCAAAACTCTCAGAAAGCCTTCTTCAGTTCAAAATTCTGAAGTGAGAATTGTTTGATGCTTAAATCCTAATTCCATTGCTCTTTGACCTTTTTTTCTCTTTTGGCCTGGAATCCCATGACTTCCGAGGACCCAGTCCAATCTACAGAACATCCATGTCAAAATGAAGACATAAAATCCTTCATATCTGTATACTGCAGGAAGTGCGCAGAAATGCTATAAGAACACTTGAACAAATAGAGGATGTTGTATCTCAAGTCACTAGAATACGTCCCCACTGGTCAAATATGGTGTTAGCGGTGAATCACAGGGTTGATCGCTCTCTAGCAATTTTAAGACCTCAGGCAATTGCAGATCACCGAGCACTTCTTGCTTCACTTGGTTGGCCGCCGCCGCTTTCTGCTTTGTCTTCCTCAAATCCAGATGCAGGCAAGTCAGAATCAGCCCCAAATCCTCTTTTTACCATGCAAGGCGATCTCAAACACCAATATTGTGAAAACTTTCTCTCCTTGTGCCATCTTCAAGAGCTGCAGAGAAAAAGAAAATCTCGACAACTTAAAGGCCACAATCGAGAAATTGCTCTTCACCAGCCATTATGGGCAATTGAGGAGCTTGCAAACCCTATATCACTTGCATCAGAACGCCATTTCAAGAAGTGGCTTGATCAACCTGAATTCATATTTGCTCTTGTTTATAAAGTTACGAGGGATTATGTTGACTCAATGGATGAATTGTTGCAACCACTCGTTGATGAAGCAATGCTAGCAGGGTACAGTTGCAGGGAAGAATGGATCGCATCCATGGTTTCTGCCTTATCTACGTACTTGGCAAAAGAAATGTTCCCCAATTATGCAAGTCAACTAGGTGAAGAAAATGATGCATGTGCTAGAGCACAGGCTAGGACAACTTGGCTCCATCTCATTGACTTGATGATAGCTTTCGATAGACAAATTAGATCCTTGATAGCAAATTCTGGGATTTCCTTTTCACTTATGGATGAAGGCAATATGCAGAAGCTTTCCTCTTTATCTGTGTTTTCTGATCGACCAGACTGGCTTGAACTGTGGGCAGAAATTGAGCTCAGTGACTCCATGGACAAATTTAAATCTCTGGTAGATGATGAGAGGAGTTGGATGAAAAAAATTCAGGGAGCTACTCTTATTTCTGGTGTTGAAGATTACCGTTCCCCTGTCATCTCAGATGCATTTCTCCGTTGTGTATTATCAGTGACTGATCGGGCTCGATCATTGCCTGCTGTTCCCTTAAGGTCGAAGTTCCTTAGATTAGTGGGAGCACCTATAATACAGAAATTTTTGGACTACTTGCTTCTCAGGTGCCAGGAAGCTGAAGGATTGACTGCACTAACAGAGGATGATGCCCTGGTGAAAGTCACCAACTCTATTAATGCTTCCCATTACTTTGAATCTGTCTTGAAAGAATGGTGTGAAGATGTTTTCTTTATTGAGATGGAGTTGGGACAATATGATGAAACGGGATCATTTGCAACAAATCAGGTTGCTTCCGAGGAACCGGGAAGTGGTGGTATTTTTGACAAGGAGCTTAGGAAGTTGGAGAGGTTCAGAGCAGAGTGGGTTGAGAAGATATCGGTTGTTGTTCTGAGGGGATTCGAAGCTCTGTCTAGAGAATATGTGAAGAACAGGAAACAGTGGCAGGAAAAGGGTGAAGAAGGATGGACTGTATCCAAGTCTTTGGTTGGGGCTTTAGATTATTTGCAAGGAAAACTGTCAGTAGTAGAAGGAAGTTTGAACTTAATGGATTTTTCGGGGTTATGGAGAAATCTGGCAGAGGGCATAGACAGATTGGTCTTGTACAGTCTTCTACTGGGACATGTGAAGTTTCATGATGGTGGCGTTGCAAGATTAAGCAATGACATGGAGGTATTGTTTGCAGTATTTCGGGCATGGTGTTTGAGGCCTGAAGGCTTCTTCCCTAAAGTAAATGAAGGTTTGAAGTTGCTTAATATGAAAGAGCAGCAGCTTAAAGATGTAAAACGAGGGGAAAAGGGGTTGAGGGAACAAGGAATTAGGCATTTGAGCTTCGTTGAGGCAGAAAAGATAGCAAAGAATAGAGTTTTTACAAACTAAGGAAATTTAATTGATCCTTTCCTTTTCTTATTTTTACTGTTCTTAGGAAGATCAAATATAATGCTAATTGAACATTCTGTGAACCGGGATGTTCATTATAGTTCATGGTTGTGCCGCGCAACTCATTTGTTTCTGTAAAAGCAAAATCAATAAAAATTCAATGATTCAAGGGGGAATTTCTAAAGAGAAAAATGGAATTTTTTTTTTCTCCAGCTTGAGCAATACAACTCATGCCTATAACTATAACAATAATTTAAATGATCGGGAGGATGCTGCTTTTTCTTAGCTTCAGCATGAAATATATAAGAATGCCGGGTTGGAGCATGATATTATTCAAGTTTGCGTTTGTTTCCTGTACTTGATTCCTTATCGCAAGCTGCTGATACGCATTTTCCTTCTGAAACTCTTTTTTTTTTTTTTTTTAAGCCGGAAAGTAATAAATTAATGTTCTCAAGTCTAATCTAATTGCAATGCATACATCTTTATCTCACCTATAATCGAATTAAAAGTATCACGGAATTAAATTACATTAAGCTCCTTCAAACATAACCTATTCCATGCATGATATAGGAATGCATGCTCAATGATAAAGAAATAAAGAAGACAAATATCCATATACTTAGTATTAAAATAGAATAATCACATCTATAGTTAATATACCAACAAAAGTCTAATTCATGATGTAATATAGACAAACTCTATGGGAACCAGGAACAAGGGATCCATTAAAAAATTTATAAAAAGAGGAAAAAGGGATTATTAGTAGTCCTGTTAGGATGTTGAATCACCAAACCTTTAATTGATGTATAAACTGTTTCACTGCTTATAATGGGGACTTTATTCGAATGAAATCTCTAAAATTGATGGTTCATTCAGGTTCTTTGGACTTCGTTCAAGTGGCTTAAGGCTCTATTTGAACGAAGTCGTTCAAATAGAATGCATTTTAGCTGTAGGTGTTGGACTTCGCTTAAATGGGTCGAGGCTCCCCGCAAACAAAATCATAATAGAACACGCTTCATGGCTCAAGAGTATGCCTTCATTCAAATGAATTGAGTTTTGCATTTTAAAAGTCAGTCTTTACAGAAGATCTTTTCTCAAGTTTATTCGTTTTGTTCAAATGCAATGATACTCCATTTGAAGGAAGTGTTTTCACTTCTCAGTAGACTCCAACTCTGAAATTTCTGAGTCTTTCTTTGGTATTCTTGAACCGACGCATCCTTGAGCATACGAACTCGAAATCCATAAGTTTCTCTATTAAAAGCACATAAATTATGCTCATGGTGAATCCTTCAGTTATCATCAGCTGTTCTTTGTATTCTCGCTATAAATAATAGATATGGTTTGTAATCTTTTTAAAACCTGAAGGCAAGCTGGGTTATTCTTGCCATGTCTTGATCCATCCCTGACTGCACGCGGTGGATCCTGAGCAGGCTGTAGATGCTCCATGGAAGAAAGACGCATTCTGTTTCAGAGCTCTGCTGCGATAGATGTTTCAATCATGCTAAAACAACCTTGAGCCTCTGAAATAGTTTAAGAGAAAATCCATTTACCGACAACATGATCTACTAGGTTCAGTCAGTTTTACGTTTTTCTTTTCATTCTCCAAGTCCTCGCCTGTTCCCTTTTTTCTCCATAACAACTTCAGAAGTATGTTGGATAGAATCCTACTTCTTATCAACCTTTATGCAAACTTAGATTCATTGAAATCCCCATTTAATAGGATAAATAGAATGGGGCCTAAATTCTTCTTCAAGTTTAACTCTCTATAGCTCAAATTAATAGAATGATAAATTTTACTTAATATATATGTATGTGTGTGTGTGTTTTTACTTTTGTTATTATATTGTATAGTTGGTTTTTGTTTTAAATATTTTTCCTACTATTGTTTCACTCCATCACATCATTATTTGTCATTCATGAATTTTCTATGTGATCCAAAATAACCAATCTAATAAAATAATCTTATTAAATACATTTTTTAAAGATCTAAGTGTTTTGCTAACCGTCCCATGGTCATGGTCATGTAGTATCCAACTACCCTAAGGTCTTGAGGTAGGTTGGCAGAAACTGAAAAACAGGATGAGTTAGAGTGATGAGTTTTCACTCGTCACTTACTGTAATTATAAAAGAAAACTTCTAGTGATAAAACCCACTTAGATTCATTGGAATCGTATTTAATGAAATAAACTAAACGACGAGTAACTCCTTTAGCTCAAATTAATGAAAAAATTGAAGCTACCATTAGGGGCAATCCATCCTCGTACAAATTATGCGTATCCGTAGGTATACCTGCTAATCATTAACTAATACGAACCTTTCATACATATTTATTTTTAGGTATACGTGGGAACATATAATCGACAAATATATGAATGACTATTTATCCCTGCAGAACTTAGGTAGAGCAGTGAGTTGGGAATTGAATTTTCCAGACATATTTTCTCTCAGAATCTTATCCCTTGTAAACTACCTCAACCATGCCACCGAGAAAGCAGACATCCGTGCTTCCAGTTTCACGTCCAAGCAGTGCTTTCACCTTTTTCCTCCATTGATGAGTCTTATTGTAGCTTGAATTGACAGTGGAAAACTCTTGACATCTTTTTTCCTTAAATAATGCAACATCGATAGCGTCAAACAAAAAGAGTGACAGACATGGTCCATTGATTTGGGATGCAGGGAGAGAAAGTAGAAAAAGAAAATCACGGGCATACTGCCGTAACTGAATCAGTTGCAGGCTGAAGCTACAGCTTCTCATCTAAAAAGGCCGACATGAAATTACAGTTTAGAATGCAACAGAAATATAAACTCTCCCAAAGAATTAATGATCCGTTAATGTAGCAATGGGTTAATCAAAGGTCTTATGAAAGTTCATGTCTACCTAATATCTAATAATAATAATAATAAAAAATAAACAATCCATTTATAGTCCTCTACTGGTTAAGTAAACGATATCTAGATGGCAATGCAGTTGCCATTCACTGGGCATGAAGCTTCTTAAAATTAAGTCTCGAATTAGTGATTGCAAATTGAATATATTTACACTTTACGTATATAATTAAACATATTTCCTAATAGAACTATTACTTAATCCTTTTTCGTTATTTTATAAATTTCTTAATAGGACTATCTAATCTATCATTTCAATATTAAAATCCCTCATGGGATGCTCCTGGATTGAGGAGTATGCCAAAGTATCCATAATAGAACATGTCTTCTTGGCCTATTTTGAATGTGAAAAGTCATAAATTATGAAAAGTTTGGGTGAAAAAATCAATCTAAAAAGGGAGCGAGAGGAGTTCCCATGTTTTGAATTAAAAAGTCTCGGAGGATGAACGGTTCTCATGCAATCATTAAGAATTATTGATGGTATCAACGAGAATAAATAAACAAATATAAACATACAAACTATTCCCCAATCTAATGAATTCTTCTTATTTATATTTTTCCCAAAACGTTCATTTAAATGGATAAGACCCAAAAAGAAGAAGTGCGATTTTGTTCCAAGGATGAAGGTTTAAAATAATTTTATCAAAGTAAGTATTCCAATTCCAATTCCATATCTCAAATTGAAGTGATGCTCTACACTAAATTATATCTCTTCCCTGTGGTACTATCAAAACAAAGAAATAAAACCAAGATAAAGGATGGAAAAACTCAACAACAGTATTCATTATTGGATACAAAAAATAATAAAATTAATTACTTTAACCTACTTTCAACATGATTTAACTATTCATATCCCACTGCATCTCATATTTAAATAGACTTGCATAAGAAATGGAAAACACCAGTGTCCTTCTCAAAAATACGTCTGTACATGGCCTGCTCGTCTCGTTATTTTTCCATTCTATGAATTGTCAGGGCAAGGATCCAAAAACAAGTCGTACTCGTACATAGGAAACATAGATTTAGGGGCTATATTTTGTCGGTTGGTCGGTCGGCAGATAATGCCAAAAACCCTAATTAATCCACCCCCTCATATTTAATGGTGACCGTCCATGCATACGCATGCATAAGCAGTGCATGTCCTTCATCGTGGACGCTTTGTCACATCAAGACCCCCCATATATAAGATATTCATACATTACTTAATTGTGCATGATATTGGGTATATCAGGGTTCGTTTAAACCAATTCAATTTATCATCGCTAATTATACCAAATTATAAAATATAGTTCAGTTTTTTAAGTACGAAGAAAGGCATCAACTAAAATTAATACCATATAATTGTTACTCAAATAACTATTTTCATGACTCGTGAGATAGGAATTATAAATATGTTTTAATAACTAATTTATAAGTGATGGATCCAATAATGCATTAGATTTTGAGTTAATGTATAAATGCATCATATCCTATAACTACATAAGCAACTTAATTAATGTAGACTTTTTTTTTGTTATAATATTAGAATTAAAGTTACATTATAGTTCAAATAATTATTTCTCTTTTTCAACACTCATATTCAATTTTCTTCAATTTAATTATGCTTACTCTTTTAAATCAAACCATAATATTTGGTTTGGTTTGAGATTTTTTTTTTAATTGAATTGGGAGAAAAACCATATTTGTAGTTCAATTGTTTCGATTCAATCCACAAATTGGTCGGTTTTATGCTGATCCCTATTGTTGCACTTGTTACAATCTATATATACCATATTTTCCCTCTTTTATAATATTTTTTAGTACTACCAGCTATACACTTAAATGCATCATTACAAACAAAGTATAATTCCTTAAAGATAGATTTGCTATATGGTTTTATTAATAAATAAATACTTCTCCAATCAGTTGTTAGACTTAATATAATTTTTAAGTCTTAGAATCAACTTGTTAGAAAAATTATTGAGTTCAAGCCCAATTGAGCTTTTATCAAGCTAAAAAATTACAAACACAAGCTCGAGCTCATTAAAGGATTTAAAACTCAAACTCAGCTCGTTTCTCTAAATGAGTTTGAACTGAAGCTCATTTTAATAAACAAGGTTAAGCTCAAACTTGTTTAGATAAATACACCTACTTATAAGCAAAAATCTACTCATGAGCTTAATTGCATGTTGATTTACTAATAATATAAATAAGAGTTTACTTATGAGTTTGTTTGCATGCCAACTTATTAATAATATAAAAAAGATATTGCTTAAAAGTTTGTTTATTACGAGCTTGCTCGTGAGCTTATTCAGCTTATTAATAATATAAATGAATATACCCATGAGCATATTTATAAACATTCTCATGAGCTATCTTGTAAGCATAGACAGAAGTTCTAACTCGACTTGTTTGAATAAATAAGCTTTATTTTGAGATCAATCTTTGCTCATTTACTAAACAAGGTCGAGTTAAGTTGAGCTCAAAGTTAGCAGAGCTCAAGTAGTTCGTAAGTAACTCAACTTATTTTTAGCCTTATTATTAATTGAGCTCAAATTTTACAAACAAGGCAATTTCACTAAAAATTTTATTTCATTAATAAATATTTGGAGACACTTATTAAAGTCAAAACAAAAAATACAGTTTGTCACATTATTCACCCATAATTGTCCATTATCCTCTTTGAAGAAATTTAAATTTATTTTTTCTTTTTAAATGAAACAACAATATTTGATTTGATTTAGGAATTTTTTGAAATCCAATTGGAAGGAACACCATATTTGTAGTTCGGTTCAATTGGTGTGATTTCATCCATTATTTGGTCGGTCTTGTGCGGAAATGCGCTTGTTACATGCAATCTATACAGCCCTATTTCCCTCTCCTATGAAAACATTTTTATAGTACTACATCAATGAACCAAATTACATCATTTCAAGCAAAGTCAAGCCCTTGCAGGACGGATTTGGTATATGGTATTATTAAAAAGTACTCGAAACACTTATCAAATATTTAATTAACCTAAACTTTTATAAATAAATGAGTAAATTGAATAATTATCATCTTCAGAGCAAGTGCGTGGGAAAATGTGAAACATTTTCTTTTTCTTAGTCTTTTTAGCAAATGCCCTATATTTGTCAGTGATCTTCTCTTTCCAACAATTTTTCAAGGTTAACTTCTCTCTCTCACACATACATATAATTATTTCTATAATAATAACAGACTGTTTACATTTTACCATAGAATAGATAAGACTACAATAATTATTCTAATATTTATTGTATCTCATTAATTATAGTAGAAGTATAAAAATAAAAAAATACCAATAATCCTCTTTGATCATTAAAGAAAATAACTAATAGTTATTTATTGATGGTGTAATTGTCTATTACATAGATTTTATATTTTTTTTATAGTGAAAATAAAAAATAACATCCTATAAAAGGTAATAACTATTCTTTAGAATAAAATAAAAAATTTTAAACCAATTCGTAAGTAAATAAAGTAATAAAATATATTTCAAAAACAATTATTATTTTATTTTCTATTACCTTCAAATAAATAGACCTTTAGCATGTATTATATTTTTTTTAGTTATAAATTTAATTCTTATATTTGACTGCTTTTATATTTGATTATTAACCTCTTTTTCTTTTTCTTTTTCCTATTTCCAGCTTCAGGTGTTTTTTTTTAACAGTTTCTCGTCCAATCGTCCCCAAAATTGGAATCTATTGATCTGCAAAACAAGCCAACTGTGTCACTGTGCACTAGGACATTGATAGCAGAATTATTGGAGGTGTTCGCACTTTTCCTTGGCCAGCCACTGTAGGATGTTTTTGAATTATGTGATTGCAATTTGCATGTATTTCCATATATCCATGGATTTTTGTCGTATTCATATGAATTATATAATGGGCATAAAATAATAATAAGAAATATAAGTACGGGAAATTATATTAGTTCTACAATGTATGTGGATATATATCAAACATAGAAAACATAGGGACATGATAGGATTGAAATTAGCTCGGTCCTTAACTTTCAAGACCAAGTTTGATCAAGTCCTTTATCATTGTACCAAAAGATATAGTTGATGGTGATATATAATTCAAATCATTGAACTATATTTGATTGTGACTTGATTCATCATCTGCCACTAGTGAGATGTTGACACACTCACAACTATTAGGAATCAAACCTATAACCTTGACTTTGATACCAATTGTTGGATCAAGCACTTTATTACTACACCAAAAGTAAGTAATAACTAATGGTGATGTATAACTCAAATCATTTTAGTAGTTTAAATGTCATGTTTAATTGTGACTTGATTCATCTTAACCTCCGTCATGAGTGATATACTAATATATTCTTACCAACCCTAATAAATTGTTTGAATAGTTTTTAAGAAATTTTAAAAGTATACGTACTTATTTGTTTGCCCTACAAAATCTTTGTTACCCTGCAATTTATTCCCCACAGATGAAATCTTTCGTCAGCCAGTAGCAGAACCTTGGGAGAGAAATTTGTTGTAATATATAATTTTAAAAGATTTTATAATATATACTTCATCATTAGTAATACAAATTTTATAATACTTTTTCTATATTGGTATCTTTTGGTCAATAACATTTTTTTTTTCAATAATATATTCAAGAGACATTTCATTTTGATAGAGAATATTAAGAGTTATAAAATTTATATGACTTAATATAAAATGACACAATCCTCCATATTTTCAAAGAGTTGTAGATCTTTTACATCATGTATGGTTTATGTTAATATAAGAATAATAGTTTAAATCAAATAATGATAATTATACCATATTTAAAATAATTTATAAAAATGCATTAAATAAATTTATATTTCTCTTAAGTATACATATTTTTTAAATTAAAATCTATCAGTAAGGCAGGGCTTTAACTAAGTATGTAATATCTACATGTTCTCTCATGTATAACAAATGCAATTACATGAACTAGTAATTATTGTATCTTGAATTAACAATTTCTACTATGATATGATAATACAAATGTAAAACAATAAAAAAAAATTATTATAGAAATGAAACACATACATGGCATAATAGGTGATGTGAAAAATATGATTATAATTTGAATAAATATAATTTTAGTATTAGTGTGAACTAATTATTTGGAGTCCCAATTAAATTTTCATATATTAACTTAACACAAAATAAAACACAAACCGACCGGACAACATGATGCTTTCCCTACTTCTGAATGTCCTTCCTATATTGGAGGCGCTCACCTTATCGTTATTTCTCGAGCAACCAAAGATCTTAAATATTATACAAGATATGAGAACAACGTCAAATCACCATAATATTATTGGATGACATTAATCTTCAAGCACCGATGCTAAAACCTTACATGAGAGAAAAAAAGCACTAGGATTCGTGAAGTAGGATAACGGAAGTAGAAAAATTATAAAATATAAAAATTGCAAAAAAAAAAAAAAAGCAAATTGATGAAAAAAATTTAATTTAAACAATGATTATACTTAAAAATGTTAAGCAAATTATTAAAAAATAGATATTATTTTATTTTTAAAAATGATAATCTAAAGAAGATATATTTAACAACCTCACACTACTAAATTTAAACGATAGTCTCATACCACTCTTGATTTATATAGCTTATACCATAAAATGAATATTTGATAGCCTTGTACTACTTTTGATTTATATGGTCTCACACCATACGATAAATTTTTTATGGTCTCATGCCATTTATGATAAAAAGGCATTACACCTTACTTGAAAAACAGTTTTATTATTAAATATCAAGTTATTCTATATGAAAATAATTAAATACATTGTCTATTTATAGCTATAATAACACCAAATATTCTAGAAAATTAAAAAATATAAAAAGATTTACTATCTTAAAATAAAGATCATAATCTAACTAAATTTTAGAAATAAGAAACTAAATTTAATCAAATAAAAGATAGTAATAAAATCATATCTAAAATAATATAAAATAAAATAAAATCCATGTAAAAATTATCTTGTTATATTGCTTATTTTTTATCTGCATTATTCCCCTTCTCTTAAAATGATCCATCCTCTCTAAGATTTCCTTTCAATCCTCTTTGATTAAATTGCAATCTACAAAAACTAACCTTAAACTCATGAAATAGCAGTTTTTCATGTTCCTCATCAATTCTTCTTGACTTGAGAAAATTAATATATAGCAAACTAGTATAATATTTGTTTTGGTATTCTACAATACTTCTGGTTTCTTCTTGTTTTTCATAGTCACAATTATCATATCTTCCTTTGGATAATATTTTCTTCAAGGTACAAAATGAAAGTTTTTTTTCTTGGTTCAATAATGAATGTTAAATTTATGCTCTTAGTAGAAACTTAAAGGTATGCTTTGATAGCAAATTTCATGTAGGGCAGTAGAAGTAGAAAAATTATAAAACATGAAAAATGATGAAAAAATTTAATCTAAACAATTATTATACTAAGAATGCTAAGAAAATTATCAAGAAAATATATATATATATATATATATATATATTATAAAAGGAAATAATAACTTAAAAGGAATATATCTAGTAGCCTTACATCACCCTTGATTTATATGATCTCACACAACATGATGAATTATTTATGACCTCACACTATTCTTGATTTGTATAGTTTCACACTATATGATGAATTTTAATGGTCTTATACCATTGATGATAAAAGAAAGTATCACACTTTACCGAAAAAATAGTTATATTATTAAATATCAAGTTATTTTATATTGAAGCAATTATATATCTTACTTAGTTATAGGCATAACAATAACTAATATTGTAGAAAACTATGAAATATATATATATATATAAATTACTATCTTAAAATAAAAATATTAATCTAATTAGATTCTAAAAATAAAAAAACTAAATTTATTCAAATAAAAAATAATAATAAAATCATATCCAACATAAATAAAATAAAATAGAATAAAACCCACTTAAGGGGAATGTATTTTTTATGAGTAGCTATTCTAAAGCTATTTCATTTGGCGATTGGATCTTATCATGAAACGAAATGGTTATCCCTAGATTCAATGTAAGGAGTGGTATTTCCTCCTCTACTTCAAGCCACCCGACCTACATGTGCTGCCATTGATGGCCGTCGGTTTCTTCTGGCATTGAAAACTCGGTAGGGCCGGGCTCACCAGTGTCTTCATTTCATCTCGTGTAAATGAAAATGACACTTGATTACAATTTTGGTTTTGAAATTGTGGCTGAATGAGAAGCAGCAATTAAAGCGAAGTCAATAAAGACAACTGTACAAGGGTATCATAATTCAAATCGGATACATTTGGAATCTGTCGGTTATATTATGTCGGAGAAATACTAAAAGTGCTTTATTTTAATTTCATGACCTTCCTAATGATCTACGTAAAACTACATTGCATCAATCAATTCATATACGTGTAAGTACATGTATTAGAAGTAGAAATATAATTGCTACTTCTTGTTAGCCTCATGATATGATCATTCTCTCTCATTAGAATGGAGCGGTGTTATTAATATTCCCTTATCTTATAAAATATGGGTTTTTTTTAAAGTAATTTTCTGCTATATTAATTCCAATCCATTAACACAAAACATAGAGCTATAAAACTGAGGCAAATTGCTATTTTTAGTACTATGTTGGGTGTTTGGTCTTCGATTGGGATGTTATTCAAGCAAATCCATGCATTAACCTATTGGTGTTTATTGGAATCGATTAAATTTTGGAAATCTATAGAAACTTGTATTTTTTTTATTTTTGTATTATTAGAACCTTATTGTATAAGATAGCATATAGGATATGATCACTTAACAATGTGAAATCATGCTAGAATTTCACATGTTTTTAATGAGTATCTTGTATTTATTACCATATGTAGGATACATTGTATCTATTCTATAAAATATTATACTAACAAATATAAATGCTTAATTATCCAAGGTAATATTTTTAAATATTGCGATTTTTTTAATTTTTTTTTAAAATATTATACTCAAAAAATTATTTTTCATAAATGTGTATTAAATGTGCAAACAGTATCTGTACCTTCAATAGATTTGTACTGAAGGGGGTTGGTTCTATCATTTTTCTAGTGAAATCACTCTTATACTTCCGAGATTAATTATTTGGGACATAACTAGCAAATATATGTAAGTGATGTATCAAGTGAAATTGTATATAGTAGTACTTTATATTTAACCAAAAAAAATAAATTCACAAACTACATGTGGAATATTGTAGACTGCAAATGATTTTAAAAGGTTAAATGATATAAATTTCAGTTTTAAATTTTAAAAACTTGTAGCTACATGATTTTAAAAGATTAAATGATATAAGTTTCAGTTTTAAATTTTAAAAACTTGTAGTAATATCTAGAGCAGGATAAAAGATATGGGTTCTTATTCTATCCACTCTAAACCCTGTTATACCTACATTAAACAATCCTGATAAACGTTAGCTTTTCAAATAGTGTTGATCCATCAAATAGATAAAATATGTATAACTTATAAAAAAGAAGTTTATTAAACAATTCGTATCTTATATTCTGTTCAAACCAATCATAAACTTTATTTTATAGGTAAACCAAAAGTACTGCTCTCTACTGAGAATCGTATCTGAGAATTTTATATTCTATTTTGCTTTCTTAATAAAATATTAACCAATGAAAAATATTATTACGGACTAATGAAAATTTGCATGTACGATTTTTAATGAAAGATGCAAGGCTATATTTTATGACAATGATCATTAAAAAAAAAAATGCAATGAAGATCGTAAACGCTTAAGACCATAAACAAATAGGTTATGAATATTTTAAGCAAATAAAATGCATAATCAATTTTTGGTACTTTCTTCTAATAGATACTGTTATTATAAAGCAACCTTCTTATGTATTTGAAAACTTACAGTATTATAATGAGACACTTATTTGAAATGGGAAATCGACTTTAATCTCTTATTTGATTATTTCAAAATATAAATGATTAATTTAAACATGACCTTAGTACTATTATACTATTTTTCACAAAGAAAATTGGAAATGGAGCAAATTTAGGTGCGTTTGATGTGTATATATATCTATTATAAAAGGATTTTATTAACGTGTGCTTCTATAACACACTTTTTAATCATTTATATAAAAAAATTTATTCACAATTTATTCTAACATTGTTTATGTAGAGGGATAAAATTATCATATTAATATATTAGGTTAGGTCCATAAATTATTTGGCTTGATACAATAAGTCTAATCCATCTATTAAGATGACTCAACAAGTATTGCTTAATAAGCTCAAAATAAAGATTGTTAGACCAGTTCATTCAGTTTCAACATTTTTTAAGTAGTCTTATGCACTCATAAAAAAAGCTATTGGCTTTGGAATTATGTCAAGCTCCATATCGGCTATCGATTGCTAAAGTAATATAATAGATGTCATTAAATTCAGAAATCTATAAATATTCTACCATTCTTCCTCATTTGATAATTTTTTAAAGATAAAAGAAATGGTATTCCATTATAAAATTTGTACTCTTAAGGATCAAACAAATGGCTCAAGAATGAAAAATCTCAATTGCTCAAGCTACAAAGTCAATGTTTGAAGTTTTCTTGACTCCCCTGTCTATCATTTGTATATTCGAGACTTCGAAATTGCTCATTTTTTCTTTCTATCATTTTCTTTCAAATTATTTTATTATGTATCATCTTTATATTACTTCTTTAAAATCATATATATATATATATATGATACTTGTGCTATGTGATTACTCAAATTAGAACCCTATCTTTCTAGTTTACATATTTTATTAAAAAATTAGTGTACGAGAAGGTATGATTTCTTAATTAGTATTCCTAATACAGCCAAACTTTTCTGTATTAAAAATCCATAATCCGATAAAGTGTGAACTCCTTAATAAAAAAAATGGGTTCTTCATAGACAAAGGGCAAAGACAATAAACAAAATAAAACAAATTGGCAGATAGAGTAATGTATAGGGCCCATCATATGTACAGGAAAAGGTATCTTTTCGGTAGCACGTAGACATGTCTAATTACAAAACCAAACACGATGTAGGATTACTAACACCTGCACCGATAATGTGAATTTTAGAACATTTGTGAAAACTAAAAGTAAAACTTGAAAACAAGTGTCCTTTTTTAGCTTTTTTTCTACTACTCATTTGACAATCATAACACATATGGACCTACATGCCTACTTTGGTACGAACTCTTGCACGTTGGACCTTTATGGCGGTGAAATTATAGTGAGAGACAAATGGACCCACCTCAATTTCTACTAAAGAACACGTCTGGCTTTAGAATTGATATTATCCAAAGGTCATGGAAAATACTTATAGAATTTGGATATTTAACGGTATGTATAAATATGGATGTTGGTTTTTGGATTTAGATACTTTTATTTTTTTTCAATTTATATATCAATTATTATAAGATATACCTTATGATATCATTATCTCTTTTATAATCTCAATCATTAGTTATATATAGCTATATTATTAAAAGATAAATTAAAAAAAATTAAAATAAAGTAAATTAAAAAAATATATTTTTATAATTTTTTTAGAAATTACTTATTATCACTATTATATATTTGAATTTCATTAATACTTATTTACCATATGTGTATACATGAACTTTTCTCCCCTTTTCCATGTGTTTTCTTCAACTACCATAACGTCATGTCATGAACTCAAAAGTCTTTATAAACTGCCCCTTTCTTCCATTTGCATTTCCCCGGCAGATGTTTGGATAGTTGTAAGTGAGAAGAGATTTGAAGAAGACTTAAGGTCGAAGATCTTTTGTTTTTTCAATTTCAATTATGTCAGGCAGACGATCAAGTCATTGCAAGTTCACCGAAGATGAGATTAATGATCTCATTTTGAAACTACAATCTTTGCTTCCACATGTTAATCAGAATGGGAGGGTATACATACATGGCCCTAATATTTTCTCTCTCTCTTTTTCTTTTCCCCCTTTCATTTGTTATAGTGTTTAAATGTGTCAATCATGTCCCTAAAAATCACTTTCACATGATGTCCTTTGGTTTAATTCCTATAAGTGCATCTTCATTAGGCATATTAAGAATAGTTTAATTGGTACGTGGAATTGTTAATATATAAGATACGAGTACGTTGTCTACGGTATAGATATCTTGCACTAATATGATCCATAAAGACGGGTTTACAGAACCATGTTCAACTTATAAGACATCTATGATTATGTAGCACCCAGAATATGTTGTGTTTCTCCACCTCAAAATGACGTTGTTCTTTGTTTTCTCTTTCTTTTCTTTGGAGCTGACTCTGCAGACCAAAAAAATCTGCATTCCTTTGCTCAATGCTTAATATTGACCTAGCTAGAAGTTACTACTTGGGTCAATAGGGAAGTAAAAATTCCTGGAAACTATCATCATGACCTTCTCCCTCTTTTTGGCTGTGGACTTGGTTACATGATGTTATTAAAACAAAGTATCCCTATTAGATGTATGGTATGAACATATTGTTCTAATAGAGTCTACATAGACTAGGTTCATGAAAGAAAAATGTTGATATTACCATGAGAGCGACAATAATGGACGTTAGATGCTGTACCTAATAAATGCATCAACAAGACCTAAGTATGACAAAAAACATTTCAATTATTTTTTTCGATGAGGAGGTAGGAAAAATGTCTCACTTAAAAAAAAAAAAAAAAAACTCAGCACGTACAAATAATTATTGATTTCCACATATTCTTAGTGCAGTTTGACCTATTTACTCCATCTAATTGCATACTTGAACATATTTTTTTTAATATAATCCTTACTCGAATAAAGTAAAATTGAATATGATGATGAGTTGTGCCATTATCATGTCTTGTATACTTTAATTTGTTCTATTTTGTAGAAGCTAACTAGCCTAATAGGAATTATTTGTCTTCTTTGGAAACAGGTGCCAGCGTCAAAAATATTGAAGGAAACATTCGAATATATACGAAAGCTGCACAAAGAGATGGATGAACTGTGTGAAACTATAAGCCAACAGCTCAATAATGTTGACATATCCGGTGTTGATCTTGATGTTATTAGAAATCTTCTACAATGATTCTCTTTCTTTATCTATATGTTGGTTGGTTTTAAGACAACCTTTTAGGGAGAAAGATATTCTGTTTTTATTTTCATCACTATTAGGTTTCATGTTTGCCAGATTTTCCTCTCCTAGAGGCTAGATGCCATATATATTAGAGTTTTAAATTTAGTTAAACATTTTCTTTTTTCGTTCACTTTATGATAAACCTTATATTGTGGAGATCTAATAAATAAACGCGGTTTATCTTTCTCCTACTTTTTGTTTTAATATAGTAACGCATTATTTATCAAATGCGCTTAGTCGTAACTAGGCAATTCTTATACAAAGTGTGTGTGTGTGTTGGGGGCTCGGGGAGGGGGGCGGGGTGGGCGGTGGGGGTGGGAAAATACTAGATCACATCGATTACACCAAGTGCTTTTTTACTATCTGGAACTACATCCGAAAATTATTACTTGGTGGGAATAAACTTCCTAAACTACATATGTATGACCTCATCTCATTATAATTTTTAAAAATATATAAATAAACCTAAAGAGTTGCTAAAATAAAAAAAAAACTATTAGTAAGAAAATAAAAATTAGAAAAAAAAAACTATATATAATAATGGGTCTTAGGTTTGAACGACAATTTATAACAAGTACATATATTTTCAAAAATTATAAAGAAAAAAAAGAGTAAAATCCCTCCTTAAAAAGTTTATAGAATCAATTTGTATTTGAACAATATAAGTCTATAACAATATCGAAATAACCTTTAAAAATACTCAACCGTGTTGATTATAAGGTTATTCCATTCTTATAAACAAGCTACCTTCGTTAATAATAGCATTCTCAGACAACTAATTCCGCTATGTGCAAACAGACAAACATAGACATTATAATATAAAAGAAAACCCACTAAAAAGAAAAGGAGAGGCTATGCATGACCTTACTATATAATGTGCATCTTGGTGCCAACAATACAATTAATCCAAAACCATACTTATGTTGAGACCGTGGACTATTTATCACCTCATACTTTTTATTATTCAATTACTTATGCAATCCTGACTAAAGAACGAAGTATACTTAAGTATTAATTATCTGATTAACCCCACATTACATCATGAAAGGCACTGTTAGTGAGCAGAAACATAGTATTGGTAGGATTTTCTAATATTCTGATAGTCAGGATTTTACAGAAATACAATCAAGTTGTTAAGAGGACGAGAAAAAGACTTATCTTTATTTTAGTCGTACAGCAAGTAGCATCACCATCTAGCATTTATTTATAATGTTTAATGGTCGAAAACACAGTGAGCCCCCCCCTGGTCTTTTCCCTCTACTTGGATTTCTTGGTTTCAGTATTATTCTTAATGCACATCTTCAATGGGAAAACATCTTTCCCCATTCTCTCTAGTATTACTTTGCTATCGGGTCACTCAAGGAATATTTATCCTTACAAGATGATCTTTGCTAATTTATATGAAATTCCATGTGTGCCGGCCCATGCCAACCGGTTTAGAGAGTAAGCTAATGATGTCTTTTGGCTTTTAGACTCCCATAATCAAGGGTGCAGCGCCTTTGTTATTTCTAGAATTTCATAAAAAATAAATGCAGCAGGATCGTATGACATCTCGGCATTTTTGCATTAAAGACTATTGCAGGAATTTGAGTAATATATTGTATTTCATATTCTTTGAATACAATACTATATATTACATATCCATCCCCTATAAATTGGAGCTCACTGTACTAAATTTCTCAAGCAATTCGAGATATAATTTATTTTACTCTCACTGTTCTAGTTTTATTACATGGTATCAAAGTTCACTTCTCTTTGATACTCAAATTGTTTGTTCTCTTTTGCTAGTCCTTTCTCTCTCTCTCTCTCTCCCTCCCTCCCTCCCTCCCTTCCTCCCTATGTTCTGTTTTTAGGATTTCAAACAATCTCTAACATCGGTTTTCAACAAACAATCGCATTTTTTTTTTTTTAAATCGTGCAAAAGAGATGAGTTGCACGCACCACGTATGTCACCAAACTCCTCTAAACGTAAGCGCTCGCGCTACCAGGGAGTCCAGCATCTAAGCTTACATGCACACCATGCCAGCGCCTGGGTCCCGTCATCCGTGCTTCTTCCGATTAGATGCTGTCATGTCTCAACAATTAAGATGCCATCTACTAACACAACTTGCCCTGCCATCAAATATGCCAGCAAAAATTGACAATTCGTATCGACCTTCATGTCACCATGTCATGTCAATGCTATGTCACATGTTATATTATCTCATAGTCATGGCATGGCACCGCCATGTTATCAAACAACCGCTAGATCAGCACGTTTCCATGTCAGCCCTAGCTTGCTATGTCAATAGCTCCATTTTAGGTTATTTTGGATCGGTTTCCTAGGTTTTTTTAGTGTTTTGAATTCTATTTTAGCCTCCATTGTCCTAATTCTGTTGATAAGATTTACCCCTTTTGGGACAATCATTTTTCTTTTCAACAGGCTGCAATTCCCCTTAAAGAGACTCCTTTGTTGAAAGTGCCGCGAACATTGGGCTCGAGCCCTCTTATTGAGGTTTGTCACATTGAGAATGAGAAAGGCAAGCTTTAAAAAGAAACTGGCATGTATCATGCCATCAAACTCAGCTGCTTTTCTTTATCCAGACACCCAAGTCTTCTGCAAGCCTTGTCACTGTTCTCGAGCACTAAGTCCAAGACTTTCAATTTTAATTTAAGATGATCATGAGCCTTACCCTTCTTCAAGATGCTGCTATCTTAGGACTTCCTCCTCATGGGGAGGCGGTTCGATCTTTAGTTGACATCCTAGAATTACCTAGGACCCATTGTAGAATATAATGAGTTCCGTTCCTCCATTTCCTCTAACAGCTCTTACATTTTTTCCACACGGTGGCTTCATCTGCCACAGTAGTCTCGAGAGGTTAAGGAACATGGGAATAGGTCTAATACCAATTCAGACTACCTATCTCAATTTTTGTGCTTTCTAATATTTCATATCTATAGTTGAAGGGGAAAAAAAAAAGAAAAAGAAAAAAGTTACGCCCAAAATTCTCATGATTAAATGAAGCCAACCGGTAATTTACGGGAAGTCTTTCTTTAACCCAGTAAACCATTAAACTACTACTAACCCATATTTCTTCAAGGAGTCTTAAATTTTTTTAACATAATTTTATGATCGATTATTCTCTAAAAAATATTTACATACACATTGTGTTAAGTTGTTTGGAAAAATATCCTTAGTTTTATCAAGATGGTGAGATGGATCACTTAGCCCTAGACTTGGGTCTCATTCTCTACCCGTTTATTATTGACTAGGAACATCACAGCCAACCTAGGTTAGCTCGACACAAGTTGGCTCATTTGAATCATTTGTGCAACTCTAAAGTCTTCCTACAACCTACTTTATTCTCAATATAGCTTTCAATCTTGATTCTATAGGTCAATTATGTAGTTTAGGACATGCTATTTTGTTTACCCCTTCAATTGTCAAGTTAGGATTTGTACATTGGGAAGATTTTTGGAATAGGCCACAAGGTGAGCGAATTGTTTGAACTTAGCTCCTCAAATCTCCTAGTGAAACATTGAAAATTTTTAACAAGTATCCTTAAGAAATTATACAATATTCTTATTTCTATTGTAGTGATGATGTAATCAAAACTCCAATTTAGAATATACCTTCAAATAAAACATTAATAAATTATGTATAACACTTTAGAACTTGAAGCATTACAATTCGTCACGTGTCACTACTGTAAAGCGACACACTAAGGCTCTAAACTCCACAATACTTCAAAACCTGATTATTTACATTATCCATCATACTACTATAACTTCAATCAAATAAATGACTCTCAAATGAAGTATATCACATCTCTTTATTTAATAATAACAATTCTCAAGATAACAAATATTTCTATAACTTTTATTTAACTAATAAAACTTTAAATTACAATTATTCAAATTTCTCCAAATAATAATAATGTTCCCTTCCCATCTCATCCATATAATGCCTCACCAAGTCTCCATTCTCATCATATTCCACTTGCTTGTTATTCTTACGTGTAGCTAAAACAAATATAGGAATGGGGGTGAGCCTAAGCTTGGTACGTGAGTACCACACTTACATGCACAAGACCCACCACAATAATAGCACATGCATATATGTAACAATTATCCATAACATATTCACACTTTAACTTATACACAAGTCTCAAAATGAATTATATCACACAAGAGTGCTCATAACCTTGGTACACACAACATTTGTTCTGATGGGAACTACCACTACGAGCACTATCTAACCTTAATGGGAACTACTATTGCGGGCCCCGTCTAACCATAATTTACCTCAGATCAACTTGATGCACAACTCTACTAGGGATAACACGGCATACCGATCATCTAGATGTCTCCTAAGGATCTGCCACTGCGAGCCCCTAAGCTTAGCCAAACACAAGTAACATATTTCATTCAATTCATACAATACTTTAACCTTTCATTATTTCATATAAAATTCATTAAATAGGTACCTAGTAAACACATACAACAAATAAGGTAAACATGTACCTGAGATCTTAGCCTTAAGCACATTTGGTCCCAAACTTAAGCTATGTTGATATCTGTACAATCATCAATACATCCTTCTTAGTACTAAACCTAAGAATAATATAACTCTCTTAATTTTCCTTAATCTATTAAGTTATCTAAGGTCTTACTAATTATCTCGGTTGTGTGAAAATTGGTTTAATTTGGAGTTAAACAGATATATAATGATATGGTTTTTTACTCAACATGGCCATGTTAGAATTCGTGTAGCTCAATACGGCTAGTACACCACCGTGTCAAAAGGTCGTGTATCTTTCAATGGGTTTTGGGCTCAACACGATTGAAACACAACCATGTATCTCTCGGTTTCAACACGATCAAAACACGACCATAGAGACAGGTCATGTATCTTTTAGTGTATCTATTGTGTTCAAAATGAGAGTAACATGACCGTGTTGGGAGGTCATGTATCTCTCGGTATGTCTTGGTTAATTAATACAGGAGCAGCACGATCGTGTTGAATGGTTGTGTATCTCTTTGGTTTACATGGTCGAAATACGGCTATGTTAGGAGGTCATGTATCTCTTAGTAAGGTCCTACAAAACCTAATTTTTCTATACTAATTTCTCTTAAATCCTAATTGCTATATTTTCTAGTCTAACTAATCATTATTTTACCCATATCTAACATAAAATTAAGTTTTAGTGTACTCACTTGGCTTGGATTCGCACTTGGAGTTTGAACTTGGTTGATTCCTATCTCGACTGATAAGGTTAATAGTCTTCCTTTGTTCCATAATTCGTATGTTGGAAGAGTTGCAGGCCTTTGTGGATTTAACTTGAATACAATTTGTTCCTCATCAGGAAAATCAAACTTAACCACTAGATTGTGACAATCTATAATGACATTGTAGTTAGACAACCAGTTCACTCTTATAACTAGATCAAACTCTATCTTCTCTAATACAAACAATTCAGTTGGCATTTTCTTGCCATGTATTACAATCTCTATATCTTTACACATTTGATCTAATTTCCCTCCTACTCTAAAAGGAGTATTTACAATCATAGCATCCTCCAATACAATAGGTTTTAATCCATGTGCATTCATAAACATAAGTGATATACAGGAATATGTTGCATTAGTGTCAAACAATACATAGGCAATATTTGAGTTTATGATTAATGTACCTACTATGGTATCCTGATCATGGGCATCCTATTGCTATTGTTGTTGCAATGCAAACACCTTACCAGGTGCCTTCTGTCTTGGTCCCGTGTTCTGATTTCTACCTAGTGGTCCTCTAGGTGCAAGTCCTATAGGCTATTAGGCTTATGGGGGTGCAATCACCTGAGTGTGATGAGCACCACACTCGAATGATATGTGTCCTCTTTGCTTACAAGTGTCGCAGAAGGTTTAAAGGAGGGTCCTTTCAGTGTAGCTCCTACTACTATATCCTATTTTGCCATATGAAAAGCATGCCCCTTTTGGCCAATCACACTATTGTAGATCATAAGGTCCAAAACATCTAAGACACCTCATACCCTAACCTGTTTGTGGCAAGGGAGGCAGTGCTAGAGCTGTAAGCCTAGTTTGAATAGGTTTAAGCACATAAGCTATAGGTTTGGCTTGATATATAGCTAGCCTCTTTCCTTTGTCTACATAAGGTATGTTAGAAACAGGCCTTTCCCGAAAACTGATCTTGATCTGTGGGATAGTTGTCTATCTATTCTCTTTTCGCTCTATTTCAAGTATTTTGCTTTTTCAACTACTTCTGCATAAGAAGTCAACTGAAAAGCCCCCACTTTATGTTGCAAGGTAAGCTTTAGTCCCTTAAAAATCTTCTAGCTCAGGAGGCATCATCTCCTCTCATCACCTCTAGCAAAAGTTTTCTTAAGTGGTTTAACTTCACTTCATATGCCTCTATAGATTTGTTGCCCTATTGGCAATTATAATAATTATCTTCCATTTTGTCTTTGATGTTGTTGGGGAAGTACTTTTCATAGAAGAGTTCCTTAAACCTCTAAGTTAAGAGCTCCTGCTAATCTAGACATATTGGTCCACCAATCTACTACTGCTCCTTTCAGCATGTAAGTAGCATATCTCACTTTCCTGTCTTCAAAGACCATGAAAGCTTTAAAGGTCCTTTCAATCTCGATAATCTAATATTCAACCTTTAGGTAGAACTCCTTAGTTAATCTTACAAATTTATCTAGCCCATAAGGTTCCTCTACAAGCCTGATAGGTCTCACAACCTGCTGCTGCTGTTGTTGTTGTTGTTCTAGCATTCCCACTAGAGCATTTATAGTCTCTAACAACTGAGTAGCTGTGACATTAATCTGCTCTAGGGTTTCTTGCTAAGGTGGTCTTTGAGGGTTCCTATCCTATAGGGACATCTCCATCATGTCCAGCACTAGATGAGCCCCACATGATACTTCTTCTTGGAGGCATTCTGTATAAATTGAGACAACAGAGTGATCCCAGAGTTAAAATTATAAAGCAAGTTAGTGACAGTATACATCTATGTACACTCAAGCTCAAACACACACACACACATATATATACATAGTTAAATAGGAATATACAATAAAATACAATTACATAAAATATTTGGAGCAATATAACATAATAGTTACCCTTTAATTTACCCTATCTCTTCATTTCTTATGGTTCTATAGATCGGGTACTTAGTCTTCTAATGATTCCAACTTACTTTTTACTAGTTGAATCCTATACCCTTTGGATCATTACTTAATTCTAGGAGTCATCGACCTAATCTCTATTTGATCATATCCTAAATTCCAAAGATCATCAAAACATATGCTCTGATATCACTTAAGCTATAATGCCCCAAAACCTGGAGCATCACAGCCCACTATGTGTCACTACAGCAAAGCGACACTCTAAGGCTCTAAACTCCACCATACTTCAAAACCTAATCATTTACATTATCTATTATACTTTTATAACTTCAATCAAATAAATGACTCTTAGATGAGTCATACCACATCTCTTTATTTAATAATAACAATTTTCAAGATAACAAATATCTCTATAACTTTAATTTAACTAATAAAACTTTAAATTACAATTATTCAGATTTCTCCAAATAATAATAATGTTCTCTTCCCATCTCATCCATATAATGCCCCACCAAGTCTCCATTCTCATCATATTCCACTTGCTTATCATTCTCGCCTACAGCTAAAAAGAATATTGAAAGGGGGGTGAGCCTAAACTCAGTACTTATGTACCATACTCACATGCGCATGACACAGCACAATAATAGCATATGTATATATGTAACAATTATCCATAACATATTCACACTTTAACTTACACACAAGTCTTAAAATGAATTATACCACATAAGGGTACACATGACCTCGATACACACAACATTTGTCTTAGTAGGCACTGCCACTATGGGCCTTGCCTAACCCTAATCTACCTTAGATCATTTCAATATGCGACTTCACTAAAGATAACGCGGCATACTGATCATCGAGGTGCCCTCAAGGGATCTACCATTGCGAGGCCTTAGGCCGAGCCAAGCACAAGGAACATATCTCATCCAATTCATACAATACTTTAACCTTTCATTATTTCACATAAAATTTGTTAAATAGCTACCTAGCAAATACATACAACAAATAAGGTAAACACATACCTAGGATCCTAGCCTTAAGCAAGTCTGGTTCCAAACTTAAGCTATGTTGATATCTATAAAATCATCAATACATCCTTCTTAGTACTAAACCTAAGAATAATATAACTCTCTTAATTTCCCTTAATCTATTAAGTTATCTAAAGTCTTACTAATTATCTCGGTTGTGTGAAAATTGGTTTACTTTGGAGTTAAATAGATATATAATGATATTGTTTTTTACTCAACACGGCTATGTTAAAGGTCGTATAGCTCAACATGGCTAATACACGACCATGTCAAAAGGTCATGTATCTCTTAATGGGTTTTGGGCTCAACACGATCAAGACACGGCCGTATAGACATGCCATGTATCTCTCGATTCCAACCTGTTTGATTGGCCACTTGATTCACCTTTAGTCGCCTTAGGTTTTCCTACAAGGTTCTTTTGTCTTATATCTCTCTATACTGTTGTAATTTGTCCAAGTGTGAAAAAGGAGAAACCCTAAGTTAGTTCGCTTTTGTAATCCGGCCAAGAAAATACACTTTTACCCTTTGTCCCACATGTTTATTTAAGAACTTGCCACTCGTTATATTTATACATATATTCATTTTTTAAATGTGTATTACATTATGCTAGCATTTGAATTTATAATATAATAAGAAATTATTACACAAAATGTAATATATAGGAATTGATATTATATGTGATAAGAATAAAATATTTTGATAATATATACCCTTGAAATTCTAATTTTAGAACTTCTAATTAAATAATCTTGAAAATCTAAAAACACTTATAAATAATCATATCTTCTTACATGTAAATATATCTAATATATTTTTTAAAGTATTATGGCAACCCCTAAAATGCTATTATGGAAACAACATAGTTTATCTATACTGCTTAGATTTAAATGGCCTATTTACCTACTTGAATAGATTAGATATGGAATAAAAAAAATTAATCCTTAGAAATGATTTTTATCGATAATATGTAAGAAATCTATTTTAGGACATTTATTTCGTGTACATATTTATTTCAATAATACTTATTCTAGTGTTTACCTAGCACTTCATTAATTATAACATTAAATTAAAAATATGACAAAATTATAACATTAAATTGAAAATATGAAAAAAAAATCAATATATCCCTATTTAATCATCATAGAATATAACTAATAGTAATTTACTAAGAGTATAATTGTCAATTATTTAAAATTTTTATTCCACGTACGAGGGAATAAAAAAATACTACTGTACAATAGGTAATAACCATGGTTATCAAAATCGCGATTTTACGTAGAATCGCTAGGGGGTCCATAGAATCGGAACGTAAAAACGTAAGTTTTTACAACCTTTATAAAATAACCTTGAAATATTAAAAATTTACTTACAGTAGTCATTAAAAAATATAATGGATAATATAAATTAAAAATTTCAGCATAGAATTGGGTCATAAATCACAATAAAAGTCATAATATAGATAATCAAGCATAAGTTGTATAATATAAATAATCAACCAAAAGTCTCAATAAAAGTTATGAAATCATAAATCATATTACAAAACAAGAACTAAAATAAATCATCACAATTTCCACCATCTCTCTCATCCATATCATCATCATCATTTGCATCATCATCATCTTCTTCTTCATCAATGTCAACATCATCATGAGGTGTATTGCTACCAATGATTTTCATATCCTCTAATTCCAAATTTTTTGAAGTTCCTATTTGCATTTCAGCTTCAACATTATCAATATCATGAAGTTCCTATTTCCCATTGTTGCCTACATCAATTCCATGCTCCCAACCTACATCAGATCTACTTCCAAGTGAATTCTTTCTTTTCAAACTCTTTCTAGATGATTTGGAAGATGACATTTTAACTCAACCAATACTTAAAATCCTGTAAGAAAAAAAGAAAAAAGAAAAAAGGAGTAAAGAGAGCTATGGTAGAAAGTAGAAACTATAAAGTACTATTACATATTTACAAATTACATATATAAAGTAAATTGCTCATGCTTATGCTCATGTAACAAGTAATTACTAATTAGAACTAGAAGAGATAGCAAGAAAAATAACTATAAAGGTTTTCTTTAAATCATCATCAAGAAAAGGAAAGCAAAACATAAGGGGTAACAAGCTTTACATTCCATAAAGCTAGAAAAATGAGTATATTATAAATTTATAACTAAGTAATATAATCCCATTTCCAAATTATAACAATATAACTTAGCACACCACATGCTCAACCTAAACCCTCCAAATGAAACTTGTATGAAGGATTAAGTTTCTCTGGAATTGGATTCATTGATATTTAAGCACATAATACATTTGGGCGGGATATCAACTTAGATTGAGATCGGATAAGAAAACATGAAGAAAAATGCTTTTTGGAAGGAACAGGGGAAGAGCACGACCGGGTAATTAAATTGCACGGCCATGTGTCAAGGAAACACGCCTACAAAAGCACACACAGTTGAAGGCACGGCCGTATGTTGAGCTTGGAAAATCCACAAAAGCACACACGGTTGAGTACACGGTTGAAGGTACGACCGTGTGTTGAGCTTGGAAAATCTACAGAAGCACACATGGTTGAGTACACGGTTGAAGGCGCAGCCTTGAAAGCCATCAACCCATTCACAATCACAACTCACAAGTATAAAAATTCACATGATACACTACATTACAACTGTACAAGTACAAGTATTGCTAGTCAATAGTTATACAAGTCATACCTAACACAAAACTCGCGTCTATGAAGATAGATCTTAACTCGGTGGCTTGCTGCAAAAAGGATCGCTACTTGGTGATGCTCATTGTTTCCAATTTCGTTCAATACACAATCGTAACAACACGAAGGAGAAGGATCGCTGGCTCGTTACTCGGCGCTCTTTGTTCTGATAGTATCAACTCAGCTCAGTGTGGAAGTGGAACTATGGATCTCGGCTCACCTCTCCTGTTTTCACTGTCTCTCTTCTCCTCTCTCCACTGAACTCTGAAGAACTTCAACGTATAGGCTACAGCAACAAGCCGGAAATTGCAAAGGACGCGCCGAGTCGCCGGTTGGGCTAGGCTGGGCTGGGCTTGGATCCGATCCGAATGGCTTAAGCCTGCAATTGGAAATATTTATGGAATTGGTTGAAACGGATAGAATCATGATTTTGAACGATTTTACTGTTCAAAATCGCAATTTTATTACGATTTTGCTTCTCTCCGATTTTGTGTGCGAGTTAACTAGGAATATATATACAAACTCGTAAAATCGTTGAATCGTACGAGTTAAAATGTAATTTTGACAACAATGGTAATAACTATTCCCTATAAAAAGGAAATAAAAAAGTTAATAGAAAAAAAAATTCTTTGACCAATTTACAAGTAAATAATATAATAGAAATTACTTAGAGAATAATTACTTCTTTCTCTTTATTACCTCTAAATAAATGTCTCTTATATTCATTTTGTATTGATATTAAAAAGGTTAATATTGAATCTAGTAGTTTAAGTTGCTCTTTTTTTACAATTAAATACCTAAACTTTGAAATAGTAAATTCAATACTTAGTTGAACTTTTTGTGCTCCCTATTACTACCGAGCCTAACTTTGTTAAGCCCTATTAGTTTATGTGGATGCACTAACCGATGGACATCTGCCATGTGTAATTTGAGGTTTAACATTGATGGCTTGGCACCATTTCAACTTTCTAAGTAGACTTTAAGAAAAAAAAAAAGAAAAAGAAAAAAGAAAACACATAAAAAACGAAACATTAATCATCTTTGACTTATTCTAGTAAACATATTAACCCTACTTGACTCTGACTCCAAAACTAAACACAATAAGAGAAAAGCCATAAAACCCTAAAATTGCCATAGGAAACCTTAATTTGTTTTTTTAAAAAGAAAAAGAAAAAAAACACATCAAAAGTCTTTTATGAGTTTACAAAAGCAAAACCATAATCCTAATATTCTCTTTAGCTTAAACCCTAAAATTGAAATCCCCTTAACCATTTGAAACCTAAAATCTAGGTTTTCTTCCACATCTTAATAGAAAATAGCATGAAAGAGAAGACATCAACTCCTTGAAGATGGGGAAGTCTTCCAACACATCTATGGTGTCGGCACACCAATCATCCTCTAACAGCAACGGGTTTGTCTTCTGTAATTGCAGCTTGAAGGTGAGGCTTTCAGTTGTAAAGACAAAGGGGAACCATGGGTGAAATTTTTATAGATTCCCAAGATTTAATAAGGTAATCTTCATTTGATTTCTTTTTTGTTTTTGTTTTTTTTTTTTGGTGCTTTGGATTGTGATAATTTCTTTATAGCATTACGGAATAGGAATTTTGTAGCAAATACAACACTTACCAAAGTAAAATCAACTATGTATGTGTATCACCTCATTTTTTAATCATCTTAAAATTGACAATTGTGGGGATGTTTGGAAATTGTAGTCTTTTGTAAGTTATTTGAACCTGATAGTGTGTAATGAGCACAATGAATAAATTAGGTTGTCTCATTGCATGAATTTATTTGACATTACTAGGACATTAGGTGGTGGTCTGGTTTGATTGTGTGCTTACTTGTACAAGAGGATGCTTGCAACTTCTTTCGATGGGAGCATTGTAATAAAGACAAGCAATAAATAAGAATTAGATGTACATGAAGATCTTAGATTGAAAGAGAGAATCTTGGCATTGCTCATGGAGTAAAAGTTGAGAATATTAGAAGAGAACTCAATGTTGTAAAGAGCAAGTACTTCGGCAAGAGGCAAGATTGCAAGGCTTTAAACTTCTATCAAATTATACAAGTAGATGCTAATTGTCACATGAGTAGGAATTTTCTTGTATTGGATAGTTGATAGGCAATACACAAAAGTAAATATAGTAATTGTGGTTATCATAGATGTTTTGTATCTCTTAGTAATATCTCAGTTAAGACCTTAAAGTGTATGGTTGTAAGGATATTTGAAGTGAATAAAACTATCCTCTTTAATTGGTTTATGTTGATTGCTTTTGTTACCTTGAAGTAATCTTGGGCTAGAACAAGTCTTCAAATTAATGAATCTTAATCTACAAGATGAACAAATGTAAGCTATCAAGACATCAGAGGTGTCTTAAGTACTTAGACTCTAATGCTCAAGTTAATGAAGCAGCATGTAGGTATTGCAATGAAGGTTTGTAAAGGGTATTAGATAATTTACCTGGTTAGAGGAACCTCCTTTTTATAATGCTATCAAGATGTTATATTTTAAGCAATTAGATCTTCCTAAAGACATCCTATTTATCATAGGAAAGAATCAATGGGGTGTGTTCTTTGAAGGAGTTAGATTAGTTTCTTAATTTATTTTGACCAAGTTAGGTACTTTCTTGTTTTGCAATCTTGCTCAAATAAAGTGAGCCTTAAGCCTTAGGCTAATTTAGGCCTATAACAGTTTTGTAGTAAATCATAGAAGAAATCAATTGTCTTTTCACCATAATATATACGTTTTTCATTTTCTGATTGTGTATTCATTCCTTACTCTTACTCTATTTTATTTGAGAAAATGTGTTTGTGACCTTAATGATAGCTAGGTGATAAAAGTGTAAAATCACACATTTATCTATTGCTTACAACATAAATTTAGCAGCAATTTAGTATTCAATTGTCATTTAAGTTGAACCACGCCAAGTACCAAGAACTTATGTGTTTTCATGTTATCAAATAATACATATTCCTCTCAATTTTGCTAGAGGTTTTTTGCAAGAAATCTAGATCTATTTCTCTCTCTCCCCCCTCCCCCACCCCCCAAAAAAAAAAAAATAAACCACAAAAGATTTTCACAATAAAATTGCATATCAGAACATTAGCAGTGTAGGTACAGCAACTTCATGCTCATTTTTACCCTAGAATTTCTTAAAACTCAAAACATGAAAGTTGAAGAGCTCTTCCTTATCTTTTCGTAGCATTTTAAATCAACTCAATCAGAGTTTAGATGTGAATGATATGTCCAATTTAAGAAACTACATTGAAATTGTCCAATAATGTCACCATTGGTTTCCTAGAGTAAAATATAAGAATAATGAGCACATTTAGGCATAAAATAAATGCAACAAACTAAATATTAAGGAGGAAAAAATTACATTTTTCATTCGTATTAATCACATTCATTAGGATTAAATTTGCAAGCACATTCTTGTTAGCCGCATTCATTTGAAAATTTATTATTCAATGATTCCCTTAAACCATTCACAACTCTTATGGAGAAAACTATCAAAGGAAGAGAAATTGAAACATACTTTTATTCCAAATAACTTTACTCTCCCTCCATGACTTCAAATGGGAGTCATTAGAATTTGGTCAAACTAATAATATTCCATCCAAAATCTACCTTGCTCTCTTTCCTCTTTGTAAAACATTAAATCAGACATTGCTCCCATTTTTTTTTCATTAACTTTACATTCAAATACCCTTATCCAACTCAACATTATAGAGTGTTTTCATATTATATATTGCACAAAAAATTAAACTTACTCCTCTAGATAAGATGAGCCAATTAACTATGTCTATAACATAATCTATCCAACAACAAAACTACAAATGAATAATGGTCTTAGCTTTTACATTTTGTTTTCAGTGCATATGGTGAAATAAAAAAAAAAAAAGTTTAGTGTGAAATGCTAAATCAAACCAGCAAAACAATAGAAAAAAATGACCCCAGCAGACTATAAAGTACAAACCATTTCAAAATTTATATATACATTATAAGGTAGTACAAAGCACATTATCTGTATTATGTGTGGAACTTCACACATCTTCACAAAGAAAGGTAAAAATAAATCATCCCTATCTTCATTTATGCCAATTGATCCACCTATACAATGATGTGGAAACCATAACAAAACACTTGAGGAGGAAGCAAAAGATAATTTTGGTGAAGAGTACGTTGTGCGAGACATTCAAGCTCCCAAAAGACTTGTGTCGAGTCTAATTTTTGAATTCCCATTCCTAATCCGATCTAGACTAGACCTTATGCTCATCTAATGTAGATCCTCGACTTGAGTTAGGAATTTCGTTTGATTTTTAGAGTCGCCACCCAACTGTTGTTGGGAAAATTGAATTAAGACTAAAGGAGCGGATTAGTCTTAATTTGGACCACTAGTCGTCGTGATTTCCTCTTCTCGTTTTTGTGAAAAGAGGAAAAGGGAAAACCAGAATTTCTAAGTCCGGAGGCTAACCTATTAAAACCTTTATGGTTACCACATAATCTCTTGAAATTGTTTCTCTTTAGAAATGTATTTCTATTTTGTTTCTGTTACTTTTTATTACGTTTTTGAATTATTTCAAGAAAATGATTTTTCATTGATTTTATGGGTTGACCCGAATGGGTGCCTACGTACCTGCTACTCAGGATTAAACAAGCCCTAGTTCGCTTTTCTGAAAACTTTAAGTTTGTTGTGAATTTAATTTTGAAATCTCTTTTTCTTTATGTTTACCATTTTTGGGATTTTTCTAAAAACTTCTAAACCTAAGCTTTAATTTTATTTTGAAAATGATTTTAGGGAAAACATCAATTTTGGATTTATTTGAAGAAAAGGATTTTTCTAAGTGCTAAAACTCATTTTTATGATTCTTTTATAATTTTGAAATTTTTTATTGATTTTTATGATCTTTGTGATTTTTTTGTTATTTTTGTGATTTCTAAGAATTTTGTGGATTTTTTGTGATTTGTGGGAATTTTTGTTGATTTTCGTGATTTTTGGGATTTTTGTGATTTTTGGATTTTTGGGAATTTTTGTGATTTTCGGGATTTTGGGAATTTTTATTGATTTTCGTGATTTTTGGTTTATTATCTATCTATTTTGACATCTAAAATTTTATTATTATTTTCCTAATATTTTTTTTTATTATTTTTTACTAATTTTATTATTATTTTACATTATTAAATCCTAAAAAAAAAACCCAATTTCTACATTTTCCTATTTAATTGAAAATAAAACCTAAATCAACAAATAAATAAATGGCTAAAGAAATAACAAAATAATAAATAAATTCGGAATAAATAAATAAATAAAATAAATAAATAGAAACAAAAATCTGGAAAACCCGATTTACCTGGATTCGGGTCGGTGCGCGGGTCGGGTCGGTCGGGTCGAATCAGGTCGGGTCGGATCGATCGGACACGGCGGCAGGGAAGGCTTGTTCACGGCATTCCGGTGGCTTTTTGCAGCGGGTGAGGTGTCGAATCCTAGCTTCTCGAGGTTGCTGAATCCAATGGTGGCGGTGGTTTGCTCCCAGATCGCCTCCTGGTGGTGGTTCAACTCCGGCCGGTGCTTCGCGGTTTTGGGTCTCCTCCGATGCTCTCCGATTTGCACTCTTTCCTCACTTTCTCTCAATTGTGATTCGTGCTTTGGCTTCCTCTACTCCTCCTCTATTTATAGGCACTTGAAACCGAGTTGGATAAGCTCGGATTTCCTCCGATTGAAGCTGATCGGATTTTCGGTTAGAAAAACCAACTCCGATTTGTGTCAATCCCTCGATTTGTTGCAATTTGATTCCAATTAGATAATGTTTATCTTATTTATGTTGAAGATCTGTTAGATTTGTGCAAAAAAATCGAATCAAAACGGCCGAAATACGAATTTTTCCTTCTGCCGGCGATCTCGGACCCGAGGTAGACGACGATCACGCGCCCGGCGTGTGCGTTTCCTCCAGCCAATCGGATGCTGCCACGTGTCCTGGATAAGTGAAAAAATTGCAAAACGCGGAAACTGCTCCTCCCGCGATTCGAACCCCTGACCTCGCACCCGCACCGCGCCTTAGCCCATGGTCCGGACCAGCTGAGCTAGCCTACTTTCCTGATTTTTCTAATTTCGCAAATTGCATATATGCAATGCGATTTTCCTATTTTTTTTGTATTTTTTGAAAATTCCAAATGTTGTAAAAATTTTTTATTATTTATTATTGCTATTTCTGAAATCATTTTTCAAAATTGATGTGTTTTCCTATTTATTTTTATTTTTTTGAATATTTTTATTATTTTTGGTAAATTAGAGAAAAATTGGAAAAAATTGGGAAAAATTGAAAATTGATTATTTTTTAGAATTATCGATTCCTAGGGCAAAAATGGGGTGTTTACAACTTGATAATGTAAAGATGCAAATGCCCCCTTTCTCAGATATTGGAGATGCAAATGACTATATGGACTAGGAAGACAAGGTCAACAAGTTGTTTAAATATCATGAGTAGAAAGAGGCAGTAAAAGTGAGATTAGCTACTCTTAAATTTTCTAAATATGTAGCATTGTGGTGGAAATTTTTGTTGAAGGCACATAAATGAGCTAGAGAGCATGAGATCGGGTCATGGATCAAGATGGAAAGACTCTTGAGGAAAATATTTGTTCCTAAGTATTACTTACAAGAAGCATTTAAGAAATTGTAGACCTTGCAATAGGGAAGAATGTGTGTTGATGATTATGTGAAGAAATTTCAAATGTTAATGATATAATGTGAAGTGAAGGAACCTAAGGATAGGACCATAGCATGGTTCATAGCTAAATTATGGTATAAGATTGCTCATGTGGTCGAATTGCAACACCTAAATACTTTTGATGATACAATCAAAATAGCTCAAAGGTTCAAGTGACAAGATGCAATAATCTAACCAATGTCGAGGCTAGCGCCTTTAACCCAACCCATAAGTCATCAACCTGACACAATAGCTAGTTAAGAAGTCAAAGATGAGAAGAAGCCCGACAAGTGAGGAAAGGTTGTTGTCACCCTTCCAAAACCCAGAAGAGAGGTCAAATAAAGCTTAAGATAGAAGACAAGCCAAAGAAAATGCTTTAAGTGGTTAGGATTCAAGCATATTGCTTCTTAGTGTTTGGACCGTTGAGACATGATATTGAAGGGAGAAAGGTTGCAATATGAGGTGCATAGTGCTAAAAAAGAGGAAGAGATAGAGGAGAAGCTAGAGGCCATTGAGGAAGCTCTTGTTGAGTATCACAATGAAAAGAATAATACAGTCTATACTGAGCAAAGATAGTACTTGAGTATGGTAATAAGGAGAGCCACTAGTGTGATCCCATTTGAAAAAAAGAAGCAAAGGGAGAATCTATTTCACATAAGATGTAAGGTGAAAGGGCATCTATGTGCTATGATCATTGATGGGAAGGTTATACTAATGCGGTCATGTCGTTGTTAGTTAACCAGCTCAAGTTGTCAACCACTAAACATCCCAAACCCTACAAATTGCGTTGTTTACATTAGTAAGGTTCTTTGCATGTCACACATTAAGTACATGTACCAATTGCAATTGAGGTAGATACCAAGATGAGGTCTTTGTGATTTATTACCCATGTGTGCTTCCCATATCCTATTAGGTTGACCTTAGATGTTCAACCAACACATGCTCCACAACGGGTACCGCAATACTTATGCATTCCAAAAGGATGGTAAGTGGGTCGTCCTACACCTAATGATGCCCAAAGAAGTACAAGAGGTTTAAGCACAAATTGCACAAGTTTAAAGATAAACTCTATTTATGAGTCGAGGTGAGTTGGAGTAGAGCTTGAGCTCGAAGGAGCCATTATACCTACTTTTGGTTAAATAATTATAAGAAGCTACCAATATCGATGAGACGCAAAAAGAAGGGTCTATTATAGAAGTTCCAAGGCTTGTTTCCTGAAGAGTTGCCAAGTGGTTTACCTCCCTTAAAAGGAATTGAACATAACATTGATCTACAATAGAGCATCTTTATTAAACCAACTAGTATATTGCATGAACTTTGGAGAAACCAAAGAGCTCAAATGTCAAGTGGATAAGTTAATTGCTACGGGGCATGTTAGAAAGAGCACAAGCCCTTATGCTATACTAGCACTATTGGTACCAAAGAAGGATGGAACATGGAGTATGTGCATCAATAGCTAAGCCATCAATAAAATTACCATTAAGTATCGATATCTAATTATAAGGCTTGATGACATGTTATATAAGTTGTATGGAGCTTAAATATTCACCAAAATTGATCTAAAGAGCAAGTACCATCAAATTCAAATGAGGTTAGGGGATTAATGAAAGATTGCCTTCAAGACACACCACCAACTGTATGAGTGGATTGTTATGCCCTTTGGGCTAACCATTGCACTAAGTACCTTTATAAGACTCATGAACCATGTTTAGCAAGATTTATTAGGCAATTGTGTGGTGGTTTACTTTGATGATATCCTAGTCTATAGTAAAGACTTGTGATGGGAATCAAGTTACAAGACCCCATCACTAGAGCATGCACAAGAGGACTTCAAAGACTTACACTTAGGGTTATGTATGATTAGTTGCTGCTAGATGAGTTTTCTTTTATTAGATTTTATTCATTGCATGGTTTTAATGTTTGTTAAACTTTAGTTGTGATTCCGATGGATTCCCAGAGTTGTGTCACAAGTTGTAATAAAGGTATAGAAGAAGAAGAATTGGAGATTAAAGAGTTACAGGACTACCCAATACAATCGTGTTGAGATCATGTCAATCTTAAGTGAAACACAATCGCTTGACATGATTGTGTTTGGGTCATGTCGCTCATCACATGTGAACCAAAAGGTACACGACCTTGTAATAGGATCATGTCATGGTCATGCCATTCATAAAAGAACATGACCGCTCAACATGACTATGTCATGATTGTGTCTACCCGATGATGTCTTTTCTTTCTTTTTTCTTAATTAATTACAACTTTTCTATTGTTATATTTAAACCTTACTTTCAAACAATAATGACAATTATTAGTAGAATATCATTGTTATTTGAGTCCTTTTACTCAAAAACCCTACTCTTATTGATCTATTGATTATGGTGAGTAATTCGATTGAATTTTCTTAAGTCATATCAAGATAATCTAATTGGCATTCATATTATCTACAGTGAGTCATATTTGTTGGTAGAATGAGCATCGTATCTTTTATTTTCAATCTTAAATGTTATTGTGTGTTGCGTATTGTGTGATATCCTAGTAGTCATCTCCATAGGCATATCAACTTGTTCAACCATATTAGCCATCTTAGAGCTGTATTTAAACTACTAAGAACTAAAAGTTTATATGGCAATCTAAAGAAAAGCACATTGCATCAATTCAAGGAAATATTCTTAGGATTCGTTGTGTGAGGAGGAGTTAGAACCGATGACGAGAAAGTTAAGGTAGTAGTTAGTTGGTTAACCCCACAATGTGTGGCTAAGGTTGGAATTTTTCATGGACTAGCATCATTCTACAAAGTTTTCATTTGAAGCTCTAGTGTTATTGTAGCCTCATTGACCGAACTAACAAAGAAGGAAGAAGAGTTTAGGTGTACAAAGTGAGATCAGAAAAGCTTTAAAGAGATCAAAGAAAGGCTTGCCACTACCGTAGTATTTGCTCTACATGATTTTGAGAAAGTATTTGAGTTGGAGTGTGATGAGTTAGATGTTGGAATAACAGTTGTGCTAATGCAAGAGCGATAACCTATTGTTAACTTCAGTGAAAAGCTTGGTGGTGTTGCACTTAATTACTTGACGTATACAAAGAGGTCTACTCCTTAGTGTGAGCACTCACTATTTGGCAACATTATCTATTGCCTCGAGAATTTGTGATTTACATTAACCATGAGTTACTTAAGTGCTTAAGAGGTTCGTAAAAGCTATCCCAAAGACAAGCCAAGTGGATCGAATTCTTAGAGACTTTTTCGCATGTGATAAATTATAAGACTGTGAGTACAAATGTAGTAGCTAACACCTTGTCAAAAAGGCATGTGCTAATCACTACAATGTAAGCTAAGGTTTTAAGCTTCAAAATGATGACCAAGAAGTATGAACAAGATGACAATTTTAGGCCCATTGCGACAAAGTGCAAAGCTAGGATGTCCGTTAATGGGTAATTCATGGACAAAAGTTACTTATATAACAGGGGGTGATTGTGTATCGACCAACTCAGTAAGGGAGCTACTAGTTAGAGAAGCTCATTTAGGAGGACTGGCAAGTCATTTTAGGGAGAAGAGAACATATGAATTACTAAAAGAAAATTTTTTTTTGGCCTAATCTGATGAAAGACATCCATAAGATGCTAAAGAGGTGTGCTACTTGCAAAAGGCTAAAGGAAAGAAGGAACTCCATAAGGAATATACACCACTACCTATTTCTAACAAACCTTGGACTAACTTAAGTATGGATTTTGTCCTAGGCCTACCTTGAATGGCTCAAAGACAAGACTCTATCTTAATGGTTGTGAATTGGTTTAGCAAGATAGCTCACTTCATCCCATGCCACAAGATCGATGATGCATTGTTTGTTGCTAACATTTTTTTGTAGGAGATCACGCGATTGTATGGAGTGCCATAAAGCATTGTCTCAAATTGGGATCCAAAGTTCCTAAGCTTCTTTTAGAGGACGTTGTGGAAGAGATTAGGCACAAAGTTGATGTTTAGCATGTCTTGCTACCCCCCAAACCAATGGTTAAACTGAAGTCATCAATCTCACCTTGGGTGACTTCCTTCAAGCTACAGTTGGCAAAAACCTTATCGATTGGGACTTATGCTTGCTTATCGTCAAGTTTGCCTACAATAAGTCAACACACAATTATACCAGTAAGTCCCATTCATGGTCGTCTATGGCGGCAACCTGACCCTTCCCATGGGTATGATTTCCACCCCGACCTCAAAGAAAGAAATCTTCAATACTATCAACCAAGCCCAAGAGATTGATCAGCTACATCGAAAGGTATATGAGTAGCTCACCAAATCTATTGCCAAAGAACAAGAGCTTAGGAACTAAGAAGGAAAGATTGTGAAGTTTAGTTCTAGAGACTCAATTTGGATTCAATTTAACAAAGAAAGCTCTCCCAATTGTAAAGCGAACATGTTGTCTCCTAAAGTAGATGGACCCTTCAAGGTTCTTCAAAAGATCAATGACAATGCTTATGAACTCAACCTACTCGAGGGCTATGGAGTGTCTTCAACCTTCAATGTCAATGACCTAACTCTATATGTGCTAGAGGAGGATCTATGAGAAGACTCCCTAGATTTAAGGGTAAATCCTTAACATCCTCAAGGGGATGATAGGAAATTAACCATCGGACTCAATACATATGCTAGGGCACAAGGACTTTAGAACCTGACGAGGGGGTTAGTCTCCAACTAATCAGCCAAGGACATCTTTCTTTATGGGTTCAATTTTCATCAGTTGTCGAGCCACTATCAATCACTCACTATTGTCCAAGCTAAGGACACACCACGTTTATCCTTGGAATCGAAGATAACTCGACCCTAGCACTCAAATAGCTTAAACCAACCTATTCTCGTAACACCCGACCAATCTTGAACAATAGTAGACCACTTGCTGACCAATTCAAGTTAGATCACATCGTATTAGCTCAACAATGCTCCGAATCTAGTTTATCTCTTATGCAAAGGGCTCAACTAGTACCTAGTCAACACGTGCCTCTAACGTCTAACAGGCACATATCCACCCAAGATAATTGCCTTTTATCTCTTTATGTTTTTTCCCTTTTTGTAATATACTAAATAGTGCATTTTTGTATGTACTAATTTAGATATTCCATTTTAAGTATGTAACCCTAGGAACTTACTATAAATAGTCCCATTTTGTACTTAGCCAGATATTAATAAACATTCTTGACCTTCTTTTATATTTGTGAGTCTTAGTTAACTCTTAAAATATTCTTCACTCTTATTAATCCCTTGAGCAAGGATTGTGGCAAATACCCTAGACTTTTTGTTCATGCATCATATCAAGCAGCAAATTCCCAATCATGTAATGCTCATTGGTGCATCATATCCATCAAGCAACTCACCGACTCTAACTTAAACCCACCTTAAACCTATTTTCATTGATAGTTCATAATATCCTAGTGAATACTTTAGCTCCTAGGCATATCAACCACCTTTCATTAGTAACTCCTATAAGGTCCCAAATTACATTAGCTTACATTTTTGTAATGACACATGAGTATCAACATGATCCATTGAAGGATAGTACACATAAATGCAAAATATACCATTGTAGACATCATTGTCATGACATACTAAGACTTAATAAACGTCATCTTCAACCATTAACAATGATAAAAAAAAATGACAAAACAAAAGCTAAGTCTACTGGTGTCCAAGTGTCAAACAAAACTAAACATACTTAGACACAATTAGCTAACAGTCTTACTAAAAAATTAAAAAAAAAAAAAAAAAGCATCAACTAGCACTTCCATTCATTAACTACTTGCTTTGTCGACTCTCTTAAGTGGGAACACTGCACTAATCATTATCATCAATTGATTCATTAATATCTATGAAAGAAGGACCAATCCACTTCTTCTTACAAAAGCTCACCATTACTATTCTATCACTCTTTTGCTTGGGAACCGGTTTCTCCTTCCCCTTACTCTCTCCAACTTTATTGGCTTGCGTCCTTTCTACCTCTCTTGCCTCTTCCATATCTGCTTATAATTGTACTTGGCATGCAGCTATTTGCTCTTGTAGCCATTGTCCTTGTTTATGTGTTATGTATGCCTTCTTCGTTCTTAATCCAAGTAAAGAAACATGTGCTATGTTGGTTGTAAACTACAAGTGCAACATTGGTTGTAACCTACAAGTGCAAAATTAAGAGTTAAACAAACTACAAGTAGTACTACATTAATAAATTGGTTCAAAAGTAGTTAATAACACCTTAATTATATGTAATCAAATATTGCCTAAGGATTGCACTTCAGATATGGCATTTATAGGAGGCATAGTGGGGTAATGGTTCCTCACGGTGTTCAGGATAGTGCTAGTCACATGGCATTGCATTTGCTCTAGGTGAGGTAGTATTTGCTATGGGTGAACATGTAAAGCTATATAGTTATGGAAAGCAAGGGGGCATCCATGAAAACTAAGCATGTGCCTTCCTCGATCACAATGGAGTTGAAACACTCTGACATGTTGTTATCAACAACATCACACTTTATCTCATACTTAAACATTGCCTTACACCAATGCTTGGGGTTTTTACACATTAGATCATCAGCCACACTAGGTTTCAAATCTCTAATCCTCTCAACATTCTCCTCCAATTCACCTACAACTGTAGACTTGCATGCAACCCAAAACAAATGTTGTAGCTCACTCCCCTTATGCTTTTTGCTCCAAGTTGCAAAGAAATGCTAAGCACAAAAATGATTGTCCACACGGATAACTTTCTCTTAACACATGCTCTAACCTCTATATAAAAACCCAAAAATAAGTTAGAAAACACATGATTACAGCTTACATAGATGCATGTATTATTAATAACCCAAAACTATAAAATAAAGGATTTACAAAACTTATGAAATGGATATATTACCTTTTACATGTCATTGGTGATTGTGAAGCCAAATGGAGCACTCAAGCCTACTAAAGGATCTAACTCTTGTAAAAACCATGACCAATTATCAATATTCTCCCCCTCTACATAAGCCTAAACAATAGGGTACATCTAGTCATTTGTATCATGTGTAACAGTGCTCAATAACTCACCCTTGAGTTCCCCTTTAAGGAAATAACCATCTAGACCTATAATAGGCCTATAACCCTCTAGGAATCCTAACCCACAAGTGTCCAAACATATGAAGAGCCTCTTAAAGTACAAAGGATGCACTAAACTAGGCCTCTCATCTTATACCTTCCAGTAATTTTCCTAAAAGCATACTCCTTAACTTGTCTACATTGGTTGTAGTTAACATCCACCATCAATTCTTTCTTGGTAAGCTCCTTCATGTTTGTAGTTGACATCTTAGGCATTATTCTTCTCAATTTTAACAAGAAGTGTTTAGCGAGTACTTAGTACATCACCTAGGAGTTTGTAAAAGAAGGCCTATAGAACTCATAGTGCTCCTCTTTAAAGGTTTTTTACTATAAATTCCTTTGTAGAAGACTTGAGTGAAGCATAAATGCAAAAAGGATAGCCTTAGTTCTTGCACTTGAACTGAACCTTCCCATTACCATTCAAGTTCAACTTCAACTCTTGCTTATCATGAATTGAATAATTGTTAATCAACTCTTTAAACTATTCTTTACTTAGAAAAACCATCCCTACACAAATAGAAGGAGCCCGTGTAGCTGGGTCATAGTGATCCTTCATGTTTACTCTCCTCTTTGGCCTTACCTCATCACTTTCCTCACTTGAATCAATATAGAAATTGTAGTCATCATCAAAAACACAAATTCTCTACAACATCCTCTTCTCTCACAATAGCCCCATTCCCATCATGTTTCTTCTTCACCCTTTGAACCTCATCCCTATAACCATTAAACACAATGTCAATGTCTATACCAAATCCTTCGCTTTTATAAGAACCCCTATTAGTAAGGAAAGACTTTTTCTTCATTCGTTCAACTAACACTTCCTTGTCATCATCATAAAAAAGGCAATCCACCTCTACTACATCATCCTCTTCCCTTAAATCTTCATGCCCACTAACTTATTCAAGTTCCACCCCTTCTTGATTCACCTCCTCATCACTATGCTCTACATAAATACGACCACTACCATTTCCCTTTACTATCGCAACCATTGTATTGTAAGGCCCATTATCTCCTAAACCTAGGTTAAACAAACCATCTACTATAGTTTTTCTAAGAATTAAAAAATAAATATTCTTTATGTTAACAAACTCAAAATCTCCGAGAAAGCAAAGGAGCATCACTTCACTAATGGTGTCCACATCTACAATCCACTTGATCTACTCACTTGTTCGGTACTGTCTGTTATCACCTTCTCCTACAAAGTGCCACCCATAAGCATGAGCAAGTTCACCTTACTATTGAAAGGATTGCAAGCTAAAGAGTGATGACAAAGGAAACTAACAAGCTAAAGAGTGATGACAAAGGAAACTAACAAGCTAAAGAGTGATGACAAAGGACACTAACACCATGACTCCAAAGCTCTAGAAATAGTCTTACTATCACCTACTAGTCAACACGAGTAATAAAAAATATTTTAGTATTCACACTTACCTTCCATTGGTGTTGGGAGTACATAATGTCATTTTCAATACAATAATCTACTTTACCTTATCATCTAGTGAAAGAAAGCATTTTTCTTCAACTCAAAAACTTCATAGTAGTAAGGACACTTAGGGTTTTTTATAATAAACTATGAGTGTATGATTGATTGTGGGTTTCACTAAGGTTTTTACACTATTAAGTTAGGGTTTCGAGTCACCACTCCCCTCCCCATTTCATAGGTACACTACACCTCACCATTGTGCTTAATTTTTTAACACATTTACATGATCGCAACTCCTAAGTCATGAAAATATTAAGGTTTATTCTATGATTTGAAGGAAGGATTAGGATTCTTTGGTTGCTAGGTTGTTGGAAAAATTAAGGTTTTGGCAACTCCGATTGTTGTTTTAGGGTTTTGTGGGTCAAATTGAAGGCATCTCGATTTGGGGCTTTTTCATAGAGGAGAAGAGGGATTAGGGTTTCTAATACTCCACATGTGTTAAAAAGCCTTATCATAACTTCTTCTTCTTCTTTTTTTAGTTTAGTTTATATGGAAGCAAACATAGCTTTGAGTCATTCACTTTTAAGTAGATAATACATGTGCCAAAAGGCCACTTGTTATCAATGCCACATAATGTAACAAAACTAAATGGAGTTAAGTGAGCTACTAATAATGAGCTTGAAAAGTCCAATTAGGCATTAAATTCAAGTTTAAGTACTTAATTGTAAAAAAAAAAAAAAAGGACACAGTTGAGGTATTGCATTCAATAATAATCCTATTAAAAACACCAACCATTCTTACAAATAAAATAAAATAAAATTATTGACAATAAAGTCAATGATAATAGTAACATTGAAAACTACAAATAAAAGCCATTAATACTTCTAAGTTACAACTAAAAATTTAAAATCCAATACAGTAGTATTTAATGAACACCTAGATATGAAATAGCCCACCACCAATATTCCTATGCTACATAAAAGTTTGATATGATAAAATTCTTGGTGAAAGAAGTGTAATAAGCTTAAAAATTACTACAAATCCTTGAGACCTAAATATAAAGTTACAAACTTGAGACATACATACCAAAAATTACACTTCTAAAGAAAATTTAAACTATTAAACGATTTAATAAACATCATAATGCTTTCACTTCCATAATTTAGAAATAATAAATCAATATACTAATTTTACAACTATGATCGCATAAAAATATATACCACCATAAAGACGAAGATAGCTATAGTATTAACAAGCTGGTACCAAAAATGTTTGCTATCGTTTTAAAGCTCATTTTACCACATAAATATAGTTTTCACTATAAGGGAAGGGTTCCTCTTAGTTTTACAATATTAAGCTCTTTTCCTTGTTGTGAGACTTATTTCGCTATTCTAACACCATTTTCACCATATATGAAGGTTTTTCCCATTTTCATCATATCAAAACTCATTTCCACGTTATAAGCTTGTTTCAACACACAAACACAATTTTTACCATAAGAGAGGGTTTCTCTTAGTTTTACCATATTAAAGTTCATTTATTCATTGTATAGCTAATATCATCACACAAACATTGTTTTCACCATAGGGGAGGATTTCTCTCAGCTTCACCATATCTTAGCACATTTCATCATTGTAAGGCTCATTTGATCACACAAACATCATTTTCATCATAAGGAAGGCTTGTGCAATTTCACCAATTTTGTGAATTAAAATATTGTTCACATTTATCTATATTATTAAAGAAAAATATATCTCTTTAGTATTTTTTTTATTGAATATTTACCCAATAAGATTAATTTATGGTGCAATACCCAAAAGATATCCACATATACTATTCAATTATAGTTTCATGAACTTCATTCCTCAGCTTACAATTTCCACAAACCCATGCATAATATTCAAATACAGTTTCATGAACTTCATTCCAGTTTACGACTTCCACAACAAAGAATTTCACTTGAGTACCTACAGCCTCTATTATGATCAGGTCTACAATCACTAATGTGACTCCGCTATTGTGCTTAGTTAGGCTGTTGCCTCTCCGTAAACTGTAAAGAGTGGATAGTATCAATTATCGTCCAATTCAGGGACTCAACTACCCTCGGGATTACAGTGCCATTATTGAAACCATTTGTATTTTTCCCCTAAATACTCAACTTTAATTGGTAAACTAAGCATTATTCTCACTTTTTTATTTCACAGGTGTCTCTCATATTTTCATGTCACTACACCAAAAACAGCCTAAGACAACACTGAATTTGTATCATGTTAATTAACCATTCCTTAAAATGCTTAAATGCATCATTTTTTTTTACTGTTGCCTAAAAAGTTATTTAAAAGCAACACTATAAAAATTGTTGCTACAACAATTTAATGCAACGTTAAAGTAACGGATATATAATATTACTAATAATTGCTTGAATAAAGGCAACAATTTATGCATGTTGTTACCTTAGCTCATTAAGTTTTAGCAACATTCATAGAGCAATTGCTTATATCAATAAAGCATGTAACTATTCTAAAAAAAAACGTTGTTATAATAATGCAACCAAGTAATGAAGTTGCAAATTTAATCATTTTAAGCAACAATGAAATAAAATGTTACATAAATAGATTTTTTTTTTACAATAATTATCCAACCCAATATTTCCTAACATAGTGTATAATGAAAACGCTTTTAATGCAAGAATAATTGAACCTATCTTATGTATTAAGATAACTTCAAATCTTCTTTTATTTAACAACTTTTTCATATTAAAAACTAAAACTAATATATCATTCCACAAAATTTGACAAAAATAATAACTAAGATTTAACTAACTTTTTATGATAATAAGTTGTGTAAAGATGATATTATGAGATATTTTATAAATTATTTGTGTTGACTAATAAAAATTTAAAAAAATAAAAGACATGGAAAATCTTGAAAATGGTGGTAATATCCATTATCTATCAAAATATTTTAATATATATAATTTCAAAAACTTTTCATTCTCTTATAACTTTTTATTAGTAGTATATTTTCACCATTCATGATATTCTCATTACACCTTTTTGCTTTCAAAATATCTTCTTCTTTTTTTAATAATTTTCTATTGAAGAGACATATTACTCTTGTAACTTTTTATTGATAGTAGTTTTCTTGTTATTTATATTATTTTGTTATATCATTTACACCTTTTCATTGTTAATATGTTTTTGCTATTAAAATTTTTCTTCTTCTAAATTATGTATTCAAGAGAGATTCTTTATGAAAAAAAAATACTTATTAATATTAATGATAAAGATAAACATCCAAATAGATTCCATAAATTGCACCTTTCTAATCATTCAAATTCAAATTTCACAATAATCATCACCACAAATTAAAAAAAAAAAAGAATATTTATGTTGGATTTTGTATCATTAAAATATTACAGTAGAGATAATAATAAAGCTAAATAAGCAATATTTTCTTTCCTAAATTAAACCTAATATAAGTTACAAAACTCATAGATTGCAACAACAACCTCGTAATAGAATTAAAACAAAAAAAAAAAAAAGAGGACTATGCCATTATTGGAAGTCATTGAGAGTATCTACAAATTTTTTAGAGCAAATCTAAAAGATAATCTTCTTTAATATTAATGTTCTATTTGTTGTTATGGAAGATTGTTATAGCAGAATTAGAATAACATGATTTCAACACCGCCAATCAATTAGTTAAAAGCAAAGTTATCTTACAAACCTTAACAAATAGAAAGGCAACAATTTCTATAAACATTCTCAGTATTTATTTATAGTTCTATTCCAATCTTCAATAAGCAATATACGTAGTGTTAATTTTGTGAAATTTAGTTTAAAAAATGGACAAGAGTTGGATTTATGAATCAACCTCAAGTTCAAGATATATCAAAGGAATTGGAGATTTTCTAGATTTTGCTTGTCCTTGTTTAAGGTTTAAGAATAGTAATTGGTTAGAGTAAAGTTGTTTTAGCACATTTGATATTAAAAGGTTTTGATACATCATATATTAAATGGATTTTTTATGGGGAGTATTTATTATCATCAGAGGATAGAGGTAATGACATCAAAGGAGGTGAAAGAGATGCTTTTGATGACATGGAATGATTAATCCACAATGCTTTTAGAGAAATTGAATTTGATAGTAGAGTTCTAGATGGACCTAATGCGAATACTATGAAGTTCTTTAATTTACTTGAGGAAGTTGATGAAGAGTAATATTCTAAAAGTGAGAAATTCTCAAAACTTTCTTTCATCATTCGATTATACCTTGTAAAATGTCTCCATGGAATGAGCAATGCTTGTTTTAATACTCTCACGAAAGATTTACGAGATGTATTTTCACAAGAAAACCCTCCCCAAGTCATTCAACCATGTTAAAATCATGGTTAAGGATGACCTTAGACTTGATTATAAGAAAATCCATGCATGTCCTAATGATTGCATGCTCTATTGGAAGGAAGATGAGAATAGAGAATTCTATTAGGTACGTAGTACATCTCACTGGAAAGAAAGTTGTGTTATAAGTGCAAATGACGATAGCGACAACTCTTCATGCAAAACAATTAAGATTCCAAGTAAGAATCTAATGCACTTTCCCTTAATTCCAAGATTGCAAAGATTGTTAATGCCTTTTAAGACAGCTAATTTTATGAGATGGCATAAAAATGGCAGGATCCATTATGGAAATATAAGATACCCATCTGATGGTGAGGCTTGGGAAGATTTTGACTTAACTTACCTTGAGTTTGCTAGAGATTCTCGCAATATGAGGATTGCTTTAGCTTTTAATGGTTTTAATCCTTTTAGAACCATGAGTGTTAGCACATGGCCAATTGCCTTAATCACATACAATTTACCTCCATGGATGTGTATGAAATTAGAGTACTTTATGTTGTCCCTAATCCCCTAGAATAATATTGATATATACTTGAATCCATTAATTGAAGAGCTAAAAGAGTTATGGTTTTCTAGAGTTTCTGCATATGATGTAACAAGTAATCAAATGTTTAAAATGCACGCTACATTGTCATGGACAATACGTGACTTTCCTAGTTATATAATGTTGTCAAAGTGGAGCACAAAAGAGAAACTTACATGTCCTTGTTGCAATTATAAGGCATGGTATTGGTATCTATGCTATAGTAGAAAAGGATGTTACATGAGACATCATAAATTTTTGGATTTTAACCATCCATGGCGTCAAGATAAGAATTCTTTTGATGGAACCATTGAGCATAGAGCTACACCAAAGCCTCTCTTAGGAACAACAATATTCTATGATGTACATGATTTTCCTAATACTTTTGGAAAGAAACGAGATGTGGCTTGACATAATGGACAGTGAAGAAAAAAGTCTATTTTTTTAGTCACCTTATTAGGAACACAACAAAATACATCATAGTCTTAATGTAATGCATATAGAGAAAAATATTTGTGATAGCATCTTATGTACATTGCTTAATGTTCTTGGAAAGACTAAAGATCATGAAAATGCTCATCTAGATTTACTTGGTACGGGTATAAGAAAGAAGTTATAGCTAAAGGCATGTCATAGCTCATAAAAAGACTAAATTTAATATGGCATGCTTTTCCATGACTAAGGAAGAGAAGGATGTCTTTTGCAAAGTTTTCAAAAAGGTGAAGCTTCTTGATGGATCTGCATCAAACATTTCAAGATGTGTTGATCTTAAGGAAAAGAAAATATTTGGATATAAAAGTCATAATGAACATTTCATCATACACTATCTTCTTCAAGTTGCAATTAGAAGGACACTACCAAAACATGTAGCAATTGCTTTAATTAGGTTAGGATCTTTCTTCAAATGCTTATGTACAAGGGTGATCAAATTAGAAGATATTCAATGTTTGCAATATGAAATCGTGGAAACACTTTGTCAACTTAAGAGGATTTTTCCACTAAGCCTCTTCAATATAGTGGTTCATTTATTGATCCATTTATTGAAAGAAACATTGCTTAGTAGGCTAATACACTATCATTAGATGTATCTAGTAGAGCGATAATTGGATAAATTAAAATCATATGTTTGAAATAGAAGCCATCCAAAGGGGTCTATTGTTGAAGGATACTTAGCAGAAGAGTGCTTAACTTGCTTAAGATACTTCCACGGTAGTTACACTACTAGGTTTAATAAGTTTTTAAGGAATTGTGAATCTACCAGTGCATCAGAAGAGGAAAGGCATCCAATATTTCCTTTAGTAGGTCATCTAATATGAGACAAGAAAAAATAAGAAAGGAAAAGTAGTGGAAATAGGTGAGGCATCTTTGAATCTGGCTCATCATTACATCTTGTTCAATTATGATGAAGTTCAAGAATTCATTATTACAAAAGAAGCCATTTTCCTCAAGTAGGTATTCTTTATACTTTATTGGCGTATTTTTTTGTTTGATTTTGTTTTATAGTTCGTTTTTGTTCACCTATTGTTTATTTCTTTTCTTTCTATCACCAATGTGAAGCAATCAGCGTCAATGACAACACTACATGAATAGGAACTTAGTTAACTCTCAACTAAAAAATTGGATATGGTTTAGGTGAAAACCACAAAGGCTTCATTAAGATAATACTCTTGCTCGGTTCTATAAGATGCCCAATTTAGAGTTATTTTGTGATAATGTTTGACAATTGGCGCTAAACACCATAAAATGTTTGTGAGGTCTAGAATGTTGATTGATAGTATAAAATGTTCTTTAATGCAACAATGCTAAATTAGGCTAAAATTTTTCAAATTGGTTTGACAATTAACTCAAAACAAAAAAAAAAAAAATTACATTTGAAATTTTATGCTCTCTTATCCTACTCTTGTTATTTCCATGTTCCGCTCATGTTAACATTTGGATAGCTTAAGTTAGTACTACTTTAAGATACATGGTACGGAAATATATTTTGCAAGTTTTCCTAAACCTAATGAATTGTAACAAAAATTCTAGAATCATTCTTCCTTGTGCAATATAATAATGGGGTAATGTTACAAATGGTACCTCAACTTTGTCCAATTTTACAATTAAGCACCTAAACCTTAAAAATGTCAGTTTACTACTTAAGTGAACATTTTGATCTTCTTTATACTATCTATGCTCATACCATTAATTATTGTTTGATGATGTGGTTTTTTAACAAATAAAGGAGCAACACTTGCCCTCATGCATTTATTTTAAAAAAAATCATAAAAGCCAGCTCATTACCAAGGCTTTTGTTTTTTGTTTTTTTTTTTTTTTGCTTGCAAATAGTTAAGTAAAAATGTGTTTCAAAAACATGTTTTCTACTATTCATCTTCTTCTCCCTTCATGCATAGCTAAGTGTGAGAGAAAGATATGGCTAAGTTGATATACAAATCAATCAATAACTACATGTAGATTAATAATATAAAAAAGAATTACATTAAAAATACTAGAAAAAAGAATTCAAATTCAAACTTAAAGATTTGGATTTCGAAACTCAAATCTAACTTGATTCAATTCGAATTAATCTCAAGCCCTTGATTAAAATCTAATGTGATAACTATACATAACAAAGGGCTAAAAATGTAAATCAACAATTTCATATTGATTAGGCTATAATGGAATCAAACATATACTTTCTCTCTCTAGCTTGAACCCAAGACTCACAAAAACTTCTCTCAAGAATTCCTATCATTATAGGTATAATCAAAATAGAAAATTGGATTAGATTGATTCTAAACTACTTCTAAAATCATAAAAATATGATCTTTGGTTTTAGTTTGATTGAAGTGGACATCAATTATCAATGACTCGTTTTTTTTTTTTTTTATGAGGGTTTCATAAACCACCATTATAGCCACCTCCTAAGCATAAATGAGCAACACTACTAAGTTGCCCACTGCCAATAAGAGTCAATTGACACAACCACATGCTTTGTGGTGGTTCAAAGAAGGGAGAAGAGGTTTGTAAGAAGGTTCTACTGGTTTAACTCACTATAGTGGCATCTTTTGCTTTATTTTTGTTGATATGTTTTTTTTCCCTTAATTAATTCAACTAAACATCCACATGGATTGCTGTTGTGTTAAATTAATGTTAAAATCCACATGTTAAGTTGTAGTTGGTTAAGACATTCACATCATCTAATAGTAACAAATGGTGTTAGCGCCAGTAGTATAAACAATATTGAAAAGTTCAATCAAGTAGTAAATTAACTAATGGTGCAAGAAAGCTTTTAGTTTATATATTTAAGTAACTCATACTAGCACATGACTCCTAGGATAAGACAAAGTTGGTTGAGTTGCTCTAATATCACTCCACTAAGTTATGATGAGGTTACCAACCATAAGAATTATACATTCCATTAAATGAATGTAATTTATGATATTTAATTTTGCAATAGATGCATGTGTTTTATAGAGATGAAGGGAACCAAATTACTTGAAAAGAAAATGAAGGCACATATGAAAGCAAAAAATCTACAAATACAAGAGAAATGAGATATGATTGGAGTATTTGTGGCTAAGTTGATACATTAAAGTCCCTTAAAGAAGACTAGTCCTATGAAAAAAAAACACGTTTAGTTTATGAAGCAATGACATCTCTAAATAAAAGACAATTTTTTGAGAAATCGAGAAAGTTATCACAAATTTATCAACCCACATCATATTTAAAACAAGTGGTATTGAGGCAATTTCACGGAAAGAATGAAAAATCAATGCAAAATATAACTTTAGTAGATAGTGATGAAGATTAGAATCCTAAAGATGAGGAAGTTAATTTTAACATGAGATCTAAAAGTGATGCAAGTGAGAATGAAGATTTAGAAGCAATGATAAATCAAGAGGAGTATGAAAGTGAAAGTGAGGATGCTAATATAAATGAAGTGCAAGATGTAAATTGAGGTAAAAGTCTGTATTTATAATTTTATTTACCCATATACACATTACATATACTTAGACTTTATGAACTCTATATAGTAATTTTTTTAATATAACAAAATTTGTTTTAAGCTCTTTTAAGAAAAATACCATAGGACCATCTACATGCAAACGTATCCACACATGAGGACTTGAAGAATGTGACACTATAACCATTAATAAAAAAGGGCAACCAATTGAGGATAGCAAAATGTGCAATGAATTAAATTATTTCCTCGGATCCATAGCTCGCAATCTAATGTTTGGTCTACCTACAATTGAAAATTGGGCTAAATTTCCACATAAGCAAAAGGATATATTGTGGAAATATTTGAATGTATGTTCATGTTTGTATTTTCTCTTATGTATTTAAATTGATTATAAAATCATTTAATAATTTATTATATATTATTAATTATAGGACAAGTATATCATGTTAAATGGTGCTAAGCAATGGGTATTAAATACCATCACCGCTTCATGGAGAGTATACAAATCAAGAGTAAAGACAAAGTTCCTCACCAACTATAAGAACTTTGCAACAAGAGCAAAGAATTGACCCAACAATATCCTTTTAGCCCATTTCACTACACTGCTTCGATATTGGGAGAAGGAAGAAGTTAAGGTATAATTTTCATATATATTCAAACATAATGGCTTAATTTAGCAAACAATTCATTTTGAACTTTCTTTAAACTATAGGACATAAGTAGAAAGAACAAGGAGAATCATAAGAAGCTAAAAAATGCGCACCAAGTTGGCCTAAAAAGTTTTGCTTAAGTTAGAGAGGAATTAGTAAGTTTTTTTTATACATAAACAATAAATCTATATTAAACAGTATGCTATAGTGATTGCATTCTTAGAGAGTGTACATGTTAATTTTGTAGAACACTATCATTACTCTAGGTATAAATTTGAAAATTTTGGTTTTATGAAAAAATCTAGTGGCTTGTTCTTTTCTTAACCCTTTATTTCTACCTTATGTATTTGGATGGAGTATAATGCTAGTTTTTACTTTGTTTTGCTTTTTAAATGGCCACTACGGATAGTAAAGAAGAACCATCAAGCATTGAGATGTTCCTTAAGACTTAAAGATCGAGAGAAAGATCAAAACATGATGAAGAAACTACTAAAAAAAATGTAAATAAAATCTCAAATAGATTTAATTTTTAACTGCTGTCTAAATCAATCTAGCATTTACTACTATATAAGTTACTGAAAACCAGCTTGGTCATAAGTGTTTTTTCAATGCTACATATAAGATGGTTTAACATCAAAATTTTATTGATCTATTAGTGTATTTTGATTACACTATCAAATTCTTTACTTATTTATCAAGAGAATACACCCCCTTTTTTTTAGCGAATGTAGTCACAACTTTAAGAAATAAAATTTGAAGCCTATTGACCATGAAAAAGGGTTAGTTGAAGTAATAGGCAAGCTAAGAGCATCACAAATGCATTTTTTTGGGAGAGGTGTTACACATAAGAGTTTGAAAGAAGAAGTGATAAGTAGTAGCAAGAAAAACCCACGAAGATGGTATCAACATGGTGAAGGATGTGGAAGATAAAGTTAAGAGAACAATACATGTGTTTCAATTAGCTTCTACTCTTTTATTGCAAAGTAATCCAAACTTTGTCGTTCCTTTAGAGTTATGTGACCTTTTGCACCCTCCTAGTCAACATCAAGGCTTTACAAGTATGAGAAATCTTCAATCTCAACAAATATTTTTTAGATACTTTTATGTTTTTCATTATATACAATTTTAGAACAAAATTGCTAATCTAGATGAGATAAAAAAAAAATGTTTTTTTCTCAACAATAGCCATGAAAATAGTTCTTTCTTTATACACATTCTCATATAACGCTTATAAAGGTTACATGGCTTTATAATGTGATTGATACAAGTAACAAGTTTTATAGGTGTCTAATAGAGAATTTTGTTTTTTTTTTATTTTCCCTTCAATTCAATGGAGAAGTTTTATAGGTATCCAATAAAGAATTTTTTTTCCCTCAATTCAATGGAGAAATTTGTTAAGCCATTGTATAAGTAGATGTCTTGGGGGTTTTGTTTTATATATGTTTCTATCATGCTTGTTGTTCTAAGTGGGCTAATGGGTTGTTCTTGTTTTTTTATTGAGAAAATTTATAAGAATTATGATGTGATGATTATGTCTTCTTGATAAGACAAAGTTGGCCTCTTTTTTTTTTTCTTTTTAGATTTTTGAGGTGTATAGTGAGTTTTGCTTTGTGAAAGCTTCATTTTCTAATGATGAACATTGTAATGTCACCATTTTAAATTTGACTTAATCGAACATATAAAACATGGTTTGTTGTTGAGGTTTGACCTTTATGCTTGTTCTTCAAGAAATGGTTTTCGTGATTACAAGATACTTGAAAATCTATTTTACAATTTATCAATACAATAAGTAGTTGCATGTAAAAAGTGGTCATTAAGAAGAGAGACAACAACACTACTATATGTAGAATTATTTAAAGGGAATAAGATGGTTAGGTTACTTGGAGTTTTTTCTAAAAAATAAATAAATAAATAAATATTATACTATCATACTGGGTTTCTAGAAGGTGGTTAGATCACTTATAAAATGGAAACAAATTAAGCTATGGGGGTGATAAAGATTATTCCAGCTTAGCCACTCTAATACCTAAGTCAACATAAGTGAAGAATAAAGGGAGTCAGCATAGGTGAAGAATAAAGGAAATATAGAAGTATCGAGAGTATGAGAGTTCAAAAAGTTCCTTATTCGATAGTCTTTATTCTCTATTTATAGGGATTGTAGATGATCCCAACTTAGGAAGTACATTAATTCTTAAGATCTTCTTTTAATATAACAAGAGCATATCTTTGACCAACCCCTTTCCTTATCTATATCATTCTCTCATACTTATCTATGGAGATTTGAGATGGAGGAGGTTAGGAACTTTAGACTTAAAATCGGATAATCCTATGTTGAAACAAGTCAACATAGGCAAGTGGAGCTCAAATGAAGGTCTAAATGGGCTAAAATGGGCCTTGGAGGTCTAAACCTAAAATGCTCTATCAACACTTACCCTACACCCACACACCGCCTCCTACCCCTACCATAACTCTCTTCGGTGATAGGTCAGCAAAGAGTATTAACAACTACATGGGCTCCCAAGGTCTTGAAGATGGGACAAAACACTTCAAGGGTCTACTTATTATGAGCTCTATGTTGTGAGTTTTGACCTTTTGGTGATAGAAGCATCGTTGAGTGGATAAGTAAGTAAATAACCTAATATGGATCTCCTTGTGCTAAATCATTGAATGTCTAAGCCAGTAAGTGACCTAACCTGGATCAACTTAGGTTGAATGTATTGGTAGGTGGGCTAAGTGCCATGGAGAACTAAATAGTTATCTCTGAGGTGATTGGTAATTATGGAGTGTCAATGGCCATAAAATTCTTTTATGCCGACTCAAGTTGACGAGTGTTTCTTTGAGGAGTGGTGCCATTTAGGGACCCAATTAAATGATGTGAATTTTTAGGGGTCATGGGCCTTCTTGAGTAAGTATTGATTTGATTTTTCCTTTTATGAGTAAATACATGCACATTACATGTACTAAACAGTTGTCAACGCGTCATGAATCAAGATGTAGGCAAGAAACACATGCAAACGTAATCAAAGCCATTGATTTGAATTGTAGGCCACAAATTAAGATCAAGTCATTAGCCATTACTTCATTCTTTATACCTTCTTATATAAATACTAGTGATTTTGGCCATTTTCACACTTTCACCCATTCAAATTCACTAAGTTAGAATCTCGTGCATTTTCAAGACTTCTCAAACCACAATATCTGCTCCATGATTGTCAATCTTTGTTTTGATTCAAGTATAGAATCTCTATCATCTTCTCAAACCTAAACTAACTAAGAGGGAAGAGGCATTCCCTCCCTACCTCGAGTAGAGGTGGAAGAGGTTCTCTAATGTAATTTTGGCATGGTTGAAGAGTCAAGCAAAAGTTTAGACAAGGAGATCAACATTGTAACCATGATCACACAAATCCCAAGGGAAGTTTATCCCAATGACAACAAAAAAGTTAACCGGCACAGCCACTTTACATGTCGATCAAGTAAGGGAACACCTCTAATGGGGTTCATAGCCATATGATGTATGAGGAATTGGTGAAAGTGAGGAAGTACTTCTAGCCACAATGTCATGGTTGGAAGATCAAGATTTCATAAACCAACCACTATATTGCCCTTACAGTCAATCATCGATTTTACCTTTATCTCAAGCACATGGAATTCGAGTTACAGACTCCATTCAAAGAGTTCCAAAGGTAGTTTTTCACCTACCATTGTGTGTAACCAACTCAACTAGTAACAGATGCCTGTAACCTTCTGATTTGATTCAAAGTGTTGTACAAGCATTTCTCTCATCTAAGCTATGCCACAATTACTTTGCTACTTCTTCGACTCAAGAGGTTGAAAGACGGCTAGTATTACCTAATCAATTGCTTGGTAAGAAACTATTGGTCAGGCTAGAGTCATTTATGCATGTGATGAGATCCATGATGGGAGTCAAGCCAGAAGATGGAATGTGGATCCTCTTGAAGTGCCACCTGGACCAATCACACGAACTCGAGCGAAACGATTCAAGGAAGCACTTAACAGGTTGATAAAGGATGTCCATGAAGTCGGAAAGGATTAGAGCAATCATGAAGCTGGAATGGATTGGAAAAACCATGGGAATGCCCTTGCTCTTGTACAAGTCATACCGGACACGAGTTGAAGAGGGCGTGTCTTTACAAGGCGCGGCCGTGTAGGAGTCTGGAGGTTACACAGAATCATACATGGCCGTATACACGGTTCAAAGGCACGGCCGTATATGGTGTCAAGAAAATCCACAGAATCATACACGGCCGTGTATATAGCCTACGCCGGCTCCAACGCCGCCGGCCTTTAAGTCATTGTTTTGTTATTTTTCCGCAACTTATTGATGTTATGTCATTTTGGGCCTTTATTTTACGAATTGTAAACCCTATTATAATGCTTCTAGGGTTTAGAACAGAGAACATACAACATACAACATTAAAGTTTGAAAAACACTTTTGAGAGAATTCCTCTCTTGGTTCTTTTAAAGAACTAATCTAGAACTTATCGGATTTTTCTTTCCGTGGCGTTCATCTCGACTTATCAATCGATCTTTCATCCCGATTGTGGCATCTACATAATATACCAAGGTTCTTGCCTCACTTATAGGCAACGGGTCGCGGTTTCCACTCGATCGTTTTGGCATCTTGGGTAGCAATTCCGAACGTATTGGTATTGGGTTTCGTCATAAGTTGGCGTGGTTCGTATCAGAGCAAACCGATTTCGTATTAGTTTGGTATCAGAGCAAACCGACTTTGTATCAACATGGGTGGAAGAACAAATTCTTAGTTGTAATGTGTAAGACGAAACCCAATTTTTAGACACAATGGACTAAGCTGATCCACACCTCTGCTATATGCTCATTGGGTCCCAATGATAGGGATGCAGTTGATTAGATAATAATCGAGCTCCATAAAAGGCCAGAAGGTCCATGGAATGCATTAAAAGTGGTAAATAAGCACCTCTATGAAGGGAAGCTCACAAGCAATGTAGTTGTAGAAGGGGAAGGAGATACATTTATGACTTTAGTCATGCTAAAGTGAGTTGCCACAAAGAGTCATATTCAACTAAGCTTGCCAAGAGGATGAGTCTCCTCACAAACACCTAGTTCGACAAGATATGCTTCCCTTTTGGTTTCTTATTTATTCTAATGTACTTATCATTGTTTCCTTTTATAGATATGGAATTCTGTAAGGACAATGCTACAAACCTAATCATAAAGAGGAAGGCTATTGCTGCAGTGAAGAAGATGAGGAGAGCTTCTCTTGGGGCTACTAAAGGAAGGCTCCTATTCCTCATCCCTAAGAAGTCCCCCTAACTATTGGGGGGGGGGGGGGGGGGGGGGGGGGGGTGGGTGGGGGTGGGGTGGGGTTGTGGTTAGAAGGGCAGTAGGGAGGCAACTAGAAGCCCATAAGGTTACAATAAAGGAGAAGGGGAAGGCTCCCGAAGGAGTTGCCCCTCAACTGAAGAAAAGGGCCTAAGTTGATACTATTGAGGCGAGGCAAGAAGGTGGCAACAAAGTCTAGCTCCTAAAGACATCATGTACCTTAAGATGAAATTAGAATCCACAAGTAGCTCATACGATAATAAAAATATTCAAAAAATAAAAAAAAAATAGGAAAACACATCAATTTTGAAAAATGATTTCAGAAATAGCAATAATAAATAATAAATAATTTTTGCAAATTTTTGAAGTTTCAAAAAATACAAAAAAATAAAAAAATCACATTGTATATATGCAATTTGCGAATAAAAGAAAATCAGGAAAATGGGCTAGCCCAGCTGGTCCGGACCATGGACTAAGGCGCGCGCAGGAGGGCTTGGTCGCAGGTTCAAATCGCGGGGGAGGCAGTTTCCGCGTTTTGAGTTTTTTTTACTTATCCAGGACATGTGGCAGCATCCGATTGGCTGGAGGAAACGCACGCGCCGGGCGCGTGATCATCTCCTACCTTGGGTCCGAGATCGCCGGCGAAGGAAAAATTCGAATTTCTGCCATTTCGATTCGATTTTTTGCACAAATTCAACAGATCTTCAACAGAATTGAGATAAACATCATCTAATTGGAATCAAATCGAAACAAATCGATGGATTTACATGAATCGGAGTTGGTTTATTTAACCGTCCATTCGATTTGCTTCGATCGGAGGAAATCCAAGCTTATCCAGCTCGATTTCAAGCACCTATAAATAGAGGAAGAGTGGAGGAAGCCAGATCACGAATCACAATTGAGAGAAAGTGAGAAAAGAGCAAATCGGAGAGCATCGGAGGAAACCCAAAACCGCGAACCGCCGATCGAAGCCAAGCCGCCACCAAGAGACGTTCTGGGAGCAAACCACCGCCACCATTGGATTCAGCACCCTCGAGAAGCTAAGATTCGACACCTCACCCGTTGCAAAAGCCCACCGGAACGAGCACTCCCCGCTGCCATAACCAACCGATCCGACCCGACCCGATTCGACCCGACCGACCCAACCCGCGCATCGACCCGGATCCAGGTAAGTCGGATTTTCCGGATTTTTCCAATTTATTTATTTATTTTTATTCCGATTTTATTTATTATTTGTTATTTATTTATTAATTTGTTGGCTATTTATTTATTTGTTTGTTTGTTTATGTTTTATTTTCTATAAATAGTAAAATGTTAGAAATTAGATTTTTTTTAGGATTTAATAATGTAGAAAAATAATAAAAATAAAAATAATAATATAATAAAAATTCAATAAAAAATAATAATAATAATAATGTAGAAAAAAAATATAAATATTAGAAAAATAATAATAGAACTTTAGATTTCAAAATATGATAGATAATAGTTTAGGATAAAATTTTTAACAAAAATTCACAAAAATTATAAAAATCAATAAAAATCATAAAAAACTATAAAAATCATGAAAACTTAGAAAAATTAAAAAAAAATTGTAGAAGAATAATAAAAATCATGAAAATGATAAAAAATCATAAAATTACAAAAAAGAAAAAGAAAAATCATAAAAATTAATAAAAATTCAAAAATTATAAAGATAGAAAAAAAAATGAGTTTTATCACTTAGAAAAATCATTTTCTCAAATAAATCCAAAATTGATGTTTTCCCCAAAAATTATTTTCAAAAAGATCAAATTACTAAGCTTAGGTTTAGATTTTTTTAGAAAAAATCCCAAAAATGTTAAAAACATAAATCGAAAGAGATTTCAAAATTAAAATCCACAAACCCACTAAATCTTTTTAGGAAAAGCGAACTACGGCTTGTTTGATCCTGGATAGCAGGTACATAGGCACCCATTCGAGTCAACCCATAAAATGAAATTAAAAAATCGTTTTCTTGAAAAAATAATAAAAGTAACAGAAACACAATAAAACACATTTCTAAATAGGAACAATTTTAGGAGATTAGGTGGTAACCGTAAGGTTTTAATAGGTTAGCCTCCGGACTTAGAAACTCTGGTTTTCCCTTTTCCTCTTTTCAAAAACGATAAAAGGAAATAACGACGACTAATGGTCCAAATTAAGACTAATCCGCTCCTTTAGTCTTAATTCAATATTTCCCAACAACAGTTGGGTGGCGACTCCAAAAATCAAACGAAATTCCTAACTCAAGTCGAGGATCTACATTAGATGAGCATAGGGTCTAGTCTAGATCGGATTAGGAATGGGAATACAAAAAATTAGACTCGACAAGATGGCGACTCCGCTGGGGACCCATTCCAGTAGGCTAGCCACCTGAATCTCCTCAAGTTGTTCCTTTTTAAGTTTCAATTATTACTCTGTTACTAACTTTTCAGGGATAACTTAGATTTTAGTTTTCTTTACGGTGGGGTTTGCATGCATAAGTTTGTGTGAATAGATGCGGTCGAACCCGGACCGTCCTAGAAACCTAAGTCGGGGAGCCATTGTGTAGGTTTCAGGCGAAGTGAGTTGATCACCGTTCGGGACCGATTAGGCTACCCCACCCAATGCTTTGATATGGCCTGAGATCCATTTCTCCGATAATGCGGGAGGCCATAGAGCTTGGGGACCAATTAGAACCAACCTACTTGCATACATAGCATCATAAGGGATGACAATTAATGACAATGTAATGGTTTGTTGTTTTATTTTGGAGTTCAAAGTTATTTCCCTGTAATGTTTTCATAGTTCTGTTTGTAATTAGGCAATTTCTTATTGTAATAGATGGCTAGCACCGTAGTCGACCGCCTCCTCCACAAAGAAATTCGGGTATACAAACCTTTGGACCCAAAGTTGGTACTGGACCATTGGTTTACCTTGTACAACCCAGAGGAGCAGGCCTTCATCCAGCAAAAGATCGGCTCCATCCTCTCACTGATAAAGATAGAGGTGAATTTGCCTTTAGTCCGGGCCATGCTCCAATTATGGGAAATCAAGCCCGCTGCTTTCTTTATCGGGCCGCATGAGATCACCCCTACCCTGGAGGAGTACACCCAGTTGCTACAGGCTCCAGCACTGACTGATCAAATCTACGCACCAAACCTTCAGGCCAGGCCAGCCGGTACCTTCAGCAGATTATTAGGCATCCATAAGACAGTAGTCAACAAAGCCCTGACAGACTGTAATGGATATTGCATATGTATGGATGATTTAAAAGCCTGGTTCATCGCCCGAGAGGACAATGGGGATAGGAAGGACATACTGTGTGGGGACCCCAAAACTTACAGATAGAGAAGGGTGAACGCTTTCATCTTGACAGCCTTTGCCACCATACTGTTCCCCATCGGAACCTTCTATATTCACTACCGAGTTGCAGAGCTGGTGACCCAATTTCTGGAGGGAAGATCTTACATCCCGGCTCTACTAGCTGAACAGATCCAGAACTTGAAGAAAGGCCATGGGATCCTTCGCTCAAGCCTCAACCTTCTGCTGATATGGTTTGTAAGCCACCTTAAGTGCTTCGGGCTGAACATGGTCCGAAAAAACTTAGCCCAGTAGGTGGATCTCGTAGACTCATGTATAGAAAAGGTAAAGCTACCTGACGACCTTACCAGCCACAGTTGGGTAGAGTTACTTAGAAGTTTCAGCGCTGAGGATATTCTGTGGACAGCCAGGTGGAGCTGCTGTGACAAAATCATCTTGACCTGCAGAAACTTCCAAGCAGTACCTTTAATCGGAATCAGCGGATGTATTGGATATCACCCCAACTCAGTGGTCCGCCAGTTTGGTACCATCCAAGATATAGTTTATCGGCCCTCGCTGGAAGCAGTCACCTTTGAGTATCAAAATCCGAACCTGTTGGTAGCCGAGAAGTTTGCTAAGCTGGTAGAGGTCAAAGCACTTTGGGAAGCCAAAATTGAAAGCCCGAATGTGTACTTGGGGAATTAGATGGCGAAGTGGGAAAACACCGAGCCACCAGAGAGTTTGTAATCCGCTAGCTATACCAGACAGGGGAAAGAGCATACCGGGTTCCAGACGTCACCCAACCAAGACCAGACAAGATCAATCTAGAGACAGAAGTATACCTAGAACAGGCCAAGGCCCGAATGAAGGTATACTTTGAAGATACAGATCATAAGAAAGACATCTGGAAGGGACGTTTCAAAGAATCTGACCAAAGGAACAAGGCTTTAGAAGCCCAGTTGGAAAAGGCCAAAGCCAGAGTCGAAGAACTGGAAGCCGTCATCAACGGGAAGTCTGAGCCTCCACAACAAAAGACTAAAAGAGCTAGGAAATAGATCATTATTTGTAATCTTTTATTTTGATTATCGAACTCCAAAATTTTCAATATTAATAAAAGTAAAGTTTCAATATTACATTGTCAATCAATTGTCAACCCTTTTTATTTTTAGCATCCACGTGACACATGCATATCATTTTGCATACATCGCACTAAAATAAAAAAAAAAAAAAAAAAAACAAAATGCGCGCCCAGGTATCAAGATAGCTCCCAAGCAATCGAACCCTCCCAGAAGTCCAATTCTCACACGTTCAAGAACAAAAATGGCCAACAGCAGCGACAACCGCAACAACACCAACGCTGAAGCTGCCTCGGACTCCAAGATCATGTCCCTAGAACAAACGGTCCAACAATTGGCTGCCCAGGTTCACCTCTTAACTAAAAGCATCGGCCTCCTGCGCAACACTCAGCCAACCTAGGAAGAGTATTCAGGGGCCAGAAAGGGGAAGGCAGTGGAGGGACAGCCTCCGGAATATGAAGAGATCAATTCCCACCTTAACCCGGCCTTTGAATATGAGCCGAAGGTCAACCAGGGGCCGACCTCCGATGACCTGAAAAGGGAAATGGAAGAGAGGTAGAAGGAGATGGAGAAGTGACTCTTCTAGCAGCTCCATGACAAGATGAAAACGATTGAGGGCCCTGATGGTTTTGAACAAGCCGGGCCCTGATGGTTTTGAACAAGCCGGAATCACCAATCTACCAGCATACAAGGAAGAGGTATACCCTGAGAAGTTCAAGACCCCAAAGTTCGAAAAGTATGATGGGACCGGCTGCCCCAAAATGCATACCAGGCTATATGCCCGAAAAATGAGCAAGTATGCTCAATACGACCAACTCATGCTTCAGACATTCCAAGACAGCCTCACAGGCCCTACACTGGTCTCGTATGCCCACCTGGACTTCAACATTGTCAACACTTGGGAGAAGCTAGCCCGGGCGTTTTATGACCAATATAAGTTCAATATCGAAGTCACCCCTTTGTAACCGATCTGGGGAGTCTCCGAAAAAGGCATGCACCATTCAAGGAGTATGCTCAGCGCTGGAAAGCCTAGGCCGCCAAGGTAGCAATCTCGATATCTGAGAAGGAATTGACATCCATATTTGTCAATACCCTGGACAAGACCTACTTTTCACACTTGATAGGCCAGACCGCATCCAGTTTTGCAGAGGTAGTGGCTGCGGGATGCAGGATTGAGAATGCCATCACCACCAGCAGACTCCAAACAATGGAGCCTCCTAGGGTCACACCGACACAAAGGCCTTTAGGAGGAAACAGAGCTAAAGAGTCCACTATCATCACGGTCCACTTCGGTAAGGCAGAAAAATCTAGGACTCGTGTGACATTCCAGACCACGAGTACCCCAGCCTAACAACCCATGACAGGTCACGCCCAGGCCGCTCGGGCCCCAAGGTAGTTCACTCCAATCCCCATACCGCTCAGTCAGGTCTTCGCTCAGTTGAGGGTAGACAACTTGATTAGTTTCGAGCTCCCCAATGACCGGTACAAGCCCAAGAATTTTGACTCAAGCCTCAAGTGTGACTACCATATGGGACAAGAGGGGCATTCTATAGGTAGGTGCTAGAGGCTCCGGCACAAAATCCAAGACTTAATTGATGCAGGAATCATACAACTGGATTTCGTGAATGCCCCAGCACCCAATGTCAACACCAATCCACTACCCAATCACAAGCCCACCATTAATATGATCACATCTGAGGAGTCGATCCCTAAAGAAGTCCCTAAGCAGAATACGACGGAGCAGCAGAAGAAGCAATCCCATCAAGCTCCAGAAGAAGCATCAAAGGCACACATTAAAAATAGGTGGTTAGCCGGAGACCTAACGGTCGGCACTTTGAGAGAATCACACGGGAGATTTCAGTATTTGGTAAATTATTCTTATACCCTAACTGAGTAGGGGCCGCCTAGTGGATGGGGACCAGAATTTGAGAAAGAAGACAACCCGTCAAAGGAAGAGGGGAAGACTATCAACATGATCAACTCTCATCAGAAGCCCAGGGTTATACAGTGCTACGAGGGACAATCAGCTGAGGTACAAATCCCAAGAAAAAGATATGTATTCAATGTCTCGATAGCGGCAGAGAATTACAAGGTTGCACCGTTCAACTATCGGGCCCTCGAATAAGAGCGGCCTCCTATGGTGGGAGGCATCACCCGCTCTGGGAGGTTATACGATCCAAAGTATAAAGGCCCGACTGAAGAACCCAATGTGGAGAAAGGAGAAGAAGAGGAAGGGGGACTCGCTGCATTTACAAAGATGGTTAAGGCGAGTGAATACAAGATCATGGAACAATTAAATAAAGTTCCAACACAGATATCACTCATGGGCCTTCTCACAACATCCGAGCCCCACAGGAAAGAACTCTTTAAAGTGCTAAAACAGATTCAGGTCCTAGAGGGCATCGCTACAGACAAAATAGGTCACGTAACGGACTCCATCTTTATAATGGACCAGATATCTTTCTCTCCGGAAGAGCTAGGAGAGGAGGGAGACCAACATACCAAACCATTATTCATAGTGGCCAGGTGCAATGACACCATTGTCTCCCGGGTACTCATCGATAACGGATCATCCCTCAACGTTTGCCCATTGGCAACGCTTGATTTGTTGGGGGTCGGCCTAAGCAACATAAAACCTAACTCCACGGTGGTCAAAGCTTTCGACGGATCAAAAAGAGACATAGTGGGGGAAGTGAACCTACCAATAGAAATTGGTCCACAAGTATTCCACATCGCTTTCCAAGTCCTCGACATCCCAAGGTCTTTCAACTTGCTTTTGGGACGACCTTGGATACATGCTGCTGGAGCCATCCCCTCTAGTCTCCACCAAAGGGTCAAGTTCATTGCAAGCGGGCAGATAGTCACAGTATTGGGCGAACAAGATTACACCATATACAAAGAGACTGCCATACCTTATATTGGGGAAGAAGGTTCAGAAGACCTGGGGCTGCAGATTTTCAATGAAGTAAACATGGTGACCAGTAAGGAGGGCCATCAGTTTAAAGAGGGGCAGCATAGGACATTTGGACTGGGGTACATTCCTACGGCCGCAGAAGAAGCGCAAGCAAGAGGTGTCAAAGGCAGAATGAAGGGGAAGCCGATCGACACCCAGATGTGCATCCCACCTCTCCAACAATCTTTCCGAAAGGCAAACATCATTCAAGAGCTTCGGATAAACGAAGAGGATGACAGCAAAGGGAAGTCAATCCCCCGCATGTTCAACCAGCATTCGGCTCTGAACAATTGGTTTTGTTATCCTATCAGTAGCGCTAGGTTAGCTCGAAAGTAGAGAAAAATTATTAAGCAAATTTTCTTGAGATTCTTTATCAAATTCAATTACAGTTTGTTTTCTTCTTATACATATGCTTTCACTTTTATGTTATTCAGATCTCTTACCATCGAACATCAGGGATATTTTGCGCAGGTAGAAAGTAAAAACGCTGATATCATTTCCAACGCTGTTGGGTCAGTTGTTGAAGGCGATATCCTAGACCACGAAATAATACAAAAAAATTGCAAAAACATGAACAAAGCGGAATTTTGATCGACGAGCCTATGGAGACAGTAAATCTAGGAAGCATGGAAAACCCTAAGAACCTCAAAATCGGGACCAGTTTGAGTGCCGAGCAAAAATGTGAGATAACCGAGCTATTAACGGAATATGCAGATGTGTTTGCCTGGTCATATGATGACATGCCAGGGCTAGACCAATCGATAGTGGTTCATAGGCTTCCCACAAGGGAAGATGTCAAACCTAAAAAACAAAAACTGAGAAGACTTAGGCCTAACATCTTGCTAAAGATTAAGGAAGAAGTCAAGAAACTGCTAGAAGTAGGGTTCATTAAAGTATCCGACTACCTAGAATGGGTAGCAAATATAGTCCCCGTTATGAAAAAGAATGGAAAAGTACGCGTATGCGTAGACTTCCGGGACTTAAACCAAGCTACGCCAAAGGATAACTTCCCCCTACCTCACATTGATGTTCTGATAGACAACACTGTGGGAAACTATCTCTTCTCATTCATGGACGGTTTCTCAGGATATAATCAAATAAAAATGGCTGAAGAAGATAGAACCAAAACAACCTTCATCACAACGTGGGGAACTTTCTGTTACAAAGTCATGCCCTTCGGTTTGAAAAACGTCGGGGCAACGTATCAGAGAGCCATGGTCGCAATACTTCACAACATGATGCATCGAGAAGTTGAAGTATATGTCGACGACATGATAGCCAAATCCAAAGAAGGAGAAAGTCATATGGATATCCTGAGGAAATTGTTTAAACGACTGAGAAAATTTTAGCTCAAGTTAAACCCAGAGAAATGCACTTTCGGGATCACAACGGGGAAATTGTTAGGGTTTGTCATAAGCTAGGAAGGGATTAAAATTGACCCTGATAAGGTAAAGTCTATATTAGAGTTACATTCCCCACGCTCCGTTAAAGAAGTGAGAAGCTTGCTGGGAAGATTAAATTATATAGCTCGTTTTATCTCACAGCTCACCAACAAATGCCGGCCATTATTCCGTCTGTTGAAGAAGAACGCCACAATAGAATGGGACGACGAATGCGAAGAGGCATTTAAGACAATCAAAGACTATCTTATAAAACCTCCGGTCTTGATAGTCCCGAAGCAAGGAAAGCCCTTATTCTTATACCTCACTATACTCCCTGAATCCATGGGATGTGTGCTGGGGCAAAAAGATGACGAGGGAAGGGAGCGTTCCATATATTACCTGAGCAAGAAGTTCACAGATGGGGAACAGAGGTACTCAGAGGTGGAGAAGACTTGTTGTGCTCTAATTTGGGTCATGCATCGACTAAGGAAATACACCCTTTACTATCATATTGAGCTACTAACAAAGCATGATCCATTGAATACCTGGTAGAGAAACCAGCTTTGATAGGGAGGATCTCTAAATGGCAAATGCTCCTATCCAAGTTCGACATCACATACATAAATCAGAACTTGATGAAAGGGCAAGCCTTAGCCGACCAATTAGCGGAACACCCTGTCGAGACAGATTCCCAAGAACTACAGGCCCAATTTCCAAATGAGAATATATGGACAGTAAAAGATATGCCAGTAGAAGACTTTGGGATAGAGCAGAATGCTAAATGGAAACTGTTTTTCGATGGAGCCGCCAACATATTCGGTTGTGGGGTTGGGGCAGTATTGATATCCCCAGATGGCACTCAATTCCCTACAGCGACGAGACTTACATTTTCCTATACCAATAATATCGCAGAATATGAGGCTTGTATTCTTGGCCTCGAAATGACCTGTCAAATGGAAATCCGCGAATTAGAAGTATATGGAGATTCGCCGCTTATCATACTATAGACAAGAGAGGAATACAAGACTAAAGACCCCAAACTGGTATCGTATCATCAACACTTGACAGATCTAATTGAAGAATTCAAGGCAATCACTTTCACATACATCTCGAGAACTCAGAATCTGTTTGCAGATGCACTAGCCACACTAGCATCTATGATCCAGATAACAGGGGGAGCCGAAGTTCAACCAATGAAAATAGACATCGAAAGTCGGCCCGCCTACTGTTTAACCATTGAAAAAGTACAAGATGACAAGCCCTGGTATCACGACATCAAGACTTTCCTCCAAGAAAGTAAATACCCTAAAATGGCTAGCAAGAATGACCAAAGAACACTCAGAAGGTTAGCAAGCCATTTCCTATTAAGTGGGTCTATACTTTACAAGAGATCATCTGATACCACCTTGTTGAGATGTGTGGACAAAAATGAAGCATGCGAACTGATGAAGGAAGTACATGAGGGAGTATGTGGACCCCATATGAATGGCTACATGTTGGCCTGAAAAATCATGAGGTTAGGATATTATTGGTTGACCATGGAATCAGATTGCATAAAATATGTCAAGCACTGTCATCTGTGTCAAGTCTACGTAAACCGGATAAATGCTCTACTCAACGAGCTACACTTTTTATCAGCACCATAGCCTTTCTCCATGTGGGGAATCGACATAATAGGCCCAATCACTCCGACAGCATCTAACGGCCATAGATTCATACTAGTAGCGATTGATTATTTCACCAAATGGGTAGAAGCATCATCATATACCAATGTTACAAAGGGGGTAATAATCCGCTTCTTAAAAAGGGACATAATAGCCCGATATGGAGTTCCTGAGTCCATCATCATCGACAACGGTACCAATCTCAACAACAAATCGATGACAGGTTTATGTCAACAATTCCACATAAACCACAGAAATTCAACTCCCTACCGACCTCAAATGAACGGGGCAGTAGAAGTAGCTAATAAAAATATCAAGAAGATCATCGAGAAAATGACAACAACTTACAAAAATTGGCATGAAATGTTACCGTTTGCTCTCATGGCTTATAGGACTTCAATAAGAACATCTACGGGAGCTACCCCTTACTCATTGGTATATAGTACAGAAGCAGTGCTACCAGTTGAAATTGAAATACCATCATTCATAATCCTGTCGGAAACTCAGCTAACTGAATCAGATTGGGTAAGGAAGAGGCTTGATCAGCTGAATCTGATTGATCAAAGAAGGCTTACCACACTATGTCATGGCCAGTGTTACCAACAAAGAATGGCCCGAGCATTTAACAAGAAGATGAGACCTTGATACTTCAAAGAGGGGGATCTGGTACTAAGGAAGGTTCTCCCGAATGCCCAAGACTCCAGAGGGAAATTTACCCCAAACTACGAAGGCCCTTATGTAGTGAAAAAGGTTCTGTCAGGAGGTGCTTTGATATTAACTCAGATGGATGGTCCGGAATTGAGAGACCCCATTAACACAGATGCTGTAAAGATGTACTATCCTTAGGCAAGGGAATTGAAATTTTGCCAATGTTTATGAAAGCCAGTGTTCGATATAAATTTCGTTGAGTTGAGTTTTCACTTTTTGCAAGCAAAGTTAATATCCTTGAATGATCAACAATCCCAATCAGTTCTCATCACAACAAATATTCCTAAACACATTACCCACCACTTCACCAATGAAAGATAAACACTAAAATGATAATGAATCTTAATATAGTTTGTGATATAATTCTATCTACTTTTGAGCATTAGAACTGAATGCATTAGTAGGATAACATTACCGTCAAAAAGAGCCAGGTGCACAAAGAAAGGGAGCACATCAAGATTTCCAACCCCGTGTCAAGAAAAGAAGAGGAGAAGCAGAAACAAACTAGCCCGAAGGTTCGGTTGTTTGGTGGCTGTCCACAATAAACTAACAAGCATATTAAAATAAATAACTATCATCATATCATGAAAGGCATCACATCATTTAGCTCAATCAGTAGAAAGCATATTCAGAAGTATAAGATGAGTCAGCCCATAGTTGGGCATTTGTCTAAACATTCCTTTTAATAGGGTAGTCAGCCCAAGATGGGCACTTTCCTAAACATCCTCTCTTAAGGTTAGCCCATAGGGGGGCACCTTTTTGAGATATCATTTTTATCTTAGGTTAGTCAACCCAAGATGGGCATTTTCCTAAACATCATCTCTTAAGGTTAGCCCATAGGGGGCACCGTTTTGAGATATCATTTTTATCTTAGGTTAGTCAGCCCAAGATGGGCACTTTCCTAAAAATCTGTTATCAAGGTCAGCTCATAAGGGCATTTTTTGAGACATTTCTACCATAGGTTAATCAGCCCAAGATGGGCACTTTCCTAAAAATCCGTTCTTAAGGTCAGCTCATAAGGGCACTTTTTGAGACACTCTACCATAGGTTAGTCAGCCCAAGATGGGCACTTTCCTAAAAATTCGTTCTCAAGGTCAGCTCATAAGGGCACTTTTTGAGACACTCTACCATAGGTTAGTCAGCCCAAGATGGGCACTTTCCTAAAAATCTATCTTAAGGTTAGTCAACCCATGAGGGGCACTTTCCTAGATTCTCCCGATTCGTCAGCTCTTGGGGCACTTTTTGGAAATATTCCTCCAAACAGTTGCTAGTCTAACAAGACGCTTCTGTAGACAGGTAGCCAGCTCATAAGGGCGCTTACTAAGTAAATTTTCTTTCCAAGGTTGCTAGTCTGATAAGACACTTCCTGTCATCATTTCTTCCACACAATGCTTGAGGTGTTTCCTATCGCCAATTAGTCAGCCCATAAAGCACTGTTTGGGGAGGGAACATTACTCTAAATTGTTATGACCATCTTAAATCGTGGGATTATTAGCTCTTGGAGCATTTTCCTACCAAAAACAAATTCCAGGTAACCAGCTAAACCAAGGCGTTATCTATTTAAGAGGCCAAAAATGGCGTCTTTCTTGTCTTTGTAGTTAAGTTTTTAAAACTTTACTACAAAAAGGGGCAGCTGTAAACACCCCATTTTTGCCCTAGGAATGAATAATAATCATTAATAATCAATTCTTAATTTTTTTCCAATTTTATTCAATTTTTCTTTAATTTAGCATAAATAATAAAAATATTCAAAAAAATAAAAATGAATAGGAAAACACATCAATTTTGAAAAATGATTTCAGAAATGGCAATAATAAATAATAAATAATTTTTGCAAATTTTTAAAGTTTCAAAAAATACAAAAAAATAAAAAAAAATCGCATTGCATATATGCAATTTGCGAATAAAAGAAAATCAGGAAAATGGGCTAGCCCAGCTGGTGTGGACTATGAGCTAAGGCGGGTGCAGGAGGGCTTGGTTGCAGGTTCGAATAGCGGGGGAGGCAGTTTCCGCGTTTTGAGTTTTTTTACTTATCCAGGACACGTGGCAGCATCCGATTGGCTGGAGGAAACGCACGCGCCGGGCGCGTGATCATCTCCTACCTCGGGTCCGAGATCACCGGCGAAGGAAAAATTTCAAATTTCTGCCGTTTTTATTCGATTTTTTGCACAAATCCAACAGATCTTCAACAGAATTGAGATAAACATCATCCAATTGGAATCAAATCGCAACAAATCGATGGATTTACATGAATCGGAGTTGGTTTACTTAACTGTCGATCCGATTTACTTATATCGGAGGAAATCCAAGCTTATCCAGCTCGATTTCAAGCGCCTATAAATAGAGGAAGAGTGGAGGAAGCCAGATCACGAATCACAATTGAGAGAAAGTGAGAAAAGAGAGCAAATCGGAGAGCATCGGAGGAAACCCAAAACCGCGAACCGCCGATCGAAGCCAAGCCGCCACCAGGAGACGTTCTAGGAGCAAACCACTGCCACCATTGGATTCAGCACCCTCGAGAAGCTAGGATTCGACACCCCACCCGTTGCAAAAGGCCGTCGGAACGAGCACTCCCCGCCACCGTGATCGACCGATCCGACCCGACCCGACCCGCGCACCAACCCGGATCCAGGTAAGTCGGATTTTTCGGATTTTTCCAATTTATTTATTTATTTTTATTCCAATTTTATTTATTATTTGTTATTTATTTATTAATTTGTTGGCTATTTATTTATTTATTTGTTTATGTTTTATTTTCTATACATAGAAAAATGTTAGAAATTAGATTTTTTTTTAGGATTTAATAATGTAGAAAAATAATTAAAAAATAATAATAAAATAATAAAAATTCAAAAATTCAATAAAAAATAATAATAATAATAGTAGAAAAACAATATAAATATTAGAAAAATAATAATAGAACTTTAGATTTCAAAATAGGATAGATAATAGTTTAGGATAAAATTTTTAACAAAAATTCACAAAAATTATAAAAATCAATAAAAATCATAAAAACTATAAAAATCATGAAAACTTATAAAAATTAAAAAAAAAATTGTAGAAGAATAATAAAAATCATGAAAATGATAAAAAAATCATAAAATTACAGAAAAAAAAAAAGAAAAATCATAAAAATTAATAAAAATTCAAAAATTATAAAGATAGAAAAAAAAATGAGTTTTATCACTTAGAAAAATCATTTTCTCAAATAAATCCAAAATTGATGTTTTCCCCAAAAATTATTTTCAAAAAGATCAAATTACTAAGCTTAGGTTTAGATTTTTTTAGAAAAAAATCCCAAAAATGTTAAAAACATAAATCGAAAGAAATTTCAAAATTAAAATCCACAAACCCACTAAATCTTTTCAGGAAAAGCGAACTACAGCTTGTTTGATCCTGGATAGCAGGTACGTGGGCACCCATTCAGGTCAACTCATAAAATGAAATAAAAAAATCATTTTCTTGAAAAAATAATAAAAGTAACAGAAACACAATAAAACACATTTCTAAATAGGAACAATTTTAGGAGATTAGGTGGTAACCGTAAGGTTTAAATAGGTTAGCCTCCGGACTTAGAAACTCTGGTTTTCCCTTTTCCTCTTTTCAAAAACGATAAAAGGAAATAACGACGACTAGTGGTCCAAATTAAGACTAATCCGCTCCTTTAGTCTTAATTCAATATTTCCCAACAACAGTTGGGTGGCGACTCCAAAAATCAAACGAAATTCCTAACTCAAGTCGAGGATCTACATTAGATGAGCATAGGGTCTAGTCTAGATCGGATTAGGAATGGGAATACAAAAAATTAGACTTGACAGCACTGAAGCTTAAATCACCTCAAGAGAAAGGTCAAATCTATCATCCTCTTTGGTCAGTCCATGCCTCAGATAATGGTCTCAACGATAAGCAAAATAATCGTGAGGTTTTGAGGGGTAGTATTTTACTTAGGGAAGAGGTTACCATTGAAGGCAACCCACAGGAAATGTCGCAAGAGAGCGCTAAAAAGCTTATCAGTGCAAAGCTTCATGATATAAGCACTCACATCCGAACTCTTTATTCTCTCCCCTCGATTTTCTTCTTTTTTTTTTTTTAAATTGTGTGCTTTGTTATACAATTCGCCAAGCATCTAATGAAATCATTCAATCTCTAAGGGGCCAAACTCGAGCTAGTAGGGGAGCTTTGTTCCAAACATGAAGCCTTAATCATCTAGCACCATCATCTCTACAAGTGCTATAAGAAGCTTTCTAACAACATGTGTACTATGATGTAAAAAGCAAAGGATGCATAAAAGGTTGCCTAGAGAATCTAAGAGGAAGCTCACCATTAGTTGACTTAGATAGAACCACTTTAGATGAAGGCTAAAACCAAGGTCAACGCATTGAGGGCGTAAGTGGGTACAGAGCTTGGCCACTAAAGTAACCAAGCTTGAGAGATGTAATAGAGACTTAGCCGCTAAAGTCTAGAGGCTCTCTAACCAGCTCAAAGGTGCCTATAAGTAGTTAAAAGAGTGTGAGCAAGTAGCTTAAGTCCTAGGAGGCAGCCTACGTAGGGAGAGAAGATAACCTTCATGATAAATTTTGATAATTGCACAAAGGTGTTGAATAAGATAGAGCTCGTTTACTTAAGCTAGAGAATGCTGGTGTGGCTGTAGTGAACCATGTGACCCTGGAGTGAGAACTCTTTGAGAAGATCATGGCTAGTAAGGAGTGGTCTGACCTCTACAAGTAGTTTAACCTCCAAGAGTGTAAGCTAATGGAGGGTAGAAGTTTAGCCAAGGCTGAGATCTTGGAGGTATATCTTGATAATGATCTTAGCTACCTAAATTACTATGATGATCTAGCAAACATCATTGCCAAGGCTAAGGGATAAGTCGTTGAGGACAAGCCAGTAATTGAGATGGCAATCGGAGGCTAAGATCCTTAAGGCCACAAACATTAGCTTGCCAAGGAATAAAAACATGCTGAGGAAGATCAAAACCATAAGAGGAGGTCAAGCCATTATCGGACCAAGGATGTTCCCTAACCCCCTCTAAACTCAAAGCTACCCCAATATCTTATACCACCATCAAAGCCACATCCTACTAAAAGGATCACTACAGCAAATGTTGACCAAATCATTGAATTTTTAATCATTCCCTCCCTTGAAAATTAGTTAACTTTCATTCTTATCCTAAGGACTATCATTTTTTTTTAGTTAGTAAGTCGACTTTTAGATGTAAATTTTAATGGACTTTGATCGTATTTATTTGAAGCTTATATTTTTATCTTTATTATCTAACTCGTTTGAATGCTTCTTCTATGGTTTACTTATTACATGATTTGAGTTTTTATTCATTTGAACATATCGTTTTGGTCCATTTCTTATTTTACAAGTTGTATCCATGGGGTGTCCTCGAATGTCTAAACCTTAAATCCTATTGAAAAGTTACTCATAGGTGTTTCTAGGAAGACCTAAAAAGGTTAGATGCTTTGATTGTTTAGTAATAGTCTAAGAGCTGAAAAGTCTATCCACTTCTTAAGGGGTGGGGACATTAGGTCTTCAAGAGTCCATTCGTTTGTTGACTTTAAAGGATTGACTTGATGTAACTAGTGGCCCATTAGCCGTAGTAAGGTTAAGACCAGTTGCGATAAAGAGTTTGTTCACCCTGAATAGGATGGGACTTGATGAGTTTATTAAGTCCGTTCACCTCAAGATAGGTTAAGACAAAGCATAAAAACATAACTTTAAAAAAATTAGATTTACAATATACAACAATTTCATTCAATGTCAAAATGATTTAGTATATAAATAAATAAGAAAAAATCTAATCAAAGTAGGGCCTAAGCTTGTTGGAATTCTAGATCCAAGGAATAGGTTGACCACCTAACCTCTTTAGCTTATATGCCCTATTGCCTAAGTCTTTAACAATCCTAATTGGGTCCTCTTAAATTGGCATAAGCTTTCCTTGACCTTCTCGAAATCTGGTTGCTTCTAACTTTCTACAAACCAAGTCACCAAATCAAAAGACCTTATTCTTAACCTTCTTGTCGTAATAGTGATAGCTCGATGTTGATATGCAACTACTCAAACCTAATAAATGCCTAAAATCTCTTCAATTGTATCTAGGTTAGTTTGTAGTCCGAGCTGGTTGGTTACCAAGTCTATATTCTATGTTCTAATATTTAGAAGCACCAGTTTGATGGGGTAGATAGCTTTAGAGCTAAAAGCGAGCCTAAATGGTATTTCCCATATAAAGCTCCAATGAGTAGTTCAATACCCCCTACAAGATGGTCAAAAGCTTATCTACCCACTTACCTTTAACCTAATCCACCTTCTTTTCAATGCTATTGAATACAATCTTGATCATGGTCTCAATTTGTCCATTGGACTGGGGATGCACTACTGAAGTGTAGTGAATCTTAATGTGATTATCATAGAAAAATTTTCTAAACTTCTAGTTATCAAACTGTGTTTCATTGTCTATTATCAATACATACGAAACACCATATCTACTAAGGATGCTATTAAGGACAAAGGCTTTGACATTTCTTTTAGTAATCTTGGCCATGGCTTCAGTCTTTATCCATTTAGTGAAGTAATCTATAGCAACATTAATCAACTATCACTATCCAAACATTCGAGGGAAGTGTCTTAAAATGTCCAATCCCCATTAGGTAAAGCACCAAAGACTGACAAGGCACTGCAAATAGTTGCTCAAAGCATGCTCTATAGGTACATGCTTTTGACCTTACGCACACTTTCTCACAATATACTTCAAGCCTTCCTTCATGGTAAGCCAATAATAACTAAGTTTGAGTACTCTATTGTAAAGAGCTATGCTCTTGACATGATTACTACATATCCTTGCATGTAATTCTTCTAACAACTGTTAGCCTTCTTTTAGTTAGACACATCTAAGGAGTGACTTACTCAAGCCTCTTTTGTAGAAAAGGTCACTAAGAATAGTGCAATTTATAGCCTTATACACGAGCTTCCTAGTCTCCTTTCTATCTTACAGAAGAATGTCGTTCTTCAGGTAGTCCATGATAGGGTCTATCCAACATGGTTCAACCGATGTAAGTTGAATTTCTGTAACTTGAGCCAACCTGTTATTAATGCTCTTATCTACAAAGTACTCTATGAAGACCTTCTTTTTTCATTTGTCCAGGTTGGGAATACTCGTAGATGCTAGCTTTAAGAGCTTATTAGCCTTGAAATTCTTAGCTAGAGAAACTTTAGTGATGCTCTAAGAGGGAAATTCCAAGGTAAGATCTTTGGCAACCTAAAGGTAGTTGCTCATCACTTCATCCTTGACAATGTATTCTCCATTCACTTGTTGGATGACAAGCTGGGAGTCCAAATATATCTTTATCTTCTTCGCACTTATCTCCTTTGCCAATCTAAGACTCGCAATAAAAGCTTCATCTTCTTAGCAATTAACACCTATCTCCAGCTTTTATAATATGTTTTGTAGTGGTTAATCAATTAAGACTATTACTTGATGCACCTAGAAGTAGGGCCATAGTCTTCTAGCTAAGATCACCACTACAAAGGCAAATTTCTCCACCTTAGAGTGCCCAGTTTCAAGCCCCTGAAGGACATAGCTGACATAGTAGACTGGCTTATCCTCCCTCCTTTTAGTTTATACTAGTATAGAGGAAAGAGCTCAATCACTAACCAAGAGATATAAGAATATGTCCTCACCTAGAACCAGTTTCAAAAGTGCAAGTGGACTTGTTAGGAACTACTTCAACTTCTCGAATGTAGTTTGACATTGTTTGATCCATTGAAAATTGATCAAGCTCTTTAAGACCTTGAAGAACTCAAAACACTTATCTCCACTTTTGGAGACAAACCTATTTAATGCAACAACTCGTCCTGTGAACCATTGTACTTTTTTATTAACCTAAGTGGTTACGTCTCGAATATGACTTATATCTTCTTTAGGTTAACCTTGATGCTGCACTGTGTGACTATGTATCTAAGGAACTTACCTAAGGTAGCACCAAAGATGCACTTTTGAGGGTTCAACTTCATATTGTATTACCTCAAGGTGTTGAATGTCTCTTATAAGTCCTAGAAATGGTCTTTGGGCCTTATACTCTTGACGATCATATCATCAACATATACTTCAATGTTCTACCTAATTTACTATTCAAACATCTTTGTCACTAACCTCTAGTATATAGTCTCGGCATTTTTAAGGCCAGAAGATATAACTTTATAGCAATAAGTGTCTAAGTTGGTGATGAACAAAGTGTGTACTTCGTCGTTTAGCTCCATCTTAATATGGTTGTATCTAAAGAAAGCATCTATGAAACTAAAGAGAGCATGGCCGGAGGTAAAATCGACAAGCTAGTCGATTCAAGGGAAGGTAAAATAGTCCTTTAAGCAGGCTTTGTTGAGGTCTGTGTAGTCCATATACATTCGCCACTTCACATTAGGCTTCCTGGCTAGTACACAATTGGCTAACCAAGTTAGGTAATCTTCCTTTCTAGTAAATCCTACTTTTAGCAACTTAAGCACCTCTTCCTCAATAGCTACTTGCCACTCTAGTGTAAAGTATCTCTTTTTCTACTTGACAATTTTAGCATTGCTATCAATGTTAAGGCGGTGTATCATCACCTCAAAGGAGATGTCTAGCATGTCCAATAGGAACTAGGCAAACACATTACTATTGCACTTGAGGAAGTCGACAAGTTGATGTTTGAGTTCTATAAGCATTAACATTCCTACCTATGTAGTTTACTCAGTGCTACTACCGAGCTAAATTTCTTCTGTCTCCTCGACCAGTTTTCCCCTAGAACTCAACTTTTCCTTAAGTTTAGCTTTTATAGTGAAGACCTCCTCCTCTCTTTAAGGCCTTTAGATATAATGTATATGCCAGCTCTTGATCTCCCTAATACACACTCAGTCCTTTAGACATTGAGAATTTTACCTTAACATATAGCGTTAAGGAGTTCATCTTAAAGGTGTTTAGATTTGGTCATTCAAATGTTACATTGTAAAGCAACCAACAATCTACCACCAAGAATTCTATATTATGTTGGGCTACAATATCATCATCTTTGAGCTCCATGGGGAGGGTGACGATGCCCACAACTCGTACAGGTTAGTTGTTGAACCCTTACAAATCATGATTGTATAGCTTCATATTAGTCTTGAGCTTGGGTTGCATCTAGTCAAAGGCATGTTTAAAGATTATATCAATAGAGTTACCTGTGTTAATTAAAGTCATCTTTACATCAAATTCAATGATCCTTGCACCAATCATCAAGGCATCATCGTAGGGGGTTTGAACCCCCTCAAGGTCTTCATCTGAGAAGGGTATAAATGTATCCACTCTTAGCTTCTTGTTGTGTAGGCTCATCACCTACCGACTAATTAAGGCGTCAGCTAAGCTCAGCCAACCTCCTCTTTAGGATCCCCTAATGATGGTGTTAATAACACCACTAGGGGCTTTGTTAAAGAGGTTGCTATTATTTCCATCTTTTAGCTTTTTGCATCCTTGCTTTTCCCACCATCTCTGAGTAGGTCGTTCAATGAAATTGTTAGGATCAATAATATACTCGTAGAGATATCTGCATTGGACAAGATCTTCAAGAGTATTTTTGAGCTAATAGCACTAATATGTATTGTGACCCCTATCTCTATAGAAGTTACATATTTGTTGGACTTTTTCCTATTTAGATTACCCCTTAGTCTTGTTAGTTTAGGTAGGACACACATATTGTGAACCTTCATGAAAATATTCCCCATTAGCTGGTTTAGTAGGGTATATGTTGCGAAGCTTAGGATGGTGCATTTCTTGTCCCTTACACCATAATCCCATAATAACCCTCTACCTTGCTTTAGGCCTAGGTGATCCTTGATGAACCCTTTATTATCCTTCTTCTTATCTAACCCACTTTGATTAAACTGCTTCCTAACAAGGATAAAGTCATCCCACCTGTAAACACCTAATTTTTGTTCCCTAATTATTATTATTTTTATGAAGGAAAAATAAATAATAAAAATAAAATAGAATAGAATAATACACCAATAATAGAAAATAAAGGTAAAAATAACAATAAAAGATATTTAGGGATTTTTATTAAATTTTAGAATTTCAAAATAATATAAAATTGACAAATATTGTCGTGCTTATAGACAATTTGCGTGCAGAAAAAAATGAGAATTGGGCCAGCTCAATTGGCCCGTGTGTGCACCTAGAACGCGTATAAGAAAGGTGAGGTCGTGAGTTCAAATCTAGGCAAAGGCACTTTGTGCCGTTTTGATTTTTTTCCCCGAGTTACCACGTATTAGCAGCTAATTGGAGGACTCGAAGGCACGCAGTTGGCGTGTGTTCATCTTCAACCTCCGACCAAATTCAACAGCAATGCGGGGAGAGCGAAATCCGACCATTTCAAATCCAATTTTAATGAATCTTTAACCAAAAAAAAAAGATAAATATCAAATTAGTACGAATCAAAACAAAAAGATTTGTTCAAATCGGAGAAAAAACGAAAAAGATAAGGATGGGTTTCAACCAGCTCTGATCCGAGGTTATCAAGAGGGGTTTTTGTGAGTCTATAAATAGGACTCAACTTTAGGAAAAATGGAAGAGGGGATTAGAAGAAAAAAAAAAGTAAAAGGGGAAAGGAAAACACTCACTAGAGATCTCTCTCTCTCTCTCTCTAGATCTTGCCGCTATAGCCACCAAACCACCGCCTAAGGTGGTTTTTGACAAAAACTAATACCACCAAGCAATTCCCTACCTCTAGAAAGCTCAAAACACCTACCAATTGACGAAAGCGACCACCAGAAAGCCACCATCGAAGAGCTCTAGTTGTTGTGCGTGACCCGATCCAACCCGACCTGCAAACCGGACTTGACCTGACTCGACCCGAATCGTAACCTACATCCAAGTTAGTCGGATTTATTCATTTTTTAATTATTTATTATTATTTTTTAATATTAAATAAAATAAAAATATATATGGAAAAATAAAATAAAATATATATAAAAATAAAAAAAAATAAAGATGTATGTTTTTTTAGGAATATGTTAATGGAACTAGGTTTAGAGTTTTCTAAAAAAATATACGTCTATTATAATTAATAAAAAAATTAATAAAAAATCAATAAATATTTTAATAAAAAATAATAAATATTTTATCATTTAGAAAACTTCTTTTCATAAAATAAATGAATGAAAATAACCGACGTTTTTCAAAATTAGAAGTTTTAGTTTTTTTTTTCAAAATTAAGAAATAAAGCTTAGGCTTAGAAATTTCTTTAAATAAATTTAAATGGTAATAAACATAAAACTGGCACGTTTTTGTAATTAAAATTAACTAATCCACTAAATTTTTATGAAAAAGTGAACTATGACCTGTTTAATCCCGAATAGCGGGTGCGTAGGCACTCTTATAGGGCAACTCTAAAAAAATAAAAAATATATATATTCAAATCATTATTAGAATAATAGTTATATCATTTTTTTAATATTTTCCTTTATGCTAAAAAAAAGGATATCATAATAAAATTCAGATTTTAGAAGGATAAGGTGGTAACTTTATGGTTTTAATAGAATAACACCCAAGTCAAGAATCTCTAGTTTTCTTTCTTTCTTTCTTTCTTTCTTTCTTTCTTTTTTTTAAAAAAAAGAGAGATTTCGTCGACTAGTCATTTAGATTAGAATTAATCCATTCAATTAATTTTAATTCAATAATTTTTCCTAACTTCAGTTGAGTAGCAACTCCAAATAAATAATAAAATTCCTAGTTCAAGTCAAAGATTTATATTGGATAAGCATAAAATCTAAAATGAATCAAATTAAGGAGATAATATAAATTTTTTAAATTAAACTCGACACCGCCTGATGTACTTCCTCACTTTTTCCCTAAACTCTTCAAAGCTACAAAGCTTGTTCTTTACTAGGGAATTGAGGAAATCTCCAACAAGCTTGATACCTTAAATTATAGCATTAAGGGTAACACCTTTATCGATTTTGAGGATCTCCAACATCGCAGCATTGAACTAAGCAAGGTAGTCACTAATCGGTTCATCATGACCTTGCTTAATCAAATTCATGGTTAATGAGTCCTTCATAGGGAACTTATTGGCCAAAAATGTTGGAATTAGCTAGCCAATTTGTTGAATGAAGAGATGGAGTTTTGTGGTAAATTGTGATATTACATACGAGTAACCTTTTGTAGGGTGCTCAAAAAAGCTTTATAAGCGACCACATCACTAAGCTTGTGCAAGTTCATCATTGTTTGGAAATGGTAGAAGTGGTTGTCTAGGTATGTGGTCCCATCATGTGTGTCAAGTTATAGGAGGCGAACGTTTAGAGGTAAGACCTCATCTTAGATCACTTGAGTGAATTGAGGTCCGATTTATTGAAAATTGAGTTGATGGGTCAGCCTTCCTACTCTCTTTCAAGTTAGAGAGCCTCCTAATGTAATCATAAATTTGGTCAATATCCATGTCATTGACCTATTTGTTAGCCCATTATGGGTGTCTGATGGCTCAAGCACATTGTTATGAGGATGATTGCCATTGTGGTTAAGTGATCCAGCAAGTAAGGTGATATGGGAATGTGCTCTTCCTTGAGAGGCCGTAAGTAAGATATAATCAACAAAATTAGGGTTATGGCTTTCATAAACCTAACTTGCTGAGCTACCTATCAAACAGGTGCCAATAGGGGTGGTTAAATATTGTTACGTGGTGGTTCTAGAGAATGTGTGCCAATAGGGGTGGTTAAATATTGTTACGTGGTGGTTCTAGAGAATGTGTGGACACATTCTTAAGTTCTGGCATATTGTTAAGCTACTCCAATTGCACCACTCTAACTTGGAGCTTGGTGTTATCATTACATATTATCTCATTTTAGGCTACTAACATTTTGAAAAGGTTTGCCAAATCTAGGGAACACTAGGCATCAATTTGCTGGGAGTTTGTATTTGCAATGTGAGGTTAAGGGTGTTACTACAACATTGTGGCTTAGACAGTCTGATCCACCACCAATGTCTACTTTTTCCTTGGATTTGGTGGTTTTTTAATGATGTGCCATATGTTTTGTCATTAGTAACATCATGGAGACGATGCCAAATATGGTGTTAGGTTTCTAGAAGGTGGTTAGATCACTTACAAAATGAAAATAAATAAAGCTATAAGGGGTGCTAAAGTTTGCCCCAGTGTGACTACTCCAATGCCTAAGTCAGCATAAGTGAAGAATAAAGGGGATATAAGAGTATCAAGAGTATGAAGGTTCAAAAAGTCCCCCAAATGATAGTCCTTTCCCTCTATTTATAATGGTTGTAGATGATCCCAACTTATGAAGTACATTAATTTCAGAGATCTTCTCCTAATACAATGGAGGTATATCTTTGACTAGCCCTTTTCCTTATCTATACCATTCTCTCATGCTTATCCATTATAGAGATAGACATAGAGATCTAAGGTGGAGGAGGTCGAGAACTTCAGACTTAAAACTAAACAATCCTATGTTGAAACGGGTAGGTATGGGTGCGTAAAGCTTAAACAAGGGTCTGAGTGAGCTAAAATGGGCTTTAAGAGTTCAAGCCCAAAATGCTCTATCAACATATACCTTTTTATATGAAATGATCAATTATGTATAACTTCCTTTAAAATGTATTTTACTATAATTTATCTTCTTTCTTTTTTCTCTTTTGCAAGATAATTCTTGAGGTAAGGAAATTAGTGAAAATGCCCAAGGATTTGAAGATAAAAGGTCATTGATCCAAGATTGTTTAGTTATAGATGAAAAACCCCAAAAATGGTAAATAAGGTCAAAAAGGAAATTTTAGAATTAATTAAGAAGGAATTTCAAGTTGGAAAAACAAATCTTACTAAAAAGGACCTTTTAATCCTTGAAATTGGTTTTATCAAAGTTAGACCCAAATTTACTTAGAGACCCTAAATATAGCTCCAAAACCTTAATTAGGCAAATAAAATCAATTATAAGATATTTGGAGACAATTGGAAAAGAAAATTTAAAATTGGAGATCAATTGAGTAAAATGACCAAAATGCCCCTAAGCTTATTTTATTGAAAGGTGACCAATTAATTGAGTTTCCAATGGCATTTTGGAGAAAAAGGAACAACATATTTCAGCTGGAATAAGTAGTGACAACTAACAAAAATAAATTAGAAAATCGTTAAATTACTAAACACATGTCACTCTTAAGATTATTCCACTAAACCCTTGTGATCCCCTTACTTTATCCCCATAAACCCTAGCTAAAACACCCTTAAATACCCCTCAAACCCACTAAAATCAGTAGCTCCCATCTTCTTCTCATTTTCAAAAATTTAGAGATAAGAAAAACCTATTAACTCAAGCTTAAACCCTACCATTTCTTCTAGTTCAAATCTACCTTATCTAGCTACTAATTCTAGTTCTTTTCCTTGTGAGTTCTAAGTTAAGAAAAAGTTAATAGTGCTCTCTACACATGATTTTGGGTTTGAAAAGGTAAGTAAAAAGAGTTGATTTAAGTAAACTTAAGTTTGTATATTGAAGTTCTAAGTAAGATATGATGTTTCATGTGAAGGAAAATCAATTGGGAGTTGAGAAAACACAAATTGGAGCTTTGTTATGGATGAAATTAAGAGGCATTGAGGACTAGTTTAGGTCTCCAACAAGGTAAGTCCAAAATATTGTTTAAATTAATGATTTAGGATAGTTAAAAGTAATTGAAGTTGATGATTTAGTGATTTCTTGAATGTTGATGATGTATTGTGATTAACCTATGATGCTATCACCAAGATTGATGTATTTTAAGTGTGATTTGATTATTTGAGTATGGATCTATGTTGAGACATGATAAATGTGATGTTGGGTGTTGGATTTATAGATGGAAATCAAGTTTGATGCATGTTAATGGAAGATATGTTAATATGTGTTGCTGCTGCCACCATGGTTGATGAAATTGAGATTTGATTCCCTTGCTAAATCTAATTTAGATGGTGGATGATGATAAATTGATGATTGAAATATGAACATGTGGTAATTAGAATGATTTAGGCGATTAATTGGTGTATATGATATGTTGAAAGTTAGAATTGATGGTTTGATTAAACTAGTGGTTCAATAAGTTAATTTGATTGTCAAATTGTAAATTTCCAGCATGTTATTATGTTTTAATGTGATAAATTTTATGAAAATTGAAGTTACTAAATAAATGTTAAATTTGGCAAAGTTTAAAAATGAATTAGGTTGAATTGGAGGATTGTGTAAACTTGAGATTTTGATTTTCTTGCATAATTTAGTACTATGTTTAATTTTAGGAAAAATAAGATATATTATATTTATTTAAAACATATTTGATAGAATTATGATTTAATTATGAATAGAAGTTAGATTGGAAATAAAATAAGACCTAAAAGTAATGGTATGTTCAAATTGGACTTTTGAAATGGATAAAAATGTTTTGGGGTATGCTCTATTTTAGATATGTTTTAGACTCAAAAATGGAAAATAAATTATGTTCTATACTCTGTAAAGAAATAGTAACAACTGGGTTTTGATTTGAAGTGATTTGAACTTAAATTAGGTAAAATATGGGCTTATAAAGTTGAAATTTCGTAACCTTGCTTAATTTGGTAGTCCAAGAGCTCTAAAACAAATAAAATAAGGATTTTTATATTAAAATAAGTAGTGAAAGTAATAAGGAATCAAATGGGTTTGGTTTCACTTAAATTGAGTAAATTATGACTCTTTCAAATCAAGGCCTTTAATTATGATGAAATGGAATTAAATTAATGATTAGCTTACTTAAATTGGGCTAAGGTTAGCTCAACCAAATAGGTTCAAAGGCTACCCTCTTACCCTTCCCATGGGTGGCCATATAATTAAACATAATTTGATTAATTAAGTTTAATTAACTTAACTATTCTAACTATAAATAAAAAATTAACTTGATAATGTGAACTTAAATGGCCCATAGGCCCAACATCCAAAACCTAAAACATAACTGGACTCATTTTCTTCTAAAACTTATACCCTAAATTGGCTTTATCACAATAAATAACTCAAACTAGGCCCCAAACCATTTTAAAACCCAAATTGAATTAAACACTTAAAATAAACTAAACTTAGGCCTAAAGAAATAAAATGGGCTTACTTAATTAATAAAACCTATGTGGACCTATGACCTAAAACCTACTTGGAACTTTTAATCTTTAGAGTTTATACCCTAAATGGACCCTTATAGATAAATCAAACTTAAATGGGCCTTCAACCCATAAAGGCCTTAAACCAACTAAAGGCCTGAAATGAAATTAAAATAGGACTTGATAAATCAATTAGACTTAAACATAACAAATAGAACTAATTAAACGTAATGAGCCTAGGTTAATTAAAATAAATGGAAGTAATCTAATTGGATTTAAAATAGACTTAATAAATATAATTAGACTTAATTAATTCAATTAGGGCTAGTGAGTCTAATTTCAAATATAATTAAGCTTACTATACTTAAAGGCCTTAAACACCCTAATTGGGTCTTAAACCTAATTAAACTTAAAATTTAAATAAGTTATTAGGTTAAATGATTAAACCTTAATTAGATTAGGCTAATTAAGCCTAAATAACCTTAATTGGGATCGTAACTATTATGGGCCTTAAGAAGTTTAAACCAATCTACTAATTTAAGTTTTCTCTTTTGATGCATAAAATCAATTCAATCAACTCAGTTAGAACTCGAATTGCAATTTGAGAATCATCTACTTTTTCAGGTACATAGTAACATATGTATTATTTACTAGGATGTGTTTCTTTATGGAAAATCTCAAACCCATTTCTTAAAGCCATAATATTAATTTTTGAAAGATAGATAGAATGACTAAGCTAACTCATAGGAGAGAGAGACCTAAAGTATAGTTGGTGCGTAAGATCCGATCTTTATTCCAGTCCTTAAAGAAGTGAATTCCAAAACACCATAACTAAGCAAGCTAAAATAGCTTGCCTAACCTATATGCATGTGATAGCTTGTCATAACCAAAAGTCACCACTTCTAATAATTAACTCAACTAAGTAATTGCTTGCTGCTTATACATCATTAGTTGAGCTAACAAGTGACAAATCTTAGATCAGGATTATAGCTACAATCATATACCTTGAAAATGACACGTAGTTAGGCATTTAGGCCATCGAGTGATGGCTCGGTAAGTAGCTGATAAGTGAAATTATATTGAATAATGGGCATTGTAAATAAAGAGCAGCCATATCAAGAGTCATTTAAGGTTATAGGTCTCAAGGGGCGATACCATATAACTAGACTATAATCAGTGAGGACCGCATAACAGTGAGTTCACTTAAATAAAACTATTTTGTTTCAGTTTTAGTTTCCACAACATGGAGTTTGGCTTCTCTCATCAACCCTTGATGTCTATTATAGTGGAATCAAATCCCATGTCCCCTACCATGATGTCCGGAGTCATATGTACTTCCATGCTAGATGTTTAAATAAAATAATCAAATAGCCTGATTGATATGCATGCCACTTAACCAAAGAAAGATAATGGAAGGCGAAGCGTGCACTAAATACCTTTCAAGAGAGTTCCTCCAAATCACTCATATAACTATTGAAATCGTAAGCTTCAACACTGTGATGTGAATTGGACAAGTTGCATAATTTTGGTGTGTGAATTGGGAAGCTAATCATTATTCACAATTTTTGTTTTACAGGTACGTTTCACTCACTGTCTCTCTCATTTTTTTTCATGTATGTAATTTTCATGCTTTGTTTGCGCTTTTAAATTTTTTTTTTATCGTAAAGATTCATTCAAGGTTTTTGTTTGATTTCCTTGATATGTTGGTTAATATTCAAGACACGCTGTTCAACATTTAGCATTTTTTACAAGAAAAGGGGATCTGTTTTCAATGCAAAAAGAGGAACATCACCAAGCTTCATGAGATAAAATGTCTAATAATAGATGGTCCCATTTTTTCTTTGAACCAAACATCTCATTTACGTTGTGGCTTTTTCTCTTAATCTAACAAGGATATGCTTATTTCAAAAATAATTTTTCACAATACCACTAAAATGTTAAAATTATAGTTGACTACACTTTTATAAAAACAAAGTGGACTCTACCATATATGGAAGTTCAATGATAGTGTGAAAAAGGTCTTAATTCGATGAGAATGCACTTTTTATTGATCACTTGATACTTAAAATTTGAGAATTACATATTGGTTGTTGATATTAAATTTCAACAACTTGCTAAACGCATTATTTCTTCATATTTATATGCGTCGAAAGGGCTCATTTTAATACCTACTTTTTTTTTTGTTAGATATCCTACATCTATATCATTTAAGCGGATAAATATTTCTTAACTGTTTTGGTGTCTTACATGTATGTCGGCAAAAAAAAAATCATGTAAATGGCAAATTTACTTATTTAACAATCATTGTAACCTAAAAAATTGAACTTATCCATTAGTGGGAGTTTAGAATTCTAAAAATGGAAGGAGCGGTTACTCCATATTGTGTATACTCTATCATATTTTTCATTTCAATATGAACATGAAAAGTACTATATCTATCCTTTTATGAAATGAACTTTAAAAGTTAATGGGTTTGTTGTAATTTCATAGGATTATGATTGGCTTTTTTTAGTATGTTAGAGAAATGATTATTTATTCACAGTTATTATACAAGAAGAAAAAAATCATTTATAGCCTTTATGGTGCCTTTCAAGCACGTAGGTTGGGTATAAAGCTTTACCCATATCCTACCCTATAAAATATAGGTTCTCAATTTTTTGAATCAAAACCTATCCTGTAACATCTTAGAACCATCCTATAAAACCTAACTTACAACACTTTAGAACCTATCTATACTATGTAATTTGTAAAACATATAGGGTACATATTACCTAGTTGAACTAGTAAATTTTATCTTATTTTTCATATAAATTTTAAGTTTATGCAATATTTAAAAAATAATCTGTATGGGAGCTATAATTTCTTAATATGCAAAATTTATGGAACCTATAATAAAATATGTGAAATTAAAAAAAATAAATTTTTTTATTTTAATTATTTCAAGTATTATAATATTACTACTTAACAAACGGAAGAAAATAAGGTAAAGATAGAAATTTGGAAGTTAAAGAGGAAAATTGGGGGGGGGGGGGGTTTAAAGGTTATTAACTTAAGGACTTAACCTCTCTTTTTTTTCTTTTTTACTAAAATATTTATTACCAAAAATTTATAATATCATCATTTACTATTCTTTTATCAATGTTATTTAATGACATGTTATAGGGTATGTACAAGGTACCTAGAAACCTATACTTAATATAGCATGAAGCACAGTACCCTATCTTGCAAAGTAAATTCTGAAAATTTTGTACTTGAAACCTACCATATAACTTTTAATACCCATCTTGAAACTTGCCACAATCAAGTAGGGTAAGGGTGAGTACCCATTACAATAGGATTACCCCCTCACTCCTATTGGTAGGTTTTTATAATTCCTTTTTTATTTTTCTAGACAATTCATAAGTTATGTAAGTAATCCACTTTTTTTTTTTTGCACATGTGTTGCAAATTTGTTGACTGCTAGTGTGTATTAATATAAATTTTATACTTTAATGAGATATTTTTATTTATTTATTTTTCTACATACCTTTTAAAATTACATAATATAATAGTGAAAAAAAAGAAGGTGGGGGGGGGGGGGGGGGGGGTGTGGCGCGCAGAGTCATTATAATGATGACGTTTTAATTGGAGAATGTTAAAGTAAATTGCCTATAATAAATAAGTGATAGGTATTTAAGACATAGGAAGGAAAAAATAGAATCTTAATTAATGATGAAAGAATTAAAAAAAAAAAAAAAAGAACCCACATGGATTTACATTCGCATCTATTTACGTTTATAAAGAATAGGAGATTGCCATAATGTCGAGATATATTGTGTTGGCAAATAAAATGAGAGGGTAAAAAAAAATCTAGAGAATATGGTTAGTAGCAATACTTTGAAAAGAGAATAAGAGATAACAAAAGAATTAAGAATTTTATATAATTAAAAATATTATTAATTATAAAAATCATATTTCGTTATGTTTTGGATATAGGATAACCTAAAATCTATACCATGCATATGTAGTATATAGGTTTTATAGTAGACATAAAATATTAAAAATGTTATACCTTGTAGTCACCTGCACCATAGAAGCAAGTTTTATAAAATTATAGTCAAAACTTACCCTAAGACCTTCAATATACCAATATTAAACCTACTTAATTGTACAAGGTAATTTAAGTTTTGATTGAGTTACTAGCTTACCATAATAACTATGTTTGCTTAGCATGATATCTATGTGCATTTTCATATGCACCACACATGTACAAAATACTTATTAGGGACTTAAAATAAAAATTAATCACTTTTTTAATACCACTTACACTAAACCCCAGTCATAGGCCGAACTAACCTAAAAACCTAACTAGAATTAAACATTGGGCCGATTTGATGACAACTGAGTTAGGAAATGGATAGCGGATCCTCTTGAGATTCCAGCTGGGCTTATGATACAACTTCGAGCTAAACAACTTAAGGATGCACTTAACAGGTTAATCAAAAAAGTTCAAGATGAGGAGCAATATTTGCGTCAAACAAAGAACAAACCAAGAATAATCCATGTCATTGAAGTCCAAGATGCTTCGGAATGAAGACAGCTTAAAGACGCTTAAGGAAACTTGAAAGTCGTTGGCCTTTGGGAGGTGAAAGTTGCCAGCATAGGAAGGAAGCTGTCAGCTTTAGTGGCCGGTGTTGAAGAGAAGAAAGGCCGGCTGGAAGCAAACCAAAGCCGCTAACTTTAGTGCCGGCTTTAGACTATTTTTAGGCGCCAACTTTTGTTTTTTTTTTATACAAATTTTCTTCTTTTTCTTTTTGATTCTTGAGAAAGGAAATGTGTACAATTCCTTTCAAACAACAACAACAATTGTATCAAAATCTACTTGCAAATCAAAATTCAAGAACAATTTTTTTTTTTTTTTGAATTCAAACCCTAACTTATATAAAAAAAAAATGCAAATTTGATTCAAAGATAGGCAATTCCTAACCAACCTAGTTCCTCTAATACCAAATCTGATGTGAACCCCCGCCAACCTATGCCAAAACTCAAAATCCCAAATTGTATTTAACAACTTATGATCAATCAAGAATGGAGGGAAACCTTAACTCGTTGCTTATAATGAAGCAAGAACCTTGGTATAATGGATATGCCATAATCGGGATGGAGATCCGATTGATAAGTAAAGGATGAACGCAACAGGATAATCCGATAAGTTCAAAGTTTTGAAGAACTAAAGAGAGTGTTTTTGTTTTCAATTTGCCAAAAGATCCTTACAATGGACTCGTTGGTGACTATTGATAGTCTCCTCAAATAACACTAAAGTGACATAATAAACCCTAATGCAACTAAGAAAAAAAACAACAAAAGTTAGCGGTCTAAAAATAGTCTAAAGCCAGCCAACATTCTTCTCCTGGCTTTAGTTTGCTTCTAGCCGGCCTTTCTTCTCTTCAACACCGGCCACTTAGATCGGTGACTTTCCTTCCTATGTTAACGGCGTTCACCTCCCAAAGGCTGGCAGCTTTCAAGTTTCCTCAAGCGTCTTCAAGCCGTCTTTGTTCTAAATCATCTTAGACTTCAATGACATGGATTATTCTTGGTTTGTTCTTTTTTTGATGCAACTATTGCTCCTCATCTTGAACTTCTTTGATTAACCCATTAAGTGCATCCTTAAGTTGTTTTAGCTCGAAGTCGTGTCATAGGCCTAATTAGAATCTCAAGAGGATCTGCTATCCATTCCCTAGCTCGGTTGACATCAAGTTTAGAACTAACCCGAAACTAGTCCGAAACCGTTGGATCAGAGGCTATACAGGGAGGGGGAACAAGAACCAGCTCGAGGGGGAAAGGTCGGGTTGGGTCGGTTCCCTTAACCCAGTAGTTCACAAGCCAACTCGAGCCCTAAACCGGCCCTTTGAGTTTTTTTTTTTTTATTAATTTTTTTAATCCCCATTTTCTATTACATATTTTTCATATTCTTTAATATTATTTGATATTTATTTGTGTATATTTTTTTAGTTAACTTGGTTGTTTTCCTTAAATTTTTAAACGTTAAAATTTAATCTACAATTTCTTTAGGCAATATATGATGTTTTGGAATTAATTGGTAGCAATACCCCATACCTAGGGGGTATAGGGGGATGCCAGCCCCAAATTTCATTGATTAAATAAAATTATTATAGAAAAAGAGGGGGAGATTTGGCCTTACCTCTTATACACAATAATAATACTCTGTAACTAAATAATAGCATTAAATAAAGGAGTACTACTCCCCTTACAAAATATGTATAACTCTAACCTAGTACAAAAAATAAATAAAGTAATAATACTATCCTTACAAAATTATCGAGTTTACCTGATATCAGGATCCGAACCAGTAAGCTTCCACCCAATGGGACAAAGTCGTTGAAGTATTCATCTTCTTCACTGGATGTCTCATACGACTCTTGTGTATAACTCCTTGCCTTCGACCAATCCTCCACGCAAGCCAACGCCTCAACGTTAAAGGGTAACAGTCGTAATCACCGCTAAGATAAAATAAGGCCCATCGTGTTGAATGCTTGTTCAACAACTACCATTGATATGGGAGCAACCAAAACTGGGTGAACCATGCGAGAGAGTATAGGATACGTCTTCCTATGCTTCCTCCACCAATCAAGCATATTGAAATATGTGATACTACTGTCACTAAATTCAAAGTGTGTATAAAGTAATCATCAAGTTCAATTTACTCAATTGATCCAGAACAATGCTACTTTAACTTTTGCAACATCATTCATTGCATAATGAGGGTAGGATCATAGGTGGTACCATGTGAGCCGAGGGATGGTCAGGGAGTTTAAGACACTTGACCAACGAATGCAATGCAAAAGTTAGAATATAATTCTTCTATTACCTAGATTGTTCGGCGTAGTTCTTGCGCAGTAGTAACGGCATAAGTGTTTTTCGTGTCAGAGAATGCGTCAACAATGGAATAATACAAATTAAGATATTCTAATAACATTTTTTTTTTGCACCGTAGATCTAAAATAGAAGTAACTAGGTAAATTGATGAAATTTTTCTATAATACTGTAACCATTTTGCAGTCATATCATTTATAGCCACCTTTAGAAAAGTGTCAAATCAGGAATAGAGCAGCACCGACAGTATCTTCGCCACATTCATAAGGAAAAGATGAATACTAGCCTAGTACACTTGTGAAAATGTTATAATACAGTTATGAAAAACTTTTAAAACATTTAATATTTTACTGCATACATACTAATCGCTTGGGTGCAGTGGAATGTTTAGGGCATTCATGGTAGCGAAAAAACATAATATATCTTTATAAGCAACTATACTTTGTAAAAGTCGGTAAGTGAAATTCTACCTATGCTCAATATCCTTTCTAAATTTTTTAGGTCACATTCCATTTTCAGTACAAAATCTCTATCATGCTTTATTTACGAAAAGATAGTCAATTAAAAAACATACTAGTTGTCTTATTGTAGACATTTTAAAATCTAAACAATTTATACCATCCTTAACGCAAAGATTTAAAATGTGGCAGGCACATTGAATGTGGAAAAATGTCCCACCTAATTTGGGTTGACATAAAGTTTGAAATTCATCAATGGATGTCGTGTTAGCGGCTGCATTATCAAAACCAATTGAAAAAATATTTTTTGTCAAACTGTATTAACCTAAAATAATACTTATAATATGGAAAATATTTTATGCTATATGGCGATCGTTGAAAAACCTTAGAGCTATTAGTCTTTTTTGTATATATTATACATCGTCTATCTAGTGGCATGTAACTCCCATATATGAATCTTCTTGCCATGAATCGGTCTAGATATCTGCGTAAATGAAAACATACGTCTCAAGAGAATTGAAAAGAGCAGCTAATTCACGCTTACCATTATGATACAACTTAACGGTGGTTTTTTGTATGGTTTTTTTATCGTAAGTCCATAAGCTTAGATTCAATGCTTCTTACTTGTACTCCAACCGATGCGGGGAAGCTGCATAACTCCATGACAGGTTACACTTTGCTAAGTATTCTACAAATAGAAGTTGTTGTCTATTAGCAGAATAACACAATAAGTCTCCTCCTTGCAATCCTGTTGACTGCGAAATTTGTTTTGCGATTTATCTATGCCAAACTCCATAAGGTGCTTCACTCGCATGTGCCTATTAAAGATGTCATACCCCTCTCCCTTTTTCTACACATAATTTTATTGGCAGTAGTTGCAATAAGCATGGCTGCTACCATCTTTTCCTATAATTTTACAAAAATGTTTAGTAAAAATTTCTGATTTAAGTGGTGCTGATGACTTACCTATGGAGTCGGATGGGCCACATAAGTGCCTTGGAATCTCTTCCTCCGGCACTTCTTACACATTGTCTTGCCCTTCTCCTTTTGCCCCTCCTCATTGCCTTGTCGTAGCAGTGATTTGCTTTGTCCACTAAAAGGCCTTTCATGAAAGCTTGATGATGGCATCATCAAGTCTTTTAGGCATTCATTAGTAAAGTCGTAGATATTGTAATCATCTACTTCAAAATATTGTTGGGGTGCCTCTTGCATAAATTTTCCCTTATCACCTTTGCCAAAACGATCCCTCTTAAAAAAACCTGAATAGCCAAAATACTTGCCATTTTTAAATATTATAATAATTATAAAATACTAATATAGGTAAATAAAGGGATAGAATATATTTAATAGTTAGCAAAAAATATAACATAAATTATTCGCAAGATATTGACAATGTAAAAGATATGAGCACAGCAAATAGAAGATGAGAACATAAAGAATAGCATATGAGAGTACAGAAAATTGAAGATGAGAGCAGAAGATAAGAAAGAGTACAAATTTTTTGCGTAGATAATTCTGCTCTTCAAACTACACTATCAATTTATACAACATCCAACAACACGCTTAATTTCTTGTGCTCTTTTGTAACATTCAAATTTGAACACCTACACATTACATCTACACCAACAGCTTAAGCCTATTCCTCACCGCCTGCAATCCTATAAACCTACACAAATATTTTTTTGAAAATGTACTCCATGCTTTCAAAATGTTTGTGTAAATTTAATTGTTTTTATCCTGCATCATCCTTTTATGTTTCTCTCTGGCTGTTTTCTCTTTTTCTTTGTTTTTCTTTCCCAAGATTGTAGAGTTGCAGCCTTTAAGTTAAATATTTTCTTTCCTTTTCTTCCTCCTTTGTGTTTCTTCTTTGTTGTCAACTTCAATTATCATTATTAGACTTGTACAGCAGGCTCAACCCGCCGATTTAATTAGACCATGAACCAACAAGTTGAACCAATGGGTTGATAGCCAATTCAGGTTAGGTTGCATTAAGCAACCCGACCTTTGAACCACCAGCTCTACGATTCCTACATGTCAAGCCAATTCTGCTAAAAGGCCAGTTTAATGGCCCAAACCCGCCAGGCCAATTCACAGGTCAAAACTGACTATCTCCTATGTCTAATTAGACCCATCAAATCATGTTTCCAAATTTTGTGAACTATGATTGGCTTGTTAGCCAATGGTTCATCTAAGTTATAAATCCAATTTTTTTAACAAAAAAAAATGTCTCCATTAAATAAAAAAAAATAAAGAATTAATTAACTTACATTAAATAAATATGAAAAAATATTTTCAATTTCATACAATATTAAAGAGGATTTGCATATTTGTATACAGAGCTATACTCAAATAGAGTTGTAATATTAATAATATGGAATAAAAGTCTAGAAAAGAAAATCAAATGATAAAAGTTAATTTTAGTTTCATATTGTTAAGGAATGGGAACCCCTTTTTAATGAAAGTATAAAAATATCCAACTAAACATACTCTCAAAATGTATTTATTTCTTATATTATTAATGATAATATATTGAATACTATGAATGAGAAATAAATTTTCTTACTCCAAATGAAAATAATTTTAATTTTCAATTTGTTTAAGTAAATATTATTTAAATAATTTTCTTTTTCAATTTAATTTTTTTCCATATACTGTGATTCACCGGCTCGATGAATTAGGAGCTATGTTATAACTCATCTAACCTAATGGGTAATTGGGCAGTTCACCATCCATGAACCATTGAGCTAGTTTCGAGTAGTTTCAAGAGTTAAACAGACTCTTATCTAGATCTAAATGACACATACAATAAGAAAATAAATACTTATAAAACGTAATTTTCTTTGTTTTTCTATCTAGTAGCAATTACAAATACTCTCTTATTTCATATAGTGGCATACATTTTTGATAGATTTCGTTTCTTTTTATGTAAAATTAAATTAAATTTATGAAAGAAAATGTGCTAAGCCTTCTCTAATCTTGGCAATGTCATGAGGAAGCAATTTGAAGCAATTTTTTATGATTTCATTCATATTTTTTGTATAATTGGTCTAACATTTAATTTTATCGTTAATTTATATATTAATAATAATAATTTAATAATACTTAATGGTAAATATTTAATATATTTAATTAAAAATTAAATCAATCTTACTAAAATAATAATAGATAAGATCATAAAAAATCATAATTTGAGATACCCCTAGTGGCCGGTTGTTAATGAGCGGGACCGGTCCCGTCATCTTACGTTGGGACAGTAGAATTTTTAGAGTGCCACCTGTTCTTCATCCACCTAATTACAACTCCGGATGAATAACAATGTGGAGGCCCATATCTTGAAATGGGCCTTTTCCAGGCCCAGTAAGAACCTCCCTCTCTTTCTCTCACACATCTCCGATTCACTTGAGTGCTTAACCCCTGATTCTTTAGGCACGCTTAGAACTTCCAAAACCCTAATTTTCTAATTCAAGGTGAGCCCTAATTCTTAGCTTCGTTTCTTCATTATTTCGGTTCTTATTCATGTTTTTCATTACTTTGATCCTTATTTTCTTCATTTTCAATTTCGTATTTCCCTGAATCCAGATATGGAATTCAATAAAGTTTTTATCTTTAAGCTAATTTAGCTAAGATAGAATAATTTAGTTATATTTAAAGATGGAAAGCTCATTACTTTGTGATTATTTGTTACCAATTAGAATTGTTATGAAGTTGTATTTTTTGGTAAAATTTTGTGAAGTTGTTTGTTCGCACGATACTGTGTGTTTTTTAATTACATGATTGTATTAGGGCTTAAGAATTTGACCGTTTGATCATATCCTGATTTTTCCGCCTTATGGAGGGACTCAGAGACATGTCTGTAATTGGACCGGCTAATTCCGGTTGCATGACTATTAGAGCAGTTAGGTCCAGCTTGTGCTGTCGATAGTTCCATAAAGTAGGATTGTGGTAATTGAATTGGTCACTAGGCATTAATAATTAGGCTAGCTGCTTGGGTTCGACTCCTGATTTTATGCAGTGTTTTTTTTTTTTTTTTTGGCAAGTTTGTTTAATTTTAATTAATGGAACAATTTTAACAATGTAGCATTGTTAAGACACTATTCTTCGTCAAGCTAACGGGCTATTTTATCTACTTGGACCAGAATTCCCTAGTTAGTGTTGATTTATTCTTCAGTGAGTGGGACTTATAGATCCTTTCTTTCTTTTCATCTACACTTGATGTGGGATTTGCACTCTTCATTCCTTTTTCCAAAGGCTTGAAGGTTCCAAAAACGACTTTGATTTCAACATGACATTTAGTGTACAATCATAGCTGTATTAATAATTCCACAGGATTCATATTCTCATATTCTTATATCAGATGTGGATCGCATCTGTGACCGATGGCACAATGTAAAATCTAATTATTATTCCATGCTCTTACTTTATCAATTTTGTTCCTTTCTTCCTGGGGAATGTTTATTATGACATTAAAGAATGACTTTATTTAATCTAACCTGTGCAGATTAGTTAAGCTCGTTGTTGTTTATTCTTAAGCTTGTGCAATGGCAAGGTCATTATCTAATTTACTCTTAAAGGGCGTTAGTGGATTTTCTACAGCTCGGTCTGCAACAGTAGTGAGCTCTCTTTTCTTATTCATATCACACATCCTTACTTTTATCTGTCACTATTTTGAACATAGGTTTCTACTCCTTGTCTAAAGCAGCATAGAGGGACATGTAGCCATGTAGGGAGGGAATTTCCTCTGACTTGTAATGTACCCATTTTAGCTGTCAATACAATCTAAAATGAATGCATATGAATCTACTTATCAATAATATTTCTGTTTTTACATAAATTTTTTATTTAGTTTATGCTTGCAAATAAACATTTCTACAAGTTGAATGCCCATGTTTAATTGTAATTGTACATCAAGATTAGTACTTTCAGCTTATAAGGAACTCTGTTAAGAGTGTCCCTAATCCTGTAACTAAATCCAAATAATGGGTTGAAGCAAGTGGATATTACTACTCTATTTGATGAATATTTTGGAGTAATTACTTTCCCCAAAAAAAAAATATTTTAGAGTAATTGACTATGCATTTTTAGTACAAAGTTGCTATGCCACTTTCCATGAGCTTAAATTGAATACACTTTTATACGAGGATCGATCATTGGTAAAGAAATTTATATTATTTCTGGAAGGAATTTAACTTGGCATGTAACTACCTAAGAGGAAAAAAAATTAACTTGGTTTCTCCCAAAAACTTGGGACTTGCTGGCTATTGTATACTTTTGCATTGATGCTGGAGCAACATTTTACCTTTTCCCCCCCTTCTTAATTGGCAGGTATGTAGATCCTTCAACCTTGGTGAGCTGAGATACTTCAGTACTGTACCCAATGATCCAGACACACATGATGATTTCAAGCCCACAAATAAGGCTCAAAGTTCTAGAATTTCTCCGAAGGATGTGGTTGAGCAGGTAGACCCTTATTAGATCCATTATAATTTACAAGATCTCCATGACTTGCTTGAATTTTTGTGACCTGATTTTTATAGGATGTGAAGGAAAATCCTATTATGATCTACATGAAAGGAGTTCCCCAACTTCCTCAGTGTGGTTTCAGTTCCCTGGCGGTGAGAGTTTTGCAGCAATATGGTAAGGACATCTTTTACTGTGCAAATTTTTTCTAAGGCTTTTGTGAACCAAACCTTTTCTTAAATTAGACTGTCTCAAATCATGCACTAAAAGTATTTAAAAGCAATATATGGAGTAAACTTCGTAGTTTCAACTGTCCATGTATTCTCATTGCTGAGAATCCATATTTCTGGCCCATTTATTAGGTGTAACACAGGAAAGATGAGTATCTGCAGATGTCCATATTAGCTACAGGTTATTGTGATTGTGGTGCTCTGTTAATTCTTCAGCATCTGGAGACTAAGATTGTCATGAGAATTCGCAGTGTGAAAGGTTTTAGTGGAAAAAGAAGAAACCTTATGAATGTGATGATGTGCTAATAATTTTTGTACTTGTACATTTAATCCTTTGCATATAACGAGAAGTAGTATGCATTATACATGCAAAGAGATAAGTCGTGCAGTAATATACTTGATGAGTTAAATTTTTTATAGTTCCATTCTAGAAAACTACATTGTGGAGGTTCTTGTTTATGCATTGGCTGGTTATGGAGATCACTGATGTAACAATATTGTTGGAGATATGACTTTCATTTTATATTCTATATGCCCAGATTATTAAGAGATTTAAAACAATCAACAAGTTGATCATACCCTTCAATGAAAATATGAGCACACTGGCCGCTGCAATCATCCCCACCGGACTTACAGCTCTATATCCCTACCAATTTCTACTCCTCTATGGGTTCCAGCTCCAAAATATCATCTTTGATAGTTCAATTATATAGCTTGTTCCTGCAATTGCGTATACATCAAAAGGAAGGTTTTCAGCTTTGTTTGGATGTTATGGGAATGGAAAAAGACCCTTACTGTACAAGTTCACTTTTTTCTCAGTTTCATCATACATGTTACTTTACCTCAGTTTTCAACATTTGTAGAACTAACTGAATATGATTTGCAGTTGCCATTTGTCTTAAACCTTTTAAAATGAGTCAAGTAGCACAGCATGGCATTCCCATGTGCTGGCCATTGCAGATTATCCCATCTTCAGACTGTTAATACAAATTTTAAACTTATCACGGAGTAAATTTTGTCCTTGCAGATGTTCCTTTGAGTGCAAGGAATATTTTGGAAGATCCTGACCTCAAAAGTGCTGTAAAAGCATACAGGTGCATTTTCTGTCATGTTTCCATGATTAGCTGCTCTATTCAGAATATAAGGGGACATGTGAAACTTAGCAAATGAGTTGAGGCGGCTGTTATTGCTTAGTTGCAAGAATCAAGAGTTATGATGTCATTATAGTACTGTACTCATCCAAGGGTTCCATCATAGAGGTCCCTGGCTTGGTTCCACAGTTAATGCTATATTAACTTTTGATTATGATGGTTCATTTGGGATTGACAGGGGATTTCAAATTTCATGACACAGATCAAAAATAAAATCGGTTCCTTATTTGTGTTGTACTGACTGCTATTATCTTACAATGCAATCTCCATGTAGCCATTGGCCCACATTCCCTCAGGTATTCATAAATGGGGAGTTCATTGGAGGCTCAGACATTATTCTAAACATGCACCAGGTTAATGTCAAAACCTACCTGTCCTTTGGGTTGTGTAATGCATTGCTCTGATAATGCGATCTGTACTGCAGAGTGGAGAGTTGAAGGAAAAGCTCAAGGGCGTCACTGCAAATGGGGAAAAATCATCTTAGATAGTCATTGCTGAGAAATAATGAAGTAAATCAAGCTTCTTGTTTCCAGTTTTGGTTGCTGCTGTGTGTTTATAAGTGACGAAATCTGTTAGATATGCTGTGGAGTACAGCCATAATCAATTCCTAAGAGTTTTTAGTTTATATTGTGACAGATGGGAAGCTTGATGTGCATTTGAGGCCTGCTTGGCAAAACTGAAAATAGCTTTAAGAAATGTAGCAATGCTTCATGATCCTTGGACTCTGTTTTGGGTACAGAATAAAATTATCATTTTGGAGATTATGTCCTGTGTCAATTTACTGCTACTGTAGGTGCACACGCATATAATTATGTTCTGATCTTTCAGTTTCATGCTAAAGTGTATTTATGGGAAAACTATTATTACTTCACAATTTTTCCCTTAAAAATCATATATTATATATTTTGGAATTGATAGTCGGTTTTGCCTAATAAGGGATCTCTAGATACCAAGAGCCATGATTTTACCTCGCATAGGTAAAAAAGCAAGCAGTTATTTAAGGACTTTACCTCTTAAGATTAAAATTTTTAACAGCTGTGAAGTAGAATTATGTTTTGGGAGTCTTTAAGAAGAATTATACTTGCCCGATTACTTAAGAGGTGATGTTGCAATCTGCTTACGGTTCATATTTCTTTATATTTTACATCAAAGTTGGACTAGTTCAGATAACTACCAGTAAAAGAAGCCGTTGATGCTGAATCATTATTATAAGGTTTTAAGATTGCATACAACCCAAACAAGTTGACTTAAACTTTTAAAGAATCAGACTTGGCTTAAAAAAAAAAAAAAAAAGCAGAGAGAAAGAGAAAAAAAAAAAATTATAGTTTGGAGTGGGTCAAAAGCTTGAACTCAAATTGGATGCTTATTTGCATGATCGAGCTTAAACAAGTTTGAGTTTTTGGAAGGTTTGAGCTCCTTTTTTAAAATAAATCTACATAACTTTGCATATCTCTATCATGCTCAATTTTTTTTCCATTCAATCTCATGATTTTAAGGATGTCACTAACAACTTAAATAAATCAACACTGAACAACTCAAAATCCACAAAAACTTGTATGACAAAACACTATCTTACTCTATCTTAATTTTTAATAACTCTATAGATAAACTTACTACAAGTTAAAAACTTGAGTTCAACTCATTTACAAATCAAGCTTGAACTAGGTAACTTGCAAATATCTCGACTCATTTATACCCCTATGTTTATTAAACAATCAAAATGGAAAACATGTATTTCACACAAGATAATGAGTTTAATAATATGGGTTGAGGTACTTTTTTCATCATACATGCTTTTGCTTTGCATTTTACATTTTTAAAATGACTTTTAATAGCACAATAAATTAAGGAAAAGTGAGTAACTCTATTGTAAAAGATACTCACTCTTACCCTACTTTAACGAGTAGATTTCAAGTAAGTATTAAGATAGTATTTGGTTTGCAAAATTGGATAATACAAAGAAAATAAGACAATACTATACAGAAGAATAATACATTACAATTCTCTTGTACTTATTTGGTTTGTGTAGTACAAAACACGAATTTTTATAGTAATATAGGGTTATTTTGACATAATGTGAGAATTCACCGGAAAAGTTTTGATATGGACATAATAACAAAAAGAATGATAATATAAATAGTGTTTGGTAGCTATTATTTTATAGTACTAAACTGGACAAAACCTTTAATATTTTATTTGGTTTATATAATAAACCAAGTCACTAGATAAAAAGGACATCAAAGTATTTGGCAAAACTAAAAAATTTTATACCATATATATAATGGTACAAAAAATTATTTCACTAGGCAAAATAGGCACAATCTCAAAACAAAAAATATAACTTTATATTATCATTATTCCTTTTACTGTTTTGTCTATATCAAAACTTTTTTAGTGAATTCTCATATTGACATGAAAAACAACTTGATGTGATTAAGAAAAATTCATGTCTTGTACTATATAAATCAAACATGGTATAAAATAATTGTATTTTACTGTTCTTCCTATACAATATTGTCTAATTCTATTAACCAAACACTACCATAAGTTTTTTTTTTTTAATTGAGAATTTGCTTATTTTTGTTCAATGAAATAAATTTCTGTACCATTAAATATATGATACTTTTTTTAAGGTCTTGTCCAATACCTTATGGTTCTCTTTGTTAAGGGACTTAATTCACTATAAAAACCAAATAAATGATTAAAGATGTTGTCTGATCCAACACAAAAAAAAATAACTAAATGTTAAATAAAGGTCATAGAATAAATTTCAAGTACAATTTTTTTTTTAAATTCGCTTCCACAAGGTAAGGTATGAGTACAAAGTCTTCATACCTTATACTCACCCTAGAAACTATACTCCAAGGTATACATGATATAGGTTTGGAATAACATGTACTCATCCTACAAAAATTTATCAAATAATATTAATAAATAATAAAAGAAAATATTATATTTTCAGCAATAAATGCTTCAATAAAAAAAAAAGCATAAGTCAATGTGTTGCATCTCTTCTTCTTTTTTTCCCTTATTCTTCCTCATTTTTCTTTTTAAATTTATATTTTCTATTCTTTCCCTTTATTCTTTGCCATTTGCTAAGTGATAAGATCACAAAACTTGAAATAATGACAATAAGAAAATTTACTCTTTTTTAATTTCATAAATTTTATTATAGGTCTATAGGTTTTACATATAAAAAATTGTAATATTACATATAAATTACTTTTTTTGATATTATATAAGCTTGAAATTTATAAGAATAAAGATACAATTTACAAGTTCCAAAATATCTTGTATCTTGTAGGTTTTACATAGTACATTGTATAAGGTAGTTTCAGGGTGGTACAAGATAGATCTTGATTCTAAAATTTATGGAACCTATACCTTATAGAGTAGATTATGGGTACAACTTTATATTCTACACATCTTGTATCCACTCACTTCTACAATTAATAATTATTACAACATTAATTTTAAGAGGTTTGGTATTTTCAGTTTTAAGTAGCAAATAATGTTGAAATCATTTTTCCCAATTACTCTTGGTTACCTCTTCTTCTTCGTAAATTTTAAAATACATGCATACTCTTAAATTGTTATTAAAGTTTTAAAATTGTCACAATATGCAGGATTTTTAGTGATGTATTTGGGGCTTTAGCAACAATTTAGAGGGTATTTGCATATTTTAAAAGTTATAAATAGGTAAAGTCATCCCTTGAGTGATGAAAGATTATTGGAAATGTAATTACAATTATTATAATACTATATTATAGTGTGAATATTTTAAACAAATATGTATACCCTTTTTGACAAGCATATCCTTAAGTTACATTTTGTATATAAAAATATTTTAAAACGAAATAGATGAAATAATGTAAACAAAATAATTTATTATAATTAATTTTAATAGGATCAAAATAATGTATGTATGTATGTATGTATGTATGTGACATACAATACATTCAATAATATATCATATAAAATATAAAATACAATATACATATAATATATTATAATTAGTTGTAGTATATGCATGTTGAAGGACATCTATATATATATATATACACACACACACACATAATTTTATGTTTTGATTTAAAATCATGGTTAAAAAAACATAATTTTACTATTAAAAATAGAAGAAAACTATTGACTAAAAAAAAAAAGAATGGAAGGAAATTAGATTTCCCACTCAATACTTGAAATCAATGAGTTTTGTATCCAAAAAATGCATTTAAAAAAAAATAGTATCAAAATAAGGTTACCAAAAAAAGATATTATGGAAATAGGGTTGCAAAAACACATGCAATATATACATTTTTAATTTGAGAAAATTTTGAATTAAAGGTACATGTACTAAAAAATTTACAAAGAAGGCACATACACCATATCAGTTAATGGAGTATTGTTGGAAAGCCTATCCTAAGCCTAAACTTGGAGAAGGATCGCTGCTTGGTAAACCTGCAACTGGTGTCCACCTGTATTAATGACCAATGGTGAGGGAGTTGTCTAGCCTCATGTATGCTACTACTACGCAAACATGGGAATATGAAATCTTATATATCTACCATTTGTTGAAAGTACACATATAATTCTTAAGATCAACAATGTGTGTTCTCCCTCCTCTTTTAACTCCATTTGCAACCTATTGGCTACCACTGATACTCTCAAATACTTGGTCCCATCTGTTGAATCTAACCACCTTACGGGAGCTAACCCTCCATCTCCACTTTTCGATATTCTTTTATGCGTATTTTGTGAACACCTTATTATCAACTAATGCTTTCTATGCATAATCATTCATTTTTTCCTAATGTTATAAGCAATTGTAGAAAATCTTCCTTACTAAGGTAGTCACTAAAGGCTTTAAGCTTTTTCAAAAGAACATTATAACTTTTGACAATATTTGTGGTCATGTACTTGAAGCAATAATAACTATCATATACAAGTGTCCATTTTTCCATAGTGATGCCATTAAACTAAACTAGAGCATCTAGCTTTATTCTCCTAACCCACTCCACGTAATGCTAGAACTCTCACAATTATGCCTACATCCCAACAACTGTCACCCTTTTCCAACATTGTAAGGTCCTATAGGCTAATTGAAATTGCTTACAATGCAGCGCATGCAAAAATGCCACACAGTAAATGGAGGATGCCACCCATTAACCTTTTGTTCAACTATAAGCCCAATACCACAATGTCTATCAGATATTAAGCAAATGGTTTCTTTACTTTCATTGACCACATGTTTCTTCAATTATTACAGAAACCATATCTATGTTTCAGCAGACTCCTCATCAACTAAGGTAGAAGCCATAGGCACTATGCAATTGTATTCATCCATGCCACCAGCAATGAGAAGTTCGTAAGTATATTTCCCATAAAAAAAGAGTACCATCAATACTCACGATAGACTTATTATGCTTAAAAGCCTCTACATAAGAGCCAAATATCTAGAATACCCATTTGAAGATCGACTCCCTAGGGACCATCAAATAATGCCACCTCAACCGACTTCCGTCCCAAGATTACTAATTTTGATTGCATTAAGGAGTTTCGATAGTTTATTGTACAACTTATCCCAATCACCACACACCATTTCAATTGCTTTCCCCTTACCATCTTACACAGATTTCCTGTAAATTATATATCTAAAGCTATTTTCAATTACTTCACCAAGGTTAACGACCTTCATATTGTAAACACCCCATTTTTGCCCTAGGAATGAACAATAATCAATGATAATCAATTTTTAATTTTTTCCAATTTTTCTCTAATTTAGCATAAATAATAAAAATATTCAAAAAATAAAAATAAATAGGAAAACACATCAATTTTGAAAAATGATTTCAGAAATGGCAATAATGAATAATAAATAATTTTTTACAAATTTTTGAAATTTCAAAAAATACAAAAAAATAAAAAATCGCATTGCATATATGCAATTTGCGAAATTAATAAAATCAGGAAAATGGGCTAACACAGCTGGTCTGGACCATGGTCTAAGGCGCGCGCAGGAGGGCTCAGTCGCAGGTTCGAAATGCGGGGGAAGCAGTTTCCGCGTTTTGTGTTTTTCTTACTCACCCAAGACACGTGGCAGCCTCTGATTGGCTGGAGGGAACGCACGCGCCGGGCGCGTGATCATCTCCTACCTTGAGTCTGAGATCGCCGGCGAAGGAAAAATTAGAATTTCGACCGTTTCGATTCGATTTTTTGCACAAATCCAACAGATCTTCAATAGAATTGAGATAAACATCATCCAATTGGAATCAAATCTCAACAAATCAAAGGATTTACACGAATCGGAGTTGGTTTATTTAACCGTCGATCCGATTTGCTTCGATCGGTGGAAATCCGAGCTTATCCAGCTCAATTTCGAACGCTTATAAATAGAGGAGGAGTGGAGGAAGCCAAAACACAGATCACAATTGAGAGAAAGTGAGAAAAGAGAGCAAATCGGAGAGCATCGGAGGAAACCCAAAATCGCAATCACCGATCGGAGCTGAGCCACCACCAGGAGACGTTCTAAGAGCGAACCACCGCCACCATTGGATTCAGCACCCTCGAGAAGCTAGGATTCGAAACCTCACCCGTTGCAAAAGGCCTCCGAAACGCCGTGAACGAGCACTCCCTGCCGCAATGACCGACCGATCCGACCCAACCCGATTCGACCCGACCCGGATCTAGGTAAGTCGGATTTTCGATTTCCAATTTATTTATTTATTTCATTTATTTATTTTTATTTCGATTTTATTTATTATTTGTTATTTATTTATTAATTTGTTGGTTATTTATTTATTTATTTGTTTATGTTTTATTTTCAATAAATAGGAAAATGTTAGAAATTAGATTTCTTTAGGATTTAAATAATGTAGAAAAACAATATAAATATTAGAAAAATAATAATAAAACTTTAGGTTTTAAAATAGGATAGATAATAGTTTAGGATAAAAATTTTAACAAAAATTATAAAAATCATAAAAAAAACTATAAAAATTATGAAAAATCATAAAAATTATAAAAATTGTAGAAGAATAAGGAAAAATTGAAAAGAAATAAAAAATCATAAAATCATTAAAAAATCATAAAAATTACAAAAATAAAAAATTAATAAAAATTCAAAAATTATAAAAATAGAAAAAAAAAAAGGAGTTTTATCACTTAGAAAAATCATTTTCTCAAATAAATCAAAAATTGATGTTTTCTCCAAAAATTATTTTCAAAAAGATCAAATTACTAAGCTTAGGTTTAGATTTTTTAGAAAAATCCCAAAAATGTTAAAAACATAAATCGAAAGAGATTTTCAAATTAAAATTCACAAACCCACTAAATATTTTCAGAAAAAAAGCGAACTACGGCTTGTTTGATCCTGACTAACAGGTACGTAGGCACCCATTCGGGTCAACCTATAAAAATGAAATAAAAAATCATTTTCTTAGAATAATAAAAAACATAATAAAAAGTAACAGAAACAAAATAAAAGACATTTCTAGATGGAAACAATTTTAGGAGACTAGGTGGTAACCGTAAGGTTTTAATAGGTTAGCATCCGGACTTAGAAACTCCGGTTTTCCCTTTTCCTCTTTTCACAAAAACGAGAAGAGGAAATCACGACGACTAGTGGTCCAAATTAAGACTAATCCGCTCATTTAGTCTTAATTCAATATTTCCCAACAACATTGGGTGGCGACTCCAAAAATCAAACGAAATTCCTAATTCAAGTCGAGGATCTACATTAGATGAGCATAGGGTCTAGTCTAGATCGGATTAGGAATGGGAATTCAAAAAAATAGACTCGACAGGATGGCGACTCCACTGGGGACCCATTCCAGTAGGCTAGCCACTGAATCTCCTCAAGTTGTTCCTTTTTAAGTTTCAATTATTATTCTGTTACTAACTTTTCAGGGATTAGTTAGATTCTAGTTTTCTTTACTGTGGGGGTTTGCATGCATATGTTTGTATAAATAGATGCGGTCGAACCTGGACTGTCCTAGAAACCTAAGACGGGGAGCCATTGTGTAGGTTTCGGGCGAAGTGAGTTGATCACCGTTCGGGACCGATTAGGCTACCTCACCCAATACTTCGATATGGCCTGAGATCCATTTCTCCGAGAATGCGGGAGGCCATAGAGCTTAGGGACCAATTAGAACCAACCTACTTGCATACATAATATCATAGGGTTGACAATTAATGACGATGTAATGGTTTGTTGTTTTGTTTTGGAGTTCAAATCTATTTCCCTGTAATGTTTCATAGTTCTGTTTGTAATTAGGCAATTTCTTATTGTAATAGATGGCTAGCACCGCAGTCGACCGCCTCCTCCGCAAAGAAATTCAGGTGTATAAACCTTTGGACCCAAAGTTGGTACTGGACCATTGGTTTACCTTGTACAATCCAGAGGAGCAGGCCTTCATCCAGCAAAAGATAGGGCCCATCCTCTCACTAACAAAGATAGAGGTGAATTTGCCTTTGGTACGGGCCATGCTCCAATTATGGGAAGTAGAGCCCGCAGCTTTCTTTATCGGGCCGCATGAGATCACCCCTACCCTAGAAGAGTACACCCAGCTGCTACAGGCTCTAGCACTGACTGATCAAATCTATGTGCCAGATCTTGAGGCCGGGCCAGCCGGTACCTACAGCAAATTCCTGGGTATCCACAAAACAGCAATCAACAAAGCCTTGGAAGCTCAGTTGGAGAAAACCCAAGCCAAAGTCAAAGAATTAGAAGCCGTCATCAACGAGAAGCCTGAGCCTCCACAACAGAAGACCAAGAGAGCTAGGAAATAGATTATCATTGTAATCTTTTATTTGTTTTCTTTGAGTATCGAACTCCAAAATTTTCAATATTAATAAAAGTAAAGTTTCAATATTACATCGTCAATCAATTGTTGACCCTTTTATTTTAGCATCCGTGTAACACATGCATCACATTTGCATACATTATGCTAAAAAGAAAATGCGCGCCAGGTATTAAAGATGCTCCCAAACAACCGAATCTTCCAGAAAGCCCAATTCATACCCGCTCAAAGACCAAAATACAACACTGACTACGTTCCTACAACCAAGGAAGAAGCACAAGCAAGAGGTGTCAAAGGCAGAATGAAAGAAAAGCCAAGCAATACCCCGATGTGCATTCCACCCCTCCAACAATCTTTCCGAAGAGCAAATATTATTCAAGAGCCTCGGATAAACGAAGGTGACGTCAACAATGGGAAACCAACCCCCCGCATGTTCAATCAGCATCCAGCTTTGAACAATTGGTTTTGTTATCCTATCAATAGCTTTAGGTTAGCTCAAAAGTAGAGAACGATTATTGGACAAATTTTATTGAAACTTTTTATCAACTCAATTACAGTTTGTTTTTCTTCTTATATATATGCTTTCATTTTTACTTTACCCAGATCTCCTACCATCGAACATCAGGGATATTTCGCGCAGGTAGAAAATAAAAACGCTGATATCGTTTCCAACGCTGCTGGGTCAGTTGTTGAAGGTGATATCCTTGACCATGAAATAATACAAGAAAATTGGCAAAAACATGAACAAAGCGAAATTTCGATCGACGAGCCGGTGGAGACAGTAAATCTAGGAAGCAGGGAAAAACCTAAAAACCTCAAAATCGGGACCAGTTTGAGTGCCGAGCAAAAATGTGAGATAACCGAGCTATTAACAGAATATGCAGATGTGTTCGCCTGGTCGTATGGTGACATGCCAGGACTCGACCAATCAATAGTGGTTCATAGGCTTCCCACAAGAGAAGATGCCAAACCTAAAAAACAAAAACTGAGAAGATTTAGGCCTGACATCTTGCTAAAAATCAAAGAAGAAGTCAAGAAACTACTAGAAGTAGGGTTCATTGAAGTATTAGATTACCCAGAATGGGTAGCAAATATCGTCCCCGTTATGAAAAAGAACGGAAAAGTACGCATATGCGTAGATTTCCGGGACTTAAACCAAGCTACGCTAAAGGATAACTTCCCCCTACCTCACATTGATGTCCTAGTAGACAACACTGCGGGAAACCATCTCTTCTCATTCATGGACGGTTTCTCAGGATATAATCAAATAAAAATGGCTGAAGAAGATAAAACCAAAACAACTTTCATCACAACATGGGAACTTTCTGTTACAAAGTCATGCCCTTTGGTTTGAAAAACGCCGGGGCAACGTATCAGAGAGCCATAGTCGCGATACTTCATGACATAATGCATCGAGAGGTCGAAGTATACGTCGACGACATGATAGCCAAATCTAAATGAAGGAGATAGCCATGTGGATATCTTGAGGAAATTGTTTAAACGACTGAGAAAAATCCAGCTCAAGTTAAACCCAGAGAAATGCACTTTCGGAGTCACGACAGGGAAATTGTTAGGGTTTGTCATAAGCCGGGAAGGCATTAAAATCGATCCTGACAAGGTAAAGTCTATATTAGAGTTACCTTCCCCATACTCTGTTAAAAAAGTAAGAAGCTTGCTGGGAAGATTAAATTATATAGCTCGTTTTATCTCACAGCTCATCGATAAGTGCCGGCCACTATTCCGTCTATTAAAAAAGAATGCCACCATAGAATGGGATGACGAATGCGAAGAAACATTCAGGACGATCAAAGACTACCTTATAAAACCTCTGGTCTTGATAGTCTCGAAGCAAGGGAAGCCCTTATTCTTATACCTCACTATACTCCCTGAATCCATGGGTTATGTGTTGGGGCAGAAAGATGAAGAGGGAAAAGAACATTCCATATATTATTTGAGCAAGAAATTCACAAATGGGGAACAGAGGTACTCAGAGGTGGAGAAGACTTATTGTGCTTTAATTTGGGTCATGCATCGACTAAGGCAATACACCCTTTACTATCATATTGAGCTACTGACAAAGCATGATCCTTTGAAATACTTGGTAGAGAAACCAGCTTTGATAGGAAGAATCTCTAAATGGAAAATGCTCCTATCCGAGTTTGACATCACATACATAAATCAGAACTCGATGAAAGGGCAAGCCTTAGCCGACCAATTAGCAGAACACCCGGTCGAGACAGATTCCCAAGAACTACAGGCCCAATTTCCGGATGAGAATATATTGATAGTGGAAGATATACCGATAGAAGACTTTAGGATAGAGCAGAACCCGAAATGGAAACTGTTTTTCGATGGAGCCGCCAACGTATTCGGTTGCGGAGTTGGGGCAGTATTGATATCCCCAGATGGCACTCAATTCCCTGTAGCGACACGACTTACATTTCCATATACCAATAATATCGTGGAATATGAAGCATGCATTCTTGGCCTCAAAATGGCCTGTCAAATGGAAATCCGCGAATTAGAAGTATATGGAGATTCGTTGCTCATCATACTACAGACAAGAGGGGAATACAAGACTAAAGACCCCAAACTGGTACCGTATCATCAACACTTGACATAGCTAATTGAAGAATTCAAGGCAATCACTTTCACATACATCCCGATAACTCAGAATCAGTTTGCAAATGCACTAGCCACACTAGCATCTATGATCCAGATAACAGGGGGAGCCGAAGTTCAACCAATGAAAATAGACATTGAAAATCGAACCCCCTACTGTTTAACCATTGAAAAAGTACAAGATGACAAGCCCTGGTATCACGACATCAAGACTTTCCTCCAAGAAAGTAAATACCCCAAAATGGCTAGCAGGAATGACCAAAAAACACTCAGAAGGTTAGCAAGTCATTTCTTACTAAGTGGGTCTGTACTCTACAAAAGATCATCTGATGCCACCTTGTTGAGATGTGTGGACAAAAATGAAGCATGCGAACTGATGAAGAGAGTACGTGAAGGAATATGTGGACCTCATATGAATGGCTACATGTTGGCCCGAAAAATCATGAGGTTAGGATATTATTGGTTGACCATGGAATCGGATTGCATAAAATATGTTAAGCACTGTCATCTGTGTCAAGTCTATACAAACCGGATAAATGCTCCACCCAACAAGCTACACTTGTTATCAGCACCATAGCCTTTCTCCATGTGGGGAATCGACATAATAGGCCCGATCACTCCGACAGCATCTAATGGCCACAGGTTACTGGTAGCGATTGATTACTTCACCAAATGGGTTGAAGCTTCATCATATACCAATGTCACAAAAGGGGTAATAGTCCGCTTTTTGAAAAGGGACATAATAGCCCGATATAGAGTTCCTGAGTCCATCATCACCGACAACAGTACCAATCTTAATAACAAATCGATGACAGGTTTATGTTAACAATTCCACATAAACCACAGAAATTCAACTCCCACCGACCTCAAATGAACGGGGCAGTAGAAGCAGCCAAAAAGAATATTATAAAAAAAATCATCGAGAAAATGACAACAATTTACAAAGATTGGCACGAAATGTTACCGTTTGCTCTCATGGCTTATAGGACTTCAATAAGAACATCTACGGGAGCCACCCCATATTCATTGGTATATGGTACTGAAGCAGTGCTACCGATTGAAGTCGAAATAACATCATTTAGAATCTTGTCAGAAACTCAACTAACCGAATCAGATTGGGTAAAGAAGAGACTTGATCAGCTAAATCTGATTGATGAAAGAAGAATTACCGCACTTATGTCATGGCCAGTGTTACCAACAAAGAATGGCCCGAGCATTTAACAGAAAATGAGACCTCGATACTTCAAAGAGGGGGATCTGGTACTAAAGAAAGTTCTCCCGAATGCCCAAGACTCTAGAGGGAAATTTACCCCAAACTATGAAGGCCCTTATGTGGTGAAAAAGGTTTTGTCAGGAGGTGCTTTGATACTAACTCAAATGGATGGTCCAGAATTGAGAGACCCCATTAACACAGATGCTGTAAAGATGTACTATCCTTAGGCAAGGGAATCGAAATTTTGCCAATGTTTATGAAAGCCAATATTCGATACAAATTTCGTTGAGTCGAGTTTTTACTTTTTGAAAGCAAAGTTAATATCCTCGAATGGTTAATAATCCAAATCAATTCCCATCACAACAAATACTCCTAAACACATTACCCACCACTTCGCCAATGAAAGATAAACACTAAAATGATAATGAATCTCAATATATTTGGTAACATAGTTCCATCTACTTTTGAGCATTAGAACATAGTGCATTAGTAGGGTAACATTACCGTCAAAAGTGCCATCAAGATTTTCAACCCCGTGTCAAGATAAGAAGAAGAGAAGTAGAAACAAGCTAGCCCGAAGGTTCGGTTGTTTGGTGGCTATACACGATAAACTGGCAAGCATATTAAAATAAATAATTATCATCATATCATGAAAGGCATCACCTCATTTAGCTCAGTCAGTAGAAAGCATATTCAGAAGCATAAGATGAGTCAGCCCATAGTTGGGCACTTGTCTAAACATTCCTTTTAATAGGGTAGTCAGCCCAAAAAAGGGCACTTCCCTTGATCTTTTCTAAGGTCAGCCTATAAAGGCACCTTTTTGAGATATCATTTTTAGCTTAGGTTAGTCAGCCCAAGATGGGCACTTTCCTAAACATCCTCTCTAAAGGTTAGCTCATAGGGGGACCTTTGTGAGATATCATTTTTATCTTAAGTTAGTCAGCCCAAGATGGGCACTTTCCTAAACATCCTCTCTAAAGGTTAGCTCATAGGGGGCACCTTTTTGAGATATCATTTTTATCTTAGGTTAGTCAGCTCGAGATGGCACTTTCCTAAACACCCTCTCTAAAGGTTAGCTCATAGGGGGCACCTTTTTTGAGATATCATTTTTATCATAGGTTAGTCAGCCCAAGATGGGCACTTTCTTAAAAATCTGTTCTCAAGGTCAGCTCATAAGGGCACTTTTTGAGACAGTTCTGTCATAGGTTAGTCAGCCCAAGATGGGCACTTTCCTAAAAATCCATTCTCAAGGTCAGCTCATAAGGGCACTTTTTGAGACAACTCTATCATAGGTTAGTCAACTCAAGATGGGCACTCTCCTAAAAATCCGTTCTCAAGGTTAGCTCATAAGGGCACTTTTTGAGACAACTCTGTCATAGGTTAGTTAGCCCATAGGGGGCACTTTCCTAAAAAATCTTATCTCAAGGTTAGCCTATAGGGGGCACTTTTTGAGGCATTTTATCAAAGGTTAGTCAGCCCATGAGGAGCACTTTCCTAGACTCTCCCGATTAGTCAGCTCTTGGGGCACTTTTCGAAAATATTCTTCCAAACAATTGATTAGTCTAACAGGACGCTTATGTTGACAGGTAGCTAGCTCATAAGGGCGCTTCCTAAATAAATCTTCTTTTCAAGGTTGCTAGTCTGATGAGATGCTTCCTATCATCATTTATTCTACACTCCTAAACGATGCTTGAGATATTTCCTATCGCCAACTAGTCAGCCCATAAAGCACTTTTTGGGGAGGGAACATGACCCTAAATTGTTAAGACCGTGTTACCTATTTAAGAGGCCAAAAATGGCGTTTTTCTTGTCTTTGTAGTTAAGTTTTTCAAACTTTATCACAAAGAGGGGTAGTTGTAAACACCCCATTTTTGCCCTAGGAATGGAACAATAATCAATGATAATCAATTTTTAATTTTTTCCAATTTTTCTCTAATTTAAAATAAATAATAAAAATATTCAAAAAATAAAAATAAATAGGAAAACACATCAATTTTGAAAAATGATTTCAGAAATGGAAATAATGAATAATAAATAATTTTTTACAAATTTTTGAAATTTCAAAAAATACAAAAAAATAAAAAATCGCATTGCATATATGCAATTTGCGAAATTAATAAAATCAGGAAAATGGACTAGCCCAGCTGGTCGGACCATGGTCTAAGGCGCGCGCAGGAGGGCTCGGTCGCAGGTTCGAAACGCGGGGGAAGCAGTTTTCGCATTTTGTATTTTTCTTACTCACCCAAGACACGTGGCAGCCTCTGATTGGCTGGAGGGAACGCACGCGTCGGGCGCGTGATCATCTCCTACCTCGGGTCCGAGATCGCCGGCAAAGGAAAAATTCAAATTTCGCCGTTTCGATTCGATTTTTTGCACAAATCCAACAGATCTTCAACAGAATTGAGATAAACATCATCCAATTGGAATCAAATCTCAACAAATCAAAGGATTTACACGAATCGAGTTGGTTTATTTAACCGTCGATCCGATTTTCTTCGATCGGTGGAAATCCGAGCTTATCCAACTCAATTTCGAACGCCTATAAATAGAGGAGGAGTGGAGGAAGCCAAAACACAGATCACAATTGAGAGAAAGTGAGAAAAGAGAGCAAATCGGAGAGCATCGGAGGAAACCCAAAATCGCGATCACCGATCAGAGCTGAGCCACCACCAGGAGACGTTCTGAGAGCGAACCACCGCCACCATTGGATTCAGCACCCTCGAGAAGCTAGGATTCGATACCTCACCCTTTGCAAAAGGCCGCCGGAATGTCGTGAACGAGCACTCCCCGCCCTGTGACCGACCGATTCGACCCGACCCGCACACCGACCTGGATCCAGGTAAGTCAGATTTTTTGAATTTTTCCAATTTATTTATTTATTTCGTTTATTTATTTTTATTCCGATTTTATTTATTATTTGTTATTTATTTATTAATTTGTTGTTTATTTATTTATTTATTTGTTTATGTTTTATTTTCAATAAATAGGAAAATGTTATAAATTAGATTTCTTTAGGATTTAATAATGTAGAAAAATAAGAAAAAATAAAAAATAATAATAAAATGTAGAAAAACAATATAAATATTAGAAAAATAATAATAAAACTTTAGGTTTTAAAATAGGATAGATAATAGTTTAGGATAATTTTTTAACAAAAATTATAAAAATCAATAAAATCATAAAATAAAAAAAACTATAAAAATTATAAAAATTGTAGAAGAATAAGGAAAAATCGAAAAGAAATAAAAAATCATAAAAAATTACAAAAATTACAAAAATAAAAAATTAATAAAAATTCAAAAATAGAAAAATAGAAAAAAAAATGAGTTTTATCACTTAGAAAAATCATTTTCTCAAATAAATCCAAAATTGATGTTTTCCCCAAAAATTATTTCAAATAGATCAAATTACTAAGCTTAGGTTTAGATTTTTTAGAAAAATCCAAAAATGTTAAAAACATAAATCGAAAGAGATTTTCAAATTAAAATTCACAAACCCACTAAATATTTTCAGAAAAAAGCGAACTACGGCTTGTTTGATCCTGACTAACAGGTACATAGGCACCCAGTCGGGTCAACCTATAAAAATGAAATAAAAAATCATTTTCTTAGAATAATAAAAAACATAATAAAAGTAACTGAAACAAAATAAAAGACATTTTTAGATGGGAACAATTTTAGGAGATTAAAAGGTAACCGTAAGGTTTTAATAGGTTAGCCTTCAGACTTAGAAACTCTGGTTTTCCCTTTTCCTCTTTTCACAAAAACGAGAAGAGGAAATCACGACGACTAGTGGTCCAAATTAAGACTAATCCGCTCCTTTAGTCTTAATTAATATTTCCCAACAACAGTTGGGTGGCGACTCCAAAAATCAAACGAAATTCCTAATTCAAGTCGAGGATCTACATTAGATGAGCATAGAGTCTAGTCTAGATCAGATTAGGAATGGAAATTCAAAAAAATAGATTCGACACATATCAAGATTCTTCCTAACATAGTTTAGAAAGATTCTAGCCATCATATTACAATAAAACTTTAGATAATCCTGATGTATAACTACATTGACACATGTGTGGGGTCCTTAGAAGATAGTGACAACAAAAACACCTTCCAACTTTTCCTTACAAGCCTTAAGCCTCCATTTGCAGCCATTATCCCTTTTGGCTCAAAATATCAACCACAAGGATCTAGTTGATTCTTCAACAATGATGTTGCTGTGATACTTAATATAGAACATCTTAACAGCCGAAATTAACTCTTCTTTACTTCTGAACCTCATGCTTTTCCTTAGCTCAACACTACCCTCTAAGGTAGTATACATCTCATTCATTTCTTCCTCAAAGTAATGTAACCATCACATCCCCCCACATTGAAAAATGGAATCACGTCTCTAAATCCACCGCATTCAGTCCAACTCTCTTGTAGGTGTTGCAATACTTGTGTTAAATGCTCAACCATTAGAGGACATGTTACATGTATGTCATTTGCCACATTCTGAGAAGGGCCCACCTCCTCTTTAGAGGACTTCCCATAATCTTCGCCAAGGTAATACCCTTCTACATCCATATCATTTTTAGCTGGCCTATGAACTTTCACATGATAGTTCAAAAACTACTAGGTCAACTACATCACACACAGGTGAATCGTCCATCATACTTAGTCAATTATCTTCCTAATTAAATGAAGTATTTGCTCTCTCTCAATGTGTGTTGTCCATAAGAAGGATCGAGTGCTTTATTAATTTAGACATACAAGTCTTAAATCCAATCCTCCCCAAAAGCTATAGCCATTTCTACAAGATTCTTAACATCATCATCACACTTAATAAGCATCAAGCTACATAACACACCACCTTAATGGTAGTGCAGGTGCTTGTGAGATATCTCAACAAGCGTTGTATCAAAGTTGACTCCAATTCCTTTGCATATACTATATACAAATTCATTATAGTTGGAATTCAACTTCACTTTCAACTTTAATCGACAGCTTATCATACCTCAGACTCCCATTGCCGTTCATAATGTTTCCATTGACATATATTATAAATTTAACTAATCGAACCATTGTTGACCTAATCAAATAACACATATTCAATTAGTCTGGACAAAAAACTATACGCATTCAACCACAACCCATGTGCAACTATTTATCCCTCAATTCCATGGTTTAATTTTACACAGAAAAGGCTTCTACACAACCTAATTCCCCTTTTAAACATTTTCACAAACACTTCACATGCATTATTAAGAGCTATCAACTAAATCAACTTGTACCTAATTATCACTCCCACATTTAACACTATTTACATCTACTACTCATACATGAGCAAAAATCAAACATATTTACAACTACAATTATCTAAACTATAGATTAAACATGTAGGATTTCAAATAATGATAAGCCAAAAACCTAGTTCAATTGCACATGTAACTACCATTTTACCTTGGTATAATGATGCAGTAGAAGGTGGAAATACGTGCAAATCTTCAAAAAAAAAAAGAAAATAGAAAAAAAAAACTCTTAAAGTTCATTTTTAAGAGATAAGAGAGGGAATATGAGATAGTGAGAGCAACCATAATAGCGAGAGGAGTAAGAAGTGTATGGGTTTATTCCATGCAACTGTTCAATGTTGTATAAATAGCTCACAAAAATTTCATGCAACACATACACCTTCCATGTAAAATTAAATTTACACTAATGTGCATATAGTGACTGTAACTTCAATTGAAAAAGATACACACTACCTTATTTACCTATTATATTTTTCTCTGAGCCTATTTTACTACTATTTAAAAAAAAAAAAAAAGAGGCATTGTTTAGGTACATAACCTGAAATCAACCATGGTAACTCCAATAATTCAAGTATTAGAATTTCATATACATGAGATGAGAACGGAGAGGAGAGGAATCCACTAAAATAATGCTTTTGTTTTTTAAATAATCACAAAATAGGATATTCAAGAAAGATGTTACAAATATAGATTGTGAAGGTGTAGACTCAAAATGTACCTTCAGTATAATATATTGAAGGTGTGTTCCTAGAATGCACCTCCAATACAATATATTGGTAGTGAATTCCAAGTATATGCTCTAAATATAAATTGCTTAAAAAAACTATAAATTTTAAATTTAAGAAAATTATTTAATATATATTTTTATTATTCTTACGTAATCTTTTAAATTTTTTCAAAAAAAATAAAAAAATTAATTTGATAAAATTTATTGTTGAAAAAAATATATGAAAAATTATGTAAAGAAAATCATAAGGAAATTTTATGAAAAAATTTGTGAAAAGAATTATAAAAAAAATTTAGAAATAATTGTTAAAAAAATGTAAAAGTGTAGATATAAAAATAGAAAAATAATTTATTAAAAATTTTAATAAAGTTAAAATTTTCAAATAGTAATTTACAAATAATAATTATTTTTTTAATTTTTAAAAAATGAGAAAATCTAAAGAAATTATGGAAAAACTAATATAAATCATAATTTCACCTGTGAATTGGAAGTTTTCTTAAAAGGTGTATGATTCAAAAATAGCTATGTAATTAAGGAGAAAACATATGCGAAACAGTGAAGAGTAATAAAAATTAAGTACCTAATATTGAATTAAAGAAAAATATATTCAAATTTGCAAAACTTGTATATACATAAGTCGCAAATGTCAATAAAAGATTTATATGTCAAATGAGATAAAATAGTATCATATCTCCTATTGTTCATTCTCTTACTGAACTGTTGTGCCAGTCGTAAAAGTGCATTTATGTACTCTCTAGTCGACCTTGAATTTAGAGTAGCAAGAGCTTGTGATTCTTGTATTAGATGGTGTTGGGGGGCATTATCAAGGTCATGAAGCAACATTGGACTCCGTTTTATAACAGGTTATGAAGATTCACCCTAATACATTGTTTACTTACCGATACGTCTCTTCTACGAAGTAAATGGCATAGGAAAAGAACCACTAAAAGAATGAGAATGTGGTGTGACATAAGTACTAGGCAGTAGGTCTAAGTTATCATCCATCTCGTTAGCATTTTGTAGGAGCTATTAGGCCTGTATTTGCATATTCTTGTGCATAAGCCCAATTACGGGGTCGTTTAAGTCCCCGATCCTACAACGTGCAAGAAATGGCTACTACTGTTGTCAAATGTCAACATGTTGCACTTATGCCTCAACCTCCAGGCCTTGATCATAATGAGTCTATAGGTATAGCATTACCCCCCATGATTATTTATAAACTCAAGACCATGATCAACTAAAGCAACAGCCATAGTATGATATGAGAATAAGCGGATTTGTCGTAATGTATCGGCTTGCATGAACAAAGTTCCGTAAAATGAATTAGTATCAGATACACAATGCATCACCTAATACTTACCAGATATCGGAGAACTACTCCTATACATTTTATATACCAACGACTATAGATTTATATCATCTCACGTATCCTTATTGGACCCCCATGAGGACCCTATAAGTGAACCGGTTGGGCTAGATGCTCATCCTATAAGGCTATATAAGGTGTATGTTGTACTAGCCAATCTATATCAACCCTCTTACGTTATATAAGGTATATTTTCCATTTCTGATAAGTGAATGTATAGTGAACAAAGTTAACAATATGTATCTACCCTCCTCCCCTTAACTCGCTTGCTACATAACGATTGCCAGTTAGCAATTTAAAAATTCTTTCCTATCTACTATAATCAATGACCCTGTGGTTGCTAGCTCTTGAACTCCATTTGTCTATCATTTTAGTGGCATATTTGGTGAAGACTATATTCTTCACTAAATTCTTAAGCACCTTTGAATGCTTGTTGATAAAGTAATCCACACAATTGTAAAAAGTCTTTTTAACTAAAGCAATCATCGGTAATCCCTAGGCTCCTTTCAACATAGAATTATAATTATAAAAATGTTCAATGTCATGTACCCAAAGTAATAGCAACTGTCATAGGCCAGCATTCACTTCTATACTGACACATCATCAAATCACAATAGGCATCAGACATGATTGTCCTTACCTAGTTCATGAAATAGTTTAGCATTCAAACTTATGCTTACATCCCCACATAAGTGACCAATTTCTTACATTACATATTTTTGAGAACCTAATTGAAGTTGCTTGCAATGTTTCATCTATAGAACCTCCATACTGCAAAAGGAGGTTACCATCCATTAGCGTGCTCATCAAGTATTGATATGTTCTTCCAAAATAAGACAAATGGCTTCGCGACCTTCGCGATTTCCAATGACATGTTCTTTCAATTTTCTCAAAAACCAACCCCATGTTTCAGTTAACTTGTCATCCATGAGGTCAAATGCCAACAAAAGTATGCGGTTGTTACCATCAATACCACAAGCAATCAATAACTTGTGAGTGTGCTTACCATACAAAAAAGTGCTATCAATAGTGACAACGAGTCTAAGGAATCTTTATGCAACAACATACAGTCGGAACTCCCAGAAAACCCACTTAAGAATCGACACCCCAGGGGTATTCGATCTTCTCCACCCCCAATCAACTCGTGTTCCAAGATTATTATTATTTTTTTTTTTACATTTAAAATCTTAGAGAGCTCATTATAAAACTTTTCCCAATTCTCGTATATATGCTCAATAGCCCTTTTCTTGCCCTCCTAAACCCATCTCCTGGCTTCCTATAACGAAATTCTTATTGGACAACAAAAGCAAGCACGTCAACCTTCATATCAGGACTATCCACAACAAGATTAACAGACCGACTTACAAGAAGCTTACAATCTAACTGTAGGTGATCCTAACTTATCAAATATGGTAACTACAAACAACCCCTTTAACTTCTTCTTACAAGCCTAAAGCCTCTACTTACAACCATATTTTCTTTTTGAACAATAAACCAACCAAAGCGACTTATTAGATTCATCAATAGTGAAGTTACAATGATTCTTCACACGGTAAGCCTTAACGGCTTAAGTAACATCTACCATTGTATTAAATCTCATGCTCTTATTAAACTATCACTACTGCTCAAGTTACTACACATCGCATTATGTTCATACTCAAAATAAATGTAACATCATCATTGCTAGCATTATAAAAGGGAACCAGATCTCTAACTACCATATAAGGTGGTTCAACTTGCCTTAGGTAATATATTGCTTATGTAGACTGCCCTAATGCAAATGGACAATCTCCTTCAACCATATCATCTCCTTCATTTACATTTTCCTCCTTAGAACTTTCCTCGTAACCGAAACTTTCTTTCTCAACATCCATTCCCATTTCAATGTCTGTTACAGTTTCTGCCCCCTACATACACCGTGTAAGGATTACGTGTGACTGGTCATAATAACACCAAAGTAATTGCTTTGTCTACTTCAGCTTCATCACTGAATGGTGCCTTTTCCATAGGAGTTAGATCATATCCTTCAAACACCACTGGCTCGATTGTTATCTCTTTCTTATTCAATGGAAAATGTGTTTACCTATTTTCTTAGAATGTTTGCTGTTTGGAGGGACCCCCCAACTCTTTAGAAATCCTAATATACAACAGTTATATGACATGCTCTCCAAAGGATTCAACCATTTCAATTAGATTTTCCACATCATCATCATCTCTAATTGCCATCAATATGTAATATGCATTGCCCCCATGGAAAATAAGATACTTATAAATTATCTCAACCCCCACTACAATTTGATTAACTCTAATACTTCGGCATATTCTATACAAGAATTTGGTATAGTTCATATTCTTCTTTATTTTCAACTTCTTAACCACATCTCTATCATGTTTTGGCCCCTAATTACCACTTACAATATTTTCAAATGCGTAAATAAAAAATTTCACATAGTTACTCATTGTTATCTTATTCATAACATAGATAAATAATCAGTTAATCTATAATAACAGTTAATATCAGTTGTTTAACCTTAACAATGAACAACAATAATCATCTTCTTCCCATGCAACCAAAAAAAAATTATTTTTCAAAAAGTTTCTTAAAAAAATTTTGAAGTTTACATAAGAACAAAAGAAAAATTAGTTTATATAAATTTTTTTTAATAAATTCAAAATTTCTTAATTTTATTTTATAAATGAAAAAATTCTTAATTTTTTTTAAATAAAAAAATGAAAATTGTAAAATTTTCAAATATTAAATTCATATTTAATTTTTTTTTCAATAAAAAATTAATATTAAAATTTTCTTGAATAGATATTTTTTTAAGATTATTTAATTACAAATATTTTTAATAAAAATTTAAAGAATAAACCAAAATTTTACATTTAAAATTAATAAAAAAAATAGTGAACATAATGTTCATCTTCTTCACATGTGAACAAAAATTGAATATTTATTTTTTAATTTTCAATAGGAAAATTTTAAAGTTTACATAAAAATAATGGAAATTTAATTTATTTAAAAATTCGTAATAAATTTAAAATTTTTTGAATATTAATTTACATATAATAAAAAGTTACTTAATTTTGTTAAAAAATGAAAAAAATTAATATTGAAAATTTAAAAAACTATTAAGTTTATATTTAAATTTTTTTAAATGAAATGAAATTAAATTTACATTTATCTTTAACATATATTCTTTTACTTTAATTTTTTTAAATATTTAATTACAAATATATTTTTATAAAAATTTAAAGTATAAACAAAATTTTAAATTTAAAAAAACAATTTAATGCTTACTTCATAGATATCTTTATACAATACCTATTTTGCATGCAATTATCTACGTAAATATTAAATAGAATAAACTAATACACTATGAACTAAGCAACAAATATCAATATTTAAAGAAAAACTAATTATAAACTATCACAATATTAATATTCTATGGTTTTCTAAAAAGATCAAATTAATATGAATTTTTTAGTTATACAATATTCATCTTCTTTCCATCTAAACTCCTTTGAAACTTTCTTTTTTTAAATACGTGTTGTGCACAAACTATTCACATAGTAACAAAAAAACTAATTAACTTATGTTACGTACTACAAGATTTATATAAATTATGTCTAATATACTATAAACTAATAATAAGCACTAATATTTAAAAAAAAATTAAAAAGAATCACAACTAAAGTTTTGTAGAATGATGAAAAAAAAACTTCAATTATTGATAAAAATATATACCAAAATATAGCTAATAAAGCTTTTCTTATTGAAGAAATAGGAAGATCTCAAGAATTTCATTAAACTTAATTGATGATTTACAAGCTTTTCTTCTTCAAGTCTATGTAAGAGAGTAAGCAAGTAAGGGGTAGGTGAGACCGAGGAAGTGTGTTTTTTTTTTTTTTTTTTTTTGGTTATGTGGGTTTGTATTATATTATATTGTAGGTATGGTACTATAGTTATGAGAAAAAAATAATATTATTTTTTATATCTACAATATAGGTTTGTATGTAAATTAATGGTGTAATAAGTGTTCTTCTTGTGCATTGTAAACACCCACATTTTTGCCCTAGGAATCGATAATTCTAAAAAATAATCAATTTTCAATTTTTCCCAATTTTTCTCTAATTTACCAAAAATAATAAAAATATTCAAAAAAATAAAAATAAATAGAAAAACACATCAATTTTGAAAAATGATTTCAGAAATAGCAATAATAAATAATAAAAAAATTTTACAAAATTTGGAATTTTCAAAAAATACAAAAAAAATAGGAAAATCGCATTGCATATATGCAATTTGCGAAATTAGAAAAATCAGGGAAAGTGGGCTAGCTCAACTGGTCCGGACCATGGGCTAAGGCGCGGTGCGGGTGCGAGGTCAGGGGTTCGAATCCCGAGAGGAGCAATTTCCAGCATTTTGCAATTTTTTCACTTATCCAGGACACGTGGCAGCATCCGATTGGCTGGAGGAAACGCACGCGTCGGGCGCGTGATCGTCGTCTACCTCGGGTCCGAGATCGCCGGCGGAAGGAAAAATTCGTATTTTGGCCGTTTTGATTCGATTTTTTGCACAAATCCAACAGATCTTCAACATAAATAAGATAAACGTTATCTAATTGGAATCAAATCGCAACAAATCGAGCGATTGACACAAATCGGAGTTGGTTTTTCTAACCGAAAATCCGATCAGCTTCAATCGAAGGAAATCCGAGCTTATCCAACTCGGTTTCAAGTGCCTATAAATAGAGGAGGAGTAGAGGAAGCCAGAGCACGAATCACAATTGAGAGAAAGTGAGGAAAGAGTGCAAATCGGAGAGCATCGGAGGAGACCCAAAACCGCGAAGCACCGGCCGGAGTTGAACCACCACCAGGAGGCGATCTGGGAGCAAACCACCACCACCATTGGATTCAGCAACCTCGAGAAGCTAGGATTCGACACCTCACCCGCTGCAAAAAGCCACCGAAACGCCGTGAACGAGCCTTCCCCGTCGCCATGTCCGATCGATCTGACCCGACCCGACCCGATTCGACCCGACCCGCGCACCGACCCAAATCCAGGTAAATCAGGTTTTCCAGATTTTTATTTCTATTTATTTATTTATTCCGAATTTATTTATTATTTGTTATTTGTTATTTTGTTATTTCTTTAGCCATTTATTTATTTGTTGATTTAGGTTTTATTTTCAATAAATAGGAAAATGTAGAAATTAGGTTTTTTTTTTAGGATTTAATAATGTAAAATAAATAATAAAATATAGAAAAATAAAAAAAAATATTAGGAAAATAATAATAAAATTTTAGATGTCAAAATAGGATAGATAATAAACCAAAAATCACGAAAATCAATAAAAATTCCCAAAAATCACAAAAAATTCCCAAAGATCACGAAAATCAACAAAAATCCCAAAAAATCACAAAAATCCACAAAATTCTTAGAAATCACAAAAATAACAAAAAAATCACAAAGATCATAAAAATCATAAAAAGAATTAAAAGAATCATAAAAAATGAGTTTTAGCACTTAGAAAAATCATTTTCTTCAAATAAATCCAAAATTGATGTTTTTCCTAAAATCATTTTCAAAAATAAAATTAAAGCTTAGGCTTAGAATTTTTTTAGAAAAAATCTCAAAAATGGTAAGAACATAAAGCAAAAGAGATTTCAAAATTAAAATTCATAAACAAACTTAAAGTTTTCAGAAAAGTGAACTACGGCTTGTTTGATCCTGAGTAGCAAGTACGTAGACACCCATTCGGGCCAACCCATAAAATGAATAAAAAATCATTTTCTTGAAATAATTCGAAAACATAATAAAAAGTAACAGAAACAAAATAGAAACACATTTCTAAAGAGAAACATTTCAAGAGATTAGGTGGTAACTGTAAAAGGTTTTAATAGGTTAGCCTCCAGACTTACAAACTCTGGTTTTCCCTTTTCCTTTTTTTACAAAAACGAGAAGAGGAAATCACGACGATAATGGTCCAAATTAAGACTAATCCGCTCTTTAGTCTTAATTCAATTTTCCCAATAACAGTTGGGTGACGACTCCAAAAATCAAACGAAATTCCTAACTCAAGTCGAGGATCTACATTAAATGAGCATAGAGTCTAGTCTAGATCGGATTAGGAATGAGAATTCAAAAATTAGACTCGACATGCATATAATAAAATTATTAAATAATAGAAGAAGTTGGCGAAACATGTGTATGCTTGACGGCATATATATAGTCTATGCCTTCAGTTGAATCATTTTCTATTTAATTGAAACGTATTTTGGATTCGTATTGCTTACATTTACAATAACTTTCATGGATATCTTGATATCTTATTTCACAAGTATTTAGTGCTTTCTCGTATGCCGAAGTATCGCTTAAGAATCTCTCTCTCCTGCTTGGAAGAGCTAGAAGACCTCATGAACATGAACCCCGCAACTTCCCGCACTTGGCGTCCTCTCCTAGATGCTTCATCCACCGGCAAAGTTCCCTTCTTTACCCTTCTCTCTCTCTCCAATAGTAATCCTCAAGGTCTAGTATTTTGTAGTTTAGAAACTCCAGAATACCACCGATTCTTGAATTGTGTTAGGTCTAAATGTAAGAATGGTGGATTGAAGAGTCTCGATGAAGCTCAATCTATGTTTAATCGAATGATTGAGATGAAACCCTTGCCTTCAGGCCCTGATTTTACTCCATTGTTGGGAGTTGTAGTGAAAATGAAACGGTATAATGTCGCTATTAGATTGATTGAGCGCATGGATTCGTTAAAGCTTACACGGAATATCTATGTCTTAAATGTTCTAATCAATTGTTTATGCCATCTCGAGCGTGTCGATTTAGGCTTTTCGGTTTTGGGCCAAATCCTCAAACTCGGACTTCGTCCTGACATCGTGACCTTCAACACTCTGATCAATGGGATTTCTGCTCAAGGTAATTGCAGTCAAGTTGTCGGATTGGTAAAGAACATGGAGGAAGCAGGGATTCAGCCCGATTCATTTACTTATGGAGCGATAATTAAGTGCTTGTGCAGAACGGGAAATGTTGAATTGGCCATCAATATGCTCGAGAAGTGGGAGGGAAGAAGATGCCAGCAACTGGATATAATTACGTACAATTTAATCCTTGATACACTTTGCAAGGAGGGTTCAACAATAAAGGCTATGGAGCTCTTGCCTAGTATGGTTAGGAGAGGCATTCTACCAGATGCTTTCACTTACAACTCTTTAATTAACGGTTTGTGCAGCATTGGTCGAGTCACAGAAGCTACAGCACTATTGGAACGCATGGAAAGTGAAGGCATCGACCCAAATGTTATCACTTATACTTCCATTATACAAGGTCTATGCCATGCTGTCGAATTTGAGCATGTTGGAAAGTTTTTGAGGGAGATGGTGCAAAGGGGAATTATGCCAGATGCGCAAACCTTTACTATTGTGGTGGATGCACTCTGCAAGGGGGGGTGGGTAGCTGAGGCAGAATGCATAGTGGATGAAATGATTCGAAGAGGCAAGGAGCCTAATGCATTTACATACACTTCACTTATAGATGGTTATTGCATGCGAAACCAAATCGATGATGCTCATAGAGTATTTAACTTGATGGTTGAAAGAGGATGGTCTCTTAGTGTTGTTACATATAATACGCTGATCAATGGATATTGTAAATTTAAAAGAATCGATGAGGCCATCATTCTTTTTCGAGGAATGTGCAGCAAGGGTATACCTCCTGATGTCATTATGTATAATTCCCTCATAGATGGTCTTTGTAAGGCAGGTAAAATCGAGGATGCGGAAAAACTATTTTATGAGATGCAAGCTTGTGATCAAAAGCCTAATGTCCGTACTTATAGCATATTGTTAGATGGTCTATGCAAGAGCAATCAGCTTGATAAGGCAATATCATTGTTTAGACACATGCAAGATATGAAGTTTGACGTTAACATTGTTACTTATACCATTTTAATTGATGGACTCTGCAAATGTGGATTGTTGGAAGCTGCAGAAGAACTTTTCAAAGCATTAGGTGCTTTGGGTCTCAAACCTAATGTTAGGACATATAGTGTCATGTTGAAAGGCTTATGTAAAAAAGGCCGTGTAAGAGATGCTTATAGATTGTTCCTTGAAATGAAAGAGCTTGGATGCTTTCCGAATTACTTCAGTTATGAAATCATCATTCAAGGATTCATCAAGAATGGTGAAAAAGACATGGCAATGCAACTTGCTCATGAGATGGTCAGGAATGGTTTTCCTCCCAATGGCAACTGAAATTTATCTTGATTTTTCATTTGGTGGTAGATGAGGTCATCTAGAGATGTCAGACAAAAATATTTGAGGTGATTTGAAATTTGTGGAGTGAACATGTTGACTATAGAGAAAGGAGACATTGGAAATTGGGTGAACATGAATTGAATTCTTAAGGGTTCGTCCGTTAGTAAGGAAAATTTTGAGTCTTGGAATGACCATACACAATACAGAGCTTATGAGGTTGGTTTTAGTCTTTTTCACTGTCTAAACTCTCTACAACTGATAAAAATAACAAACTGTGTGTGTGTGAGTGTGTGTGTGTGTTTTATTTATTTATCTGAAAAACTCGTTTTCTGTGCATTTCATTTTTATTTTATATTAAGATTCATATTTTTTTTCAGCCAAGGACATGCTTTGTTATGTGATAAGTCGTTTCACCAATTTAGGAAACTAATGGTTACATCTCTATATGTAACTTGATAAGATTCTACCAAAAAAAATGGATATGGATGGAAAGCAAAAGAAATATTTTGAAGCTTTGAAATCTCATGATCAACTATTTTTCTTGTGCTCCTTTTCTATGGGTCTATGGGAATTAATCATGGGGATATTAGTAGTCCAACACTGGTTGTCGTCAACTAGAGCTCTATATTGGGAGCTCCATTTCTAGACTCTAGGCTGATTGCACATGTGAGGAGATATCATAGAAGGAAAAAGTTATTGCATGGATTCCATCTGTAATTTGGTAAATCAACTTGGCTTCCTGATTACACATCTTACAAAAGTGAAAATATGTTGGGAATTGAACAGGGTTATTCGAAATTCAAGACAGAAGTGAAAATATTTTGGGAATTGAACAGGGTGATTCGAAATTCAAGACAGAAAAAGTAGCGCTTTATGACTCCTAGAATCTGAGGATCTATATTTTGTTGTTTATAAACCAATCTCGGAAAATGTCTCTCTTTTCCCATTAACTACATGAATGAAGAGTTTAAGATGTGCTACCTTAAAAGAAAGAGGCATTTCCCCCCTAATTTTTAATAGATGCACATATTGCTGCAGGTACATTTGATAGCAACGTTAATGACACGGTGAGTGAGGAAGACATGTTTTGCTGATGAGGTCGGTTTTAAGCTCTTGTAAGGACATCATATGAAGGTTCTTTTTTCACCATTTTTCAATCTAGAAGACGATTGGAGGATAACTTGGCAATCTTGTGTTTGTCCCGTTTCTATGTTCTAAACTCCTAATTTGGGTACCAAGTACACGAAACTGAAAAAATTGTTATCTATGCTTTTTCTTTTTGGATATCCAGAGAAGGATGTGGGCTGATCTTATGAAATGTGGCTGGCATTTTGATCTTAGGTTTAGTCTATCCGTTTTAATGTTATGAGACAATGTATGTGTCTTTTCCAGGTGATTTCCGTTTCTTTTTTTTTTTTTTTTTTTTGGTGATACTTGGCTGTCTAACTTCTTACTATTTCCAAATTGTTAGATACGCTCTTAGGTGGACCCCATGGAGGTGGCATGACTCTAAAAATTGTGGCACTGTATAATTCAAGTTTTGGGGGGGGAAGAAATTGCACCCAAGTCAAAGCTCACAGATAGAGAGTCGAGATAAGTATGCAGAGATGCAAAGCGAGGTTGATGAGAAGGGTGAGGCTGGTGCTGGTGAATAGATTTCTTAATCTTCCTATCTGCTGTTATGCTTGTGATGTTGCTTTGCTCCTTCGTTTGGTAAGTTTCACGAATTAATGAAGAGCAGAAGCCAATGCGCATCAATATATATAGTAATGTTAACAATTTGGAGGTGTCTAATTACAGACAGAAAAGACGAAGAACGCACCCTGTTGTCAGGGAAACGATTGCCTTTCATGAAATCAACGTTTTCGCTTCTTCGACGAACCATACATGTTTTTAGTAAAGCATGTGGTAAGTTGTGGTATTCTCTCAATATGAGACTTCGTGTTTTCTTATGATTTTCTTTGTTAGTTTCATGTGTAAAGTTTTGATTCTTGTTGGACGCTCAATGCAACGCAATGTGAATATGGCAACGTGTGATAATTAATTCCAATCTCTAATGTTAAAGTGGGAGAGACTTTTTCTTGTTTTGTTTTTATAACATCTGTTTTACATATAATTTCACTAAGTAGGTGGGGAAAGTAACATTTGGAATGGATAGTTATTGCAAAACTTTTGCAAATGATGACTACCCTTACTCCAAGAAAATCCATTCTTATTTTTCTCCAATTATCTTAATATGGTAATATCCTAATGTGTTTATCATATTATCCATTCTTATTCATTCATTTATTTATTTATTTTTAAACTCTAGTGAGAGCCTTGCTTGTGACAGCAATTTTTTAAGTTTCATTAACTATGATAAGAAACATTTTACTAGTGGCCCGCTTACTTTGTAGAGTAAAATAGATAGAAAATAGAAAAATTATGTTTTGAAAATGACTATTATTAGGAATAAGTTAGAAATTTTCATTATAATGTTTATGGTGTAATTTTTTATTATAGGGAATACATATTTCGATTTACTTCATTTCATAAATTGTAGTATTGAACTATGAATACGAATAAAATTACTAATTGATCTCTATTTGGTTATTAATTACAATGTTAATGAGGGTATAATAGTTATAATATTTGAATTTTTTATTCTTTGTAGAGGAATAAAAAATTCCACTTTTTATTAGGTAATATTATTTTCAATAGAGTGAGAATAGAAAAATCTTAAAAATTATAATTCTTTTCTCATTTTTTTCAAGTAAATAAGGTAATAGATAATTGAAAGAGAATAACTATTATATTCCCTCTATATTACTTCCAAATAAAATAAGTGGATCACCATGTAAGGCAAGAATAATAAAAATTAACATGTAAGGGTATTTGTAACTGATAATGGTCTTTGTCCTAGTATGATAGGTGAAGTGTTGAACTTTCATTCTTTTTACTATTAACAATTTATTTATTTTGCTGAATAAAATAGAATTATAATAGAATAGATATTAGAAATATAATAAAACTATAATAAATAATGAATTGCTATGAAATTGTTTAGTTGGATATAACGGAATTTGTCCTACGTTGTTCAATTGATAGAATAAAAGAATAAATAAGAAAAGAAAATATGAAAATACCCTTCTAGGCATAACAAATACTCACACAATGCATACAAACACCATAGTCGATGAATGAAAGCCCTAAATCGTTTTCCCTTGCAAAAAACCCCAATCTAACAATGTTGGTTGCTACCATTCACTTAGAAAGCTCGGACAATTTACGTGTACACCATTCTTAACTCCAATGCTAGGAAAGGCTATATCTCTCGAGCACTGTTGTCCTTCTTCTCTATCACAATTTCAATTGCAGGTATGAATTTCCCTTTTAAAACGGCCACAGGACGAAGAAGATAGAAAATGGATCGCCGTATCAGGCTCGAGGACGAAGAAGATAGAAAAAGGGGCTTTGAAGTTTGGCATCAACCTACGGATGACGTTTGCGCTTGTATGGAAGAGCTCGATGCCGAATCGAGCGACTAACAGTGTGCGACACTGGCGACTGACATTCCCAGCAATAGTGGTGAGGTCGACAGGGGACAAAGGTTGATGAGATGCAGGTGGGACGACGACAGATTTAGGTTCTTGTGTTTGAACTTCGACTATTTCATTTTTCTTCCTGCATATGTTTTGTGTTGTGTAATAGGGATCTTTTTTTTTTTTGTATTATGTCCAATGAGGTTAATTAGAGAAAAAAATTGGTTGATATTTTGGTGTAATTGCGATTTAGAGGATAGAAAAAAGAATAGTGATTCCATGTTTCATGTAATAAGGATTCATCATCAAATGGCTATTTTGTAATTAAAAACCAACTAAGTATCGTAATGGTAATTTTGCATGAAATAAGGCAATACTAGATTTGCTATTATAGCAAAGTGAATAGGTGTAAGTACTATAATAGAGAAGTAGATGGGTAGAGTTTAGGTGCACATATTTATACAAATGCCTTCCATTCAGCTTATACCATGTAAGAATTTTTTGGAGATTACACCACCTATCAATCACAAATATAAAATCAGAAAAATGGATGCAATTTTTAAGAAACTTATTTGTCATAAGTTAAATAAAAGTTGTTTGTAGAATTAAGCACATCTAGATTGACTATCTATCTATTTCTCTACCTATTGAGTCCCTCATTTACCGTTTGGATGGTGTGGCAAGATTTGGTGTGTGTTAGTGCATCCTACACTATGTTTGGATTGAGAAAAGAAAAAGGGAAGTGAGGCATTTGAGGGAAAAGATTTACTTTTTAAAAAGAGGGAATGGATGTAGAGGGGGAAATTTTTTTCTTGCACTCATCAAAAAGCATTCTCTTCAAAGTGAATTGAAATAAAACTACAAGTTGACCATTAAAACAAATGCATAATTTTAAGTTTTAGAAATTTTTTTAGTATTTTAACAAAATAAAAAATTTTATCAATGACTTATCTTCCATTTTTTTTCTTTTTATCCAAATAAGAGAATTTATAATTTTTCCTCTCTAATTCTTTTTTCTACTTCTTTGCTCTATAAAAAACCTAGTGGCATTGGTTCTTAAAAAGATGTGGGATTGTTCTTTTATTTTTTTATGCATTTTTGGAAAAATAGCAACATATTGAAATTCTCAATTAACAATTTGTTTATAGGGAATTTTATAATGTAATCACTTAAAAGTGTCAATGATATAGCCATTTTCTCAATTACAACAAAAATTTTTGAATTATAGTAAAATTGAGATTCATTAATAACAAAAGAGACTTAACGGCCTTCGAAAACTGTCAATAGCTTGCATGGGAGCTATTGACACTATATAGGAGCTGTCGACAGTCTTTTTCTTTCTTTTTTTATTTTTAATAATAAATTATTCTTGAATTATAATAAATGAGGTTTATTATCAATAAAAAAGCTACTATATTATAGTTATTTTTGAATAACTATATTATAGAATTATTTTTTGTTTATTTATTATTAAACAATGATGCAGCTACTTTATAGTTGTCTAAGAAATAAGAAAAAAATTGCCAAAAGAAAACCAATTAATTTAAGAAAGATATTAATCATAAAAGGAATGGGGAAATACACACAAAGAAATCATATGAACAAGTATAGTTAGTAATGCAAAGGATTATTTTAGCAAAATATAGACCAAAAGCGAAGTTTCTTGCATTTTTAAGCATGGATACTAATTACCACAAGGCAATTTTATTTTTTAAAGTGTTAATTTACATTTAGTTTAGAAATTTTACCCATTTTTATAATTAACTAAAAAATTAAAAATATTAATTTACTAAATTTCATCTACACTACCTTAGCTAACTATGTTCAACTCCATTAGCATACTAATTATTTCTATCAACTTTAACTTGATATGTGGATTTGACGCAGCGAGGAAAGCGTACAAACACGAGACCAATTCTAGGATTGGACCTCACAAATAAACAAAGAATAATCTGAGTTTATTCCTTGAAAATCTCAATTGCACACAATCGAGGAAGCAGAGAAAACTCTTCTCTAAATGTATATATTTTGACAAAGATTAAAAACTAACCCTAAAATGACCTAGGAAACTATTTATAGTCTTCTAGAAAACAATTAAAAAATGAAATATATATGTACACGTAGGAATAAATATATGTATGCACATCCGTCATCTGGTTGATACACGGCCGTGTATAAGACCGTATATGTTTCTGTGGAATCTTCCAGGCACATTACATGGCTATGCCTTTGAACCGTGTATACGACCGTGTATGTTTCTATGAATCTTCCAAACTCAACACACGGCCGTGCCTTTGAACCGTGTATACGGCCGTGTATGTTTCTGGGAGCTTCCAGACACATTACACGGTCGTATCTTATAAAAGACACGCTCAATCAACCCGTGTCAGCTACGATGTCTGCATCAGGATTGTAGCATTAATTTAACATTACACAAATCCATGCAGACATTCAATTGGTAAAATAAATAAAATATAAGCATGTTACTTGAAAAGAAAAAAAAAACATAAAAAAAAAAGCTAATTACTATTCAAATAACTAAAAGATTATTAAATTATCTCATCTCTTTCTTCCATCTCTCCAACGAAAAAAACACCACTATCTCTACTTCACGTTTCAAGACAAGATTTTGACATCAATTTTTTTTTTCAACTTCACTACCATCTAGGTCCTTATATACTCTTATTTCACCATTAAAATCCGAAGGCTTTTCAACATTTCAAGATCATCATCATCATTTGTCTCTTATTATTTCATTTTAAGCAGACATCTTGCCGCATTTTCTACTAAACCTAGTTCCTAGAGCCCGTCATCTTTTTCACAAATTCTTTCAAACGATTTCGTGAAATGTGGTTTTCTTGGTTTTTGCAGAAGCTTTTGTCACAAATTCTTTCAAGCGATTCCATGAAAGGGGGTTTTCTTGGATTTTGCAAAAGCTTGAGATTCACTATTGGCTTCACGCCCTTACAGTCTAAACCTTTAGATTCTATTGTAGATGGTGAAAGGCATGCGTCTTGTCATGTCTTTTGTTTTTCTTCGTTTTCTGATTGGTTAATCAAGAAAAGCATGTCTAATAAAACTAATAATAGATTGACATTGTGGTTCCCATTTGCAAAAAAAAACATAGATTTCAATGAGATAATTAAATATTGGATTTAATAATATACATGGTTTGGAAATGATGAACATAGCCAAAAAAATATTGAAAATAGATTAAATATTAGGGATAATAAAAATAACATATTTTTTCTCGTGTATATGTGAATGTTATTAAAATATAATATTTGATTTGTCTCTGAATGACTTAATAAGATTAAAAATTAAAATTATATGACACAAAATTTAATCAAGATAATATTTTTATTTGTTTATGCACAACTTATATATTATCATATATGAAAAAATGAATGTATAATAATAATTTATTATACATGATAATATATAATTAGATGAGAAAAAAATGCAACCAAATGGTCCACATTTATGCAGCTTTGCAAAAGATGGATCGATTTTTGACACACATTAAAAGGCTTGTGTTTGTAAATTATTTTCATTCTAGGAACTCCATCCATGTAAATGCTATTAATAGCAAATAGATCAAAACCTTGAAATGATAATAACTTATAAATATAGATCTTAAATTTGTGGTTGAAAAATTAGGATCTCTTTTTTTTTTTTCTTTTTAAAAACAAGTCCTTTCTTTACATTTTTTCCATAAAAAAAGGACAAAAGAGGAATTATAAAATAAAGGGTAAATTGTATTAATCTTTTTAGAAAACTTTTAAAATTATATAAATCTTTACATTTTTCAAAATTCAGCACTTACGCTACTCAAAAAACTAACATGGCTAACATGGTGCTGATTTATACAATAATTATTATTATTTAATTAGTTGAATGATTAAATTTAAAATATTAGGATTGACTAAATCTCAGTTATTAAGAGTAATAGTTTTCTTTCTTTCAACAAGCTCTGCTGTAAATCGACATTTGTGAATGACAATAGAATCTATTCATGCTCAAACAACAACGTTCTCCTAATAAGTTTAATATGTAAACACATTTCTAAAATTCAATAACATTGAAACCCATATCTTGTAATGCTTTATTAACTATCTTCTTCGTATTACACATTTTCTTTTCTTTCTTCGCGGTGGCGTTCATCGGTGGGAAACTATTTTTTTTGTTAATTTTCCAAATTTTTATTTTGAATTTTTCCTCCTTTTTTTCAATTTCCAAAAATTCTTATTATTTATTGTAAACTTTAACAGTAATTATTGTATACATTAATGCTATGTCAACCACATTTAGACATCATCCATCACGTTAAGTTTTCAAGGGTATAAGTGACTTTTTGAAAAAGTCAAAGTTTGTGCAATTTTAAAAGTATTCCGGAGAGGTTCGCATAATTTACCCTTAAAATAAAATCAAATCAAATCAAATCAAAATGGGAGAAAAGGAAAAAGGCAAAAAATAAAAAGAAATGAAAAATTTTGCTACACATATCAACATCCTTTTAATTAAGGATGCAATCGAGCAAGTTTTTATGAGATACCTAACTTACCTAACTCAATAAAAACCTTATAGGATACAAGTATATATATAATCGATGGAAACCAACCCGATAAAAATAATGTATTAATAATAATATCTATTTCTAACCTAAGAACACATATGCTCTATAATAGTTTAATACTATATAACTCATTTAATTTTTAATTTTTATTTATGTGTAAATTAGCAAGTATAACTTTAATCTTATCTAGCTATATTTTATTTATATATAATTTTTATTTATATATATACTTTACAGGTATATATATAATCAATGGAAACCAACCCGATAAAAATAATGTATTAATAATAATATCTATTTCTAACCTAAAAACACATATGCTCTACAATAGTTTAATACTATACAACTCATTTAATTTTTAATTTTTATTTATGTATAAATTAGCAAGTATAACTTTAATCTTATCTAGCTACGTTTTATTTATATATAAACATTATAAAAACCCGATTCATCCCTATAAAATTTTTATAGGGTTTTAAGAAATATTAAATCTTATAAGGATATATTAAAATTTTATAAAATCTATTCCGAAACACTCCAATTGCATTGCTACTTTTAACTTTTGTATACTTCCAACCGCACTTAGACTCAAGACATGAGTGTGACACATAATTAAAAAGAGATACTTCATACAGTTCCAATGCGACTATTTTCCTATATCTCACATGCTATTGCTGCTTTTCACATATTGTTAATGCAACTTGGACAATTAACTCCATCTAATCGCAAATCAGATGATCAATTTGAATGGATAATTTTCAGTTGAATGAAGTAAAACCATGGGCAGATCCAAGGGGAGCCAAAAAGGGCCCTTGCCTCCCAACTAGAAAATATTAATCGATAAAAAAATTTTAAAAAGAAAAGATTAAAAATTATATTTATAATTTTAAAAGTATATTATATTATGAAGGTAGAGATGGTTAAGTGATTAAAGTTATTTTATTACAATAAATGGTATTCATTCATTCTTTTTTTTTTCCTATGATAACCAATAAAATTAAATTTTACTTATGAAAAAATAACAATCAATTAAATAAATTATTAATAGAAACTATTTATTAATTAATAAAAATATTATAAATAATAATGACATGCTTCGGTCTTATGTAAATAAATGGCTAGTATGGAATAACCAATTGCTTAATTGTTTTCATTGTTTTATATATATATATGTATATAGATGCTAATGAAATAATCTTGTAAAGTCACTATAAAAAAAAATTATTGTTTAATTTTTTTATTTATTATTAAAAATAAAACTTAACATAACTTTAATGTATAAATCCTATTTCTTTATATAAATTGGTAATTAAATTTTAATTAATAGATACATTGATGAAAATGTAAAAATTTTATTCTTTTTAATCATTGATGATGTGCAACGGACACTTACATTCATTTTGCAAAAAAGTTTAAAGTTTCTTTTGCTTTTAATATAAAAAAGTATTGCAAATATATCTGTTAGCAAAATCTTTTTATTTTTTCCTCGGTAATTACAATAGAAAATGGGGGATTCAAATTAGTATTCACGTTACTAGCTAAAAAGGCTTTGATAACAAGATCTTTTTATAGATATGAGATATATTATAATTGTAATAGCAAATAATGATTTCTCTATAACTAATTCAAATATAAATTTAAATAAGATAAGTCCACATCCCAAAATTATATGGTTCTAGCTCTGTCCCTAGTAGAACTAAATAAAAGCTATGTAATTGTCATGTCTTTTGTACTTATTCAATTTATTATTTTTTTGTAGAAGCTAGCTAGCTAGTAGGTATTATTTGTCTACTTTGGAAACAGTTACCAATGTCAAAAATCTTGAAGGAAACATGGAGACATATACGAAAGCTAAATAAAAAGATGGATGGACTAAGTGAACAATAAGCCAACAGCTCAATAATGTTGACATATTTGGTGTTGATGTTGATGTTATTAGGAATCTTCTACAATGATTCACTTTCTTTCTCTATTTGTTGGGTGGTTTTAAGACAAACTTCTAGGGAGAGAGATTTTCTGTCTTTATATTCATCACTAGACACGAACTTGCTATTATTTGATTTGTCTTTATATGGACAAAGTCGACGTTTCTAGACTAATTGCTATTATTTTATTTGGGGATGAAAAGACAATTGAAAGGTTAAAAGTTAAATTGAATCATCACGGTTCAAATCATTGTACCTAAGAGATTAGTAAAGAATGATACAAAATCGAATTATTGGCTAGAAGAATAGGGTAGTATGAGTCATGTCATGCTCCTACAACTAAAATTAGATATAGCTTATTGCGAAAAAACTGAAATATAGATCAAGTATATAATATAAAGAATATGTAGATACTTTATTTTTGTTCATTAATTTATCAATCCATCCAGATATTTTAGATTCTAGGTTGGCTTTTAAGAAAATAAGAAAAAATATATACACACACAAAATAGTAAGAGAGTTAAGAAAAACCAAAAGGTCGGTGAAACACATTTTTTAGGGTTAAAAAATTTCTTTTGGGCCGGAAGTAAGTTTTAAGTCAAAATACATATGTAATCTAGCAGTTTTTAAAGTTTTGATAAAAATATAATTTAATATTTTGGAGAGTAGTCTAGTTTGTTTATTTTATACAATTATGAAATAAGGTGAATTTAAGCAAAACGTAGTTTTAAGTGATATTTTGGTTAAATTTAAATTGATTATTTTATGAAAAAAAAAAAAATTTAGTATGAACCGGACTGAAAACAAATCAGGGCTTGAAAATTTGTTAATTTGACTTCAAGCATCAATTGGAATTTCACTAACCTTGAAATAGCTTGGTCGACACACCTTCACTCGACCAATGGTTCGACGAAGCCTTTTAAAGCCATTGCCTTGTTTCCAACGGTCAAACCCGATTGAAAGGGCTGAACCGACCCGATGACCCAGATCCTTGCTCCAGCCCATTTGCAGTATTCTATTTTTTTTTTTTTTAGCTGTTTTTATGTCTTATCTGAATTTTGAAAAATTGATAACAAAACATTGTCTAACCGTTTTATTTAGTGTTTATTTACTAGTCAGCATAATCAATTGCCTGTATGGTATTATTTGCATATTTAAATATAGCTAATTGATATATTGCGTGGTTGATATATCTATTAATATGTTTATCACAATTAATGACCATGTTTACAAGCTTGATATGGCTGACTAATGAATTTGTATGATTAATATGGTTCATTGATCACATTTACACATTTGATGGTTAATTGATATGTTGGCATGCTTAATATATTTAATTAATTTCCAGTTTCACATTGAATTTTAAATAAGGTAAATTGCACATTTTTTAAAAAAGAAATTGCATGCTTTCAACAAATTAGGTTTTTTCTTTTTTCTTTCTTTCCTAAGGATTGCATTTTTTTTTTCAAAAAATAGGAGTTTTCTTAAAAGTTTGTATTTTTCTTAAATTTAGGCGTTTTCTCATACTTTTTATATTTTTGGAGACTTAAAAAAAATTCATAAATTGGGTACTTTTGAAATTTTAGGGTTAGTTTTTTTCTTTCAAAATATGTCAATAAATTTAGGGGTTTTTTAGGAATTTTCTTAGAAAAAAACTAAAAAGGGATAAAAACATAAATCTAAATGGTTTTTTATGAATGAAATTGACAAACACACTAAATTTTTCAAAAAATAAACTATGATGATTTGATTCTAGCAACGGATACATAGGCACCTACAAAATAATATATATATATATATATATATATAATTGTTCCCTAGAAATTAAAAAAATAAATCTTAACTTTCATTGTAACTTAACATAAAATTATTTTAAAAAATATAAAAAGTATTTTCATTATTATTTTTCTTGTTGTTTTTGTAAATAATTTTTTATAATTATGTCAGTTCAGCTTCCTAGAAAAAGAAAAACCTTATATATTGGGAAGCTCTTTATTGGGTAACTCTTTAGAGTTTCAAAATTATTGTCCCCGGTCCCTAAATTTACTTGTTTTTTAAATATATATATATATCGCAGACTAGTTGTTAGGTTAAAGTCTCCATATTAAAGGTCTTTCCATGCTAAAAGTCTCTCACACATTAACTTTTAACCTATTTCTTTTATCAACTTCTGATGCCCTCTGCAATACACATGATAGCATATTTGTAGAACTATAGAAGCTCAAACCCCAGTACACTGTACAGAAGATAACTTAGGCCACTAGAAACATCAAAAACGGGGAATAAGACGAGTCACCATGCAACGCATTGGTTAGCTAAAAGTAAAGACCGCCACCAATTGACCAGCGCCCCATGGGTTGTCTAGAACGACGCCCTCGACTGACTATACCAGTCGACTTCCACATCTCAGGCTTCGTTTTGGCCTACATCCTCCTCGCCCATGTGCTCCATTCACGACACATTCTTATTATAAGCTCTACTTCGAGGATGTATTCTGTTGCATCTTAACTATCTACACATGCTATGAGAGGTGGAGAGAGTGTGTTGGGTTTTAAAACTCTCCTAAGCCCAGCCCACTTACCTGGCTTAACCTGTGCCCAAGCCCGTCTCTAATTCACTCCGGAATGTTGATTTATTTCTATGGTTCGCTGCGCCTCATACTCTCTTCCTCGCATTAGGGTTTCAAATAAACTCTACGCTCTCTTTCCCACTCTTTATTTTGTCTCTCGTGTTTTTCGTAGATCGGTAATGCTTAACTCGTGATTGTGTTAGTTTATGCAGGTAGGACTTTCGAGCAGTCCTGGGGCTCCTCAATTGATACTTGATTTTCAGAAAGGGGGTGAAAACCCTTTTCCCTTTTTGTCGTTTATTTATAGTATGATTGTTTGTTACAGCTGAATCTTGTTATGTAAACTAATTTCTTTCTAGTTACAACAGTTACATAACAAAATCTTGAAATCTAGCTGGCAATCTGTGAATCTTTCTTGTATTCCTTATATGAACTGTAACATTTTTCTCCCGTTCTGGAAAAACAACCTTGTCCTCAAGGTTTTAATCCAGATATGTTGTAACAAAAGAGTCGAAATCCTCCCATGTCGTGTCTTCCAGTGGTAATCCAGACCACTGAACTAACAGCTGCTTACAATCCTGACCATTTCTTCGAAGAACTCTAGTATCCACAATAGCTAAAGGAGTCAACAAGGGTTGATTGTTGACAGACCCAGTAGGTAATTCTAAAGATGGAAAATCTACTCCATAGGCCTTTTTTAGACACGATATATGAAAAACATTATGGATCTTTGAGGCTGGTGGAAGCTCCACTTCATAGGCCGAAAAACCAATTTTCCTAAGCACCTTATAAGGACCATAATAACGCTTAGACAATTTATGTTATCCTTGCGTTAAAGAAAGTTGTCAATATGGTCGGAGCTTTACAAATACCATGTCTCCTTATTCGAATGTGACATCCCTTCGATGTTTATCAGCTAATTGCTTCATACGACTCTGAGCTTGCTGTAGATTTATCTTGAGTAGCTTAATCACCTCATCTCTAGCAATTAAGTCCTGATCAACAGCTTGTATTTTGGAAGTTCCCCTGATATATGCTGGCATAGTAGGTGGTTTTCTACCATAAACCACTTCGAATGGTGTCATACCAGCCCCATCATGAAAAGAAATATTATATGCAAATTCAGCCCAGGGTAGAAACTTGACCCAACTAGTAGGCGTATCCATCACAAAGCACCTCAAGTATTGTTGAATAGTTCTGTTGAGCACTTCGGTTTGCCCGTCCGTTTGAGGATGATAAGCACTACTCATAGCCAAAGTAGTCCCACTCAATCTGAAAAGTTCTTTCCAAAAATGGCTCATGAATATTAGGTCTCTATCCAACATAATGGTCCTTGGAATACCATGCAAACGAATGACCATATGTAAGAATAAGGCTACTACTGAAGTGGCTGTAAATCCAGATCCCAAAGCACCCAAATGACAATATTTAGACAACCGGTCAACAACTACCAAAATAACAGATAGTCCCTCAGATTTAGGAAGAGATGTAATAAAATCCATACTAATGTCTTCCTAAATTTGGTCTGGAATAGGAAGTGGAGCTAACAACCCAGCAGGTGTTTGAGTAGAATATTTCACCTGTTGGCAAACCATACAGCTCCGAACAAAGTCATAAACTTGTTTCCCCATGCCGTCCCAAAAAAATTCTCCAACAATCCGCTTGTAAGTCTTCAAAAATCCAAAATGACCAGCACTAGGGGTCACATGACATTCTTGTAGTAAAGTTGGGATCAAAGAAGATTGTGGCACCAAAAACAATTTGCTATGATAGTATAACAAATTATTTTTCCAAACTATAGGATAGTTGATTGTGTGCCCATGTGTAAGGTCAAAAATTAATTGCACAAAAGCAGGAATGGTCTAATACTCTTTCTTTAGTGTCTCTATGAAAGAGAAATGTGGAGAAGACCATCCAAAAAACTGTTCCTCCTCTGTAAACTATCTAGACAAAGCATCAGCTACTTGATTCTCTTGTCTCGATTTATAAGTGAAAGTGTAGTCATATCCTATCAACTTAGAAAGATACTGCTGCTGCTCAAGTGTTTGAATAACTTGTGTTAGAATCTCCTTAAGGCTTCTATGATCAGTCCGGATAAGAAAATGTGAGCCTAACACATACTGTCTCCAATTGCGTACCGCTGCCACAATAGCATAAAGCTCCCTTACATAGGCAGAAGCTTTGCGCAAATGTAAAGGTAACTTTTTGCTAAAATATGAAATAGGGTGAGTCTCTTGTAAGAGTACTGCACCAACAGCCAATCCAGAAGCATCAGTTTCAATAGGGGCTTGTAACAGGGCGGCTTTAAGAGCTTCAAAAGCCTGTTGAGCCTGAGCATTCCAATGAAACCCATCCCTTTGTAACAAATCTGTCAGAGGTGATGCAATGGCAGCGTAATTCTTGACAAATCTTCGATAATATCCAGCCAATCCTAAAAAAGCTCTCAACTGTTTTTGAGTCATAGGCATAGGCCACTGTTGAACACCTTGAACTTTAGAAGGATCAGGACTCACTCCATCAGCGGATACTATATGACCCAAATAGTCAATAGTAGATGCTGCAAAAATACATTTAGAAGCCTTGACATAAAACTGACATTGCTGTAACACTTGTAATATTAACTCCAAGTGTTGTAAATGTGCAGTAATATCCTTGCTATAAACCAGTATGTCATCAAAGAAACCACCACAAAACACCGTAAAAATGGCTGGAAAATCCTATTCATAATAGCCTGGAAAGTGGCTGGTGCGTTACTTAAACCAAAGGGCATTACTAAGAACTCATAATGTCCCTCATGAGTTCTAAAAGCTGTTTTTTCTACATCTTCCGGCTTCATTCTAATTTGATGGTAACCTGAGCGCAAATCCAGTTTCGAAAAACATGTAGCACCATATAACTCGTCTAAAAGTTCATCAATAGTTGGTATGGGAAACTCATCTTTGATAGTAACCTGATTTAGAGCCCTATAATCTATACAAAATCTCCAAGTACCATCTTTTTTTTTAACTAAAAGTACAGGTGAGGAGAATGGGCTAGTACTATGATGAATGATGCCTGACTCCATCATTTCTTTCACCTGTTTTTCGATTTCACTTTTTTGAAAATGAGGGTACCTATAGGGCTTAACATTCACTGGTTTACTATCAGAAATAAGATGAATCCTATGCTGGACAGATCGCAAAGGTGGCAATGATGAAGGTGCTTGAAAAACGGAAGCATATTTGCCCAATAACAGATCAATATCTTTATTGTTGGTGGATATGCATGAATTAGAACTAACCTCCTGAGCCATCAATTGAAAACATGAAGCGATTGAATCACTTTTAAGTAATTTTCAAAACTGGTGATGCGAAATTTGAGCTAAGGCACCATTGTTAACTCCCTGCAATGTCATTTTAGCTCCTTGATACACAGATTGCATAGTCAAATTTGTGTAATCAATAGTAACGGGTCCCAACGTTTGTAACCATTGAATTCCAAGAACAAAATCAGCACCCTGAATTAGCAAAACATAGAACAATTCCTTGAAAACCAGCCCTTGAACTTCCAACATAACATCGGAACACTGACCCTCACAACATAGCTTACTACCATTGCCAATCATAACACCAAAATTGGCTGTAGAAGCTACTGTCAGTCCAAAATATTTAGCTACTCTTGTTTGCACAAAATTGTGCGTACTTCCCGTATCCACAAACACTATCACTTAATGGCCATTCACCATTCTAAAAAATCGAATGATTCATACCCACAACCCGAATCCTCTGCCAACTGCTCTTCACATAGACCACTAGCAGGTCCATCTTCTTCATCTTGTATTAACAAGAGAAATTTTGCTTTACATTTATGATTCCTGGAATATTTCTCATCACAGTTGTAGCATAGGCCTTGTTCTCGTCTAACTTGCATTTCCTCTTTAGAGAGTTTTTTTATAGGTAAGGTGGTTTTAGAATTGTCGACTGTAGAATAATGAGGTTTAGAAAATTGTAATGGATAAGAAGTAGGATTGGAAGAAGTAGGGATAAAATATTGAGGTCTGAAAGAATGGTCTTGAAACTTGGATTCATGCATTTTTGCTAACCAAATTACATGAGGTAATGATGTAGGGCGAGAAATCTGAACCTCTTTGCGAATGTGAGATTTAAGGCCAGAAATGAAACAAGAAAGCAAGAAAGATTGAGGTATGCCTACAACTTGATTAGACAAAGATTCAAATTCTTTTTTATATTCACTTACTAACTTCTTTTGCATCAATTTTTCCAGGGCTCCTTGAATATCATCATATTCTGAAAGTCCAAATCTAGTCTTGAAAGCTTGCAAGAAAGTTTGCCACGAACCCAACTGGCTATTTTGCTCAAGCCACTGCAAATACTATAAGGCTTCTCCCTCTAAGGAAAATGACGCAATGTCAAGTCTTTGTCCATCCGGTATGTTATGAAAGTAAAAAAAAAATTGAGTTTGATAGATCCATCCCAAAACATCTTGATCGGAAAATTTGGGAATTTCTAATTTGATGCCTTTCAACAAGGAATTCGTTGCAGAATATGATGAATGGTTAGAATCTGAATGAACTTGAGTTGCATCCTATTGAGAAATCCCATTCTGATTTTGAAAGTTATCCATTTTCTCTGAAAATTGTTGAATAGAAGTATTGATAGTGGAATTCAAATCATTCATAGATTGTTAAGTAACCAAATTGGCTTTGATAAAATCTTGCATCTGTGATTGCATTTCCTTCATAGTCTCGGCTAATGAAAACACCAAAGATTGCAATTTGGAAAATTCCTCCTGTGATCTTGTTGAAGCCATAACGAGAGCACCAAATTGTTGGGTTTTAAAAGTCTCCTAAGCCCAGCCCACTTACCTGGCTTAACCCGTGCCCAAGCCCGTCTCTAATTCACTCTGGAATGTTGATTTATTTCTATGATTCGCTCCACCTCGTACTCTCTTCCTCGCATTAGGGTTTCAAATAAACTCTACGCTCTCTTTCCCACTCTTTATTTTGTCTCTCGTGTTTTTCTTAAATTGGTAATGCTTAACTCGTGATTGTGTTGGTTTATGCAAGTAGGACTTTCGAGCAATCCTGGGGCTCCTCAATTGATACTTGATTTTCGGAAAGGGGGGTAAAAACCCTTTTCCCTTTTTGCCATTTATTTATAGTATGATTGTTTGTTACAACTGAATCTTATTATATAAACTAATTTCTTTCTAGTTACAACAGTTACATAACAAAATCTTGAAATCTAATTGGCAATCTGTGACTCTTTCTTGTATTTCTTGTATGAACTGTAACAGAGTGGGTACAAGGATCAGTAAAGTAGGGCTAAATTATTAATGGAGTTATTGATTTTGTAAAATTACATGTATCCTTCTCATCCATGTCGCATGTTTCTTCCACGTTATGGGATTTTCCATGTATCCTCCATGCAGCACTTGTATATCGTCTTTTATTCTTTTTTAAAAGCATGCTTGGTTTCCGACAACTTCACTTTCAAATTTTTGATCCGATCAAGACACACATCGCCATAAGCAGTAAATTTGAATCGGCACATGAGTTTTTTTTTCATTCAAATGCAAAATCTATACATGCAGCTGTTATATTAACAAAGATAAAAGAACCCCATGATGAAGGAACTCCCCAATTGCAAAAATAAAAGGAAACATATATTAAAAAAAAAAAAAAGGAAGGCAAACCAAAGAGAAAGATAGAGATAGAGAGAGAGAGAAAGAGAGAGGAAGCAAATTTCTAGCATCCCCTGACATATCATGGCATACACATACCAAATTTATGGCGAAGCGCCTGGATATTTTCAATAATTGCTAAGCTATTGCTCAAGAACTTCTTTGATCTGTCCATCCTAGCCTTGACTTCCTCAACAGCAGTTGATCCCATCTCTTCTAATCCATCCAAGCATGTCTCTTGGTCCGTCATGGCACTGCTAATCCACGTTTGAATGTCGCTAATCTTTCTTTCGGTTAGAGCCATTTCTCCCTGGCGAATTTCCGTAGCAGAAAGTGCATCCTTCAGACGATGGAGTGCATCGTTTAGCAAGCTCTGGCATTCACTCAAAGCACCCCGGGAACGATAATCATTCAAGTTTCCAAGCAATGATTTTAAGAATGAATACACATCCGAAAGCTCCCCCGTGCATGTTTGCAAGGAGATCTTGAAAATAGTTTCAGGATCAGCCTTCTCTAAATTGCTTGCAGAAGAGGAGAGGCTACTGACGCAAGAGTCCGGATATCGAGTAACTTGACATACAGTTCTGATGGACTCCACGATGCTGGAGGATAGTTGATGTGTCTCAGTATTGGTTTTGCTAATCAAGGCGACAACTAGTAACCCAATGATGAGAGTCGATAGAAGGATAGCTGATACCGCGACGGCTTTGTTGTGAGTTGCACTATATGAGGGCTTCTGGAATGGAGGTTGCTCATCTTCAACTTCTAAATTAGAGACTTTACCGTAACCCTCGAAAAGGATGGTCGAATGCATTTTCTTTCCTTGGATATATCTTCTGACGGTTAGGAGGTAAATTAGAGCTTTGGAGAGGATGCAATCATTTATTTTAGTAATGTAATCTTGAGTACACCATAAGGCACTGAGAGAAATATATGATGGAAGCAGTGACCTATCTGCGATGGTTTGGAAGATTTCAGTGAGCTAGACATAGGAACAATACATCCTAAGTACTGTAAGTCAAGGTTTCCATGATGTATTAATAACGTAGTATTGAGTACAGAATAAGAAAATGGCAGGTGGTTTACGACATTTCAGTGGGCTAAGAATATGATTTAACATATTCTGACGGCCAAAAAGTCAAAAGGTTCAACTTCGTGTTTTTGAGAGGTCATATATTGTGTTCTCCTAAAACAAGGGCTCAACGCATAAGTTTATCTTTCTTCTACGGTCTTTGTGTTCAAAAAATGCCGTGCAAATCAAAATCACCAAGAAAAGGAAACAGCCAAAAGGTACATCACCTGACTAAATTATTCACCGCCGCGAGAATTCCCAAAATAGCTCCTAACTTGGACCACCATGTGAATGATCAGAACGCCCTAGGACCACTTCATGGAAGCAAAAGCATCTCAAAAATAAACCATACGAGGACTTTGCTGGAAAAAGACAATGTTATGATCTTGCAGGGCGTACTTTGTTCATCATATCCAATATGCAAAATCAATCGATAGTGGGTGAGCATCCTTAGCGAAGTCAGTACAGTTAATAAACAAACTGAATTATCTTACAAAAACGCATTAAGATAATGCTAAAAAAAATTAGTTATGCGTAGACATTGAATTAACCCATCCATTTCCATATGCCTCTTCAGGGAAATATGACCACCAGGCATTTTTCATAGTCATTTCTATCACACCATCAGAGTCGGACTAAAAAACCCATCCTGCTAGGTATGCCATAAAAAGTTGAAAAATGCCAAAATCCATCATCATATCTCGCATTGATTTAAAAAGGCCTCTGTAACATCATTAAAGTAATGCGTCCACTAAATTGGTTTGAAGGCAATTATCAGCCTAGAGCACGGTAGCACCTATTTTCCTTAAACAAGAATAAGGCTAGAAAGTTGAAAACTGCAAGAGTACCTCAACAAAACTAGAATAATAAGATCAACATAAAGTAATGGTTGAGACAGTTGCCCTGGACAAAATGAAGTAAAAATATTGGAGCTTGGAGTTCATTCTTCGTCCTCTTCATCCCCATCTCCACCAGCAGCCTTCTTAGCAGCAGCCCTCTGGTTCTTTCTCTTTACCCTTCCCGGGCGACCTCCACCAAATGGACTAGTAAGTGAAAAATCAATGTGTTTCTGAGAATCAACTCTCACCATGAAAGATGGAATATTCACAACCTGTCTGCCGACCCTGCGTACCAAGAAAATCAAGAATGGCAAAAATGAAATATGGTAACAAAATAAATAGCATGCAGGTTAAAAAATGTATAACTGTACTAATTATATCAACACATTATCACAAATGTGGAAATTAAATACACTATAATAGGCTGCCTGTCAAAATTTCTACATTGAAGGATAATTCTAACACTTCGACAAAAGCAAGTCCCAGCCATGGTCTCTGGATCCATATACCGAGAGAAGGACAAAGAATTTACCTGATGTGCTTCTGCCTAATGAGCACCCTTGCATGGTGGATGGATTTGGCCATACCAGACTTGAAGACCAATGTCTGAAGTCGGCGCTCAAGAAAGTTCTCCACGGTCAAGGCCAACACATAATCAAGCTTGTTCTGGCTTTCATCCAAAAGCCCATAGCGGTTCATCCTGCGAAGAAGGGCCTCACCCTCAAAGATCCTACGAGGGTTCTTCTCATCAAGCGTCAGGAGCATTCTTGCATTGTTTCTGATACGGCTCAAATAATACTGAACCCTCCACAGCTCCCTCTTGCAACGTAGGCCATACTCTCCCACAAGCTTCAACTCAGCATCCAGACGCTCCTTCTCGTATGGACGTCGAGGCTTCTTAAATGTCTTCCCATCTGCAGCGTAAGTATAATCAAAACAATTAATTGAATTGATCATTCACTAGCATGTTTAGTTGATAGAATATAATGTATTTTCCTTTTTAAAAGAGAGCTAAGTATTTATTAAGACAAAGAAGAAGAAAGAAAGAAAGAGAGAGGGTGAAACAAGGATCAAACAAAGGCACCTCCAGATTACTATAGACTACCAAGCAGTAATACTTCATCCATGATCTCTTAGACTAGGATAAAAAGATTATCATTTACAATAGAATACACTGAAAGACTTACTAGCACTTGTGAAGCAATTATACACTGGCAATTTTATAGACTTTAGCCAGAGAAGTGCAATATCAGCACTCCTTCACAAACCAGAACTTGGAATTACATGGACTTAACTCACAATACGTACGCCTGATCCAATAAGGGAAGTGGTGTGGTGACAAAAAATCATGCGTGTAGCAAGCATGTACTTCATTTAGACAAAGAAATCCTAAGTGAATTGAGCAGATGGCAACCACTATGAAAAGGACTTTTAATATCATTTCCTCCTTCACAATTAGGACATGTATGACTCCATACTTTTTCTTAATCTTATCATGTAGTTTTCTCTACGGTATGTAGCTTTTTATATATGATGTGACCACATGTCAAAAGTACAAATCGTATTATGTTTTGAAATTCACCAAAACCTACTTGGCTCCACTTAATGAGAAGTAGAGATACAATCATCCAAAAAAGTGATGCCAAAACTTTAGGAGATGACAATTAGCCACACTTGTCTCATTGCAAAACCTTTCCATAGGATCCGCGATATCAATTAAACCCTATACCACTACAAACCTACTTGTGACGAAAACTTCCTCTCTCTCCACTCAGCTACAGTAAACTTAACACCAGAACCCAAAATGCCCGAAACCCAAACCTCATCGCGGAACTTCATCACATTCCAAACAATTATGCATTTCAATCCAACTATCTTTCGGATCCCAATCTAAATTAGCTTCCAACTAAACAAAATCATTAAGGCACTCGACACTTGTAATTAACCACAATCCACCACCCTAACCAAAAGATCGCAAACAAAAAAAAAAACTGAATGTTCTAGAACAAATTACATGTAGAAGAGAGAGTTATCCACTGAAAGTCAGGGTTTTAGCCATATAAGAACGCAAACCATGAGCAGACAGTGAAACCGTAACTTTTCTAGGCATTAAGCAGATCGAGAGAAAGAGAAAGAGAGATTACAGTTGCGGTAAAAGGAGACGTGCACCATGTCTGAACTCCGCCGGCAGCGACAACCGTAACTGCTTCCTTATGATAGCACTAGGGTTTTCAGGAGGAGGAGGAGGAGGCTTTTATAGTAGAATCCTGACAAAAACCCTAGTTAGCATTTTCATAAACAGAAGAATAGAAGGGTGACTTCGTCTTTTCAGGGCCTTAACACGGTTGGGTCGGGTCCTGAACTCTTCTCGAATATAAGAAAGCTTTTAAACACCGGAAATTTCATGAAAAATCTATTATTATTAACTATGACTCATACGCGACTCTTGTATTTTCAAATAAACACAATAGAAATGTCCAATATAAAATATAGAATATAATGCAACTATATACTCAATTATATCTATTCATGAGATTCATAAATCGATAATGGAACCAATATTTTCCAGAGTAAAGAATTTTATTTATTTATTTATTTTTTGCCAATGACTAAAAATGAGTTGTTCTTAGCAAAACTACAAACATTTCTTACAATTATATAGAAAAGCAAAATTACATCATCCAAAGAAAACCAAAGTGCAAACAGAAAATTAATATTTTGTTAATTTCCTTAAATCCAACCAGTATTCAATATTAAGATTTTGATATTAGAGTAAATTATAAAAACATTATTTGTATTTTCGTCTATTTATAAACAAATGATCTCTACTAATCTTTTTGATGAATAGGTAACTAATGGACTTGGAAACTTAGAAACTAGTGAAAGCAACCAAAAAAATTGGCTAATCTTATTTATTGATCATTGAGGTGATCTAGTGATGGTTACCAAGCATCAAACACTATAAATATTTGCTAGTTTTTTTCTCTCTTTTTTTCTTTTTTATATCAAATAATATTACAATTATTGGAAGAAGAGGCAATAAAACTTGATCCATCATATTGAAAAATCAATATTCATGCATCTAAACTATAAGGGTTTTGATATTTGCTAACTCCTAACCATTAAGCTTTTAAGCTCAATAATCAAACAATGATTGGAAGCTTGGGAATTCCTCTTGCACATGTTGTTCTTGCATGGAGAACAAGAGCTGAGAGACTGTCTACTACAATTATGTGATTCTATTGAGATTGCCTATTATTCATCCTTGGATCATTTTCATTCCATTCCATTCGAAGTGTCACCTCAACTCATATTACTTCTTTAATGTCATGTAAAGTAGAAGACTTATATTACATGCGGGACACTTTACAAAGATCCCCACCTCTGAAGTCCTTACACTGCAATAGTGGAATGGATGTAAGATGCTTGAAACTAGTTAAAAAAAAAAAACAAATATTATAAGACTAAATTGATATGAAAATTCTTAAATTTTTTAATACGAGAACCTTCATATTATGTAGAGACGGCTCCCGAAAACTATCATGTCAGATAATGGAATCTTCCGTGAGAACAAATCTTTATTTTCAGCTATATTTTTGTTTTCTAATCATTACATTGGTAGCTTTATATTTTTAACTTCAATGAATTGTAATATTCATATATAATTTTGATAATATTCTAAATAATTTCCTTAAAAAAAAAAAGTGATTTACCCATGTTTAAAGAACTCTTCAAAAACGCATAACTAAATGAATAGATCTTCAAAAAAAAAAAAAGGGTAAGAATAAAATTAATAAAACTTGTCCTTAAGTAAAGAAAATAGTATTGATAAAATAGAGATTTTATATACCACCCCATTCCAGCATTGTAGGATATGTTATTTAGAAAGGCAAGCAACTATAAAGCACTAAACAAATCAAATCTATATTGAAATAGATTGCCAATTATATATTTTAAAATATAAATTGTATGTTTAGAAAGTTTAATGATTAACTAAAGTGATACCTTTATTAAATATGAGTAAAAAAGAGAGAATTGCAACGTTTATAAGAAAGATCTGAACCTTTTTATAAGAGGTGTGGAGTATCTATTGCTAAAAGCAAAAATAATTTGTCAAAACAAAAAGATTCAAAGCATATGAAAAGGTTTAGGCCTTTTTGTCTAAATAAAGCAAAGAGAGTTTAGAGAATTTTGCAAAACATTATATTTGAAAGAGCTGTGATTTTTTGTTAAATTTTTTAAGAGTTTCATGTATTTGAATCATATCCATTCTAGATCAATTTATAACTTATCTAAATCAAATCTAATGGATAAGATTTAAATTTTGAAGAACCACAACTCTTATGAAAAACCCTATTTTTTGAAAATTGATCAAAGTATATAATCTGTTGTTCTTTTCTTTCATTTTTTGCCACAACTTTTTATAGCTCGAATTTTGTCATTTTTCTACTTTCTATGTCTAAACTACTACTAAACATAACACAACACGTCTTATGTAAATTCAAAGTGTGGTTTGATATTTAAATTTTTGTTATTCAAGTATTAAGACTTAGTTGCGTTTTAAGGAAACTTTACATTCAAACTCTCATAAAAAACTTAGTATAAAAGGCGTAAGTTGTTTGAGGAAAGAAAATTTTTTACTCATGCCTCTAAGTCTTTCAATTTCCTTATTTCATTAAGCTAAATCATCTACCATATTTTCCTAACAATCTTAGAGAACTTAATCATCACGGCCAGTAAATCAAATGCAACTTTTAAAGTTGTAAATTAAGATTTTATCAAGATTGAATTGGTTTGATAGAACAAACTTCAATCGTTAGAGGAACTAAGGCACAACAAGAATGTACGAACACAAAATCTTAGATAGTTTTGATGAAATCAACTTTAAGATAACATATGTTAATGGAAAGCCCAATTTAGAGGAACACAAGGAGATATGAATTCAAGAAAATTTTGGTAAATCCATGTAAGTTATTACAATCAATTTGATTTATTAAATATTATTGATATGACCTTCGTAGTATGGTAGTCATGGATAAAATTAGCGAACTTTGTGATACATATTTTATATGAAATTATTTTCATATGATGAGTGTTTTTTGCATAATATAGTTAATACTAATTATCTTTCATGTGATATATTAATTCTTGTTAATAAGAGTGCATCTTTTTCCCTAAATAAATTGAAATTGAATATGTGCATAGCTATTTTGAATTTGATGCTTAAAAGTTTGAAATATACATGGAATATTGTATATTGCATCTATAACTGATGGATAAAACAAGTAATTATGACATTCATGTTACTTTTTACTTTTGAATTTCTTGCACTATTTCCTATAGTAGAGATGTTGATTTACTTGCAAACCATGGTTGAAATACTGGATATGTATCATTCTCTTGTGTTGATATTGTGTTTTAAATATTAAAAGGAAAAGAAGCATTCATATGTCAAACTAAGAAAATGAACACAAGAGTATATTACCAAATTTTATATATCAAAGGTTAAAATATGTTTATACTTTTGATATGTTGTCATAGTACTAGTAATATTTTCTACTAAGTGCATTTTCATTACACAAGAAGAATAAATTAATTATATATAAATAGTTTGTAAGTATGAGATTGCATATCATGACACAAGAAAATAAACATGTTATCATCAAATGTTGATGTATTTGTTGTCACGTGTTTATTTATTTAAATATTATATTAGAAAATGGAAAATAATCTATTTAAAATGTGTCTTTGTGATCTATGTTATGTTTATGGTATGCAAAATTATATATTCTAAAAATTAATCTATCTGATGATATTGGATTTTGTTTTGTAGGAATTACAAAAGGTTTTTCCTTAGAAAATTCTAAGAAGGAAGAAAACTAATATAAGGAAATTTTTAAAGTGCGGAGGTGAATTAAAAAAAATGATATTTGCATAGATATATCCTAAATTCTATAGCAAAATAAAAGCGCTTTAAAATAGAATATTGTGTAATATATCTTTGTGGTTTTATAATGATAAAAATGGGATGAATATGGAAAGCATTGAAGTTTTATACTTATTAATTCATCATAAGACTTAAGTTAATTCCTGAAACGTAGAGATGAAACTTTGACTTGAGTTATGTATTAAATAAGTTTATAAAAAAAATTATTAAATTTGTTTCAATTTAGAGATAATATGGAGTAATTATCGGTCAATGTAAATGACTCAAATTATCATTCAATAAACTAAGGTGTATCCACCTTTGAAAATTCAATATGGAAAATTTAAATAAAGTGGATATTAACTTAATGTGGAAGGTGTAGTAACATACATCATTACTTATTTCTACTTAACTAGTGATTATTTGGTGGCAAAATCAGCTTAAGCAAGGTTTTTTTTTTTTTTTTTGGTTGTTGATTTTTAAGATAAGCGGTAAACTTTGCCACTTATATGAATGCCACTAGGACAAAGCAAGGAAATTTGTCACATTATCCTGAAATTTGCTGCCTATTAGTGATGTGTTACCACGTAGGTCATCACGTAAAGGCTTAACTACCCTTCCGATTATCAAAAATAAAAAAAGGAAACCCTAGTGTCATTTGTTCTTCATGCTAGTTTGAAGAAAATGGCCAAAGGTTTTTTTTTATTTCATTTAAAAAAAAAAGTCTTCTTCACATTCAATCTTTTTCATATGTAAATAATAAATATATCTTTTATTGTAGAGAAACATTTAGAGGTTTAAGATAAACAACTATTTTCATTATGGATTCATTATTCTTCGAGAAAACTACAAGCGAGGAGATCAACATTTAAGATCAAATTTAAATAGAATATCTAACTTTCAAGGAATTAAATAGAATATCAACATTATACTAAGTATTTAAAACAGAATAATAATATTATACTAAGTGATTCAAATAGAATATTCATTACTATCCTGTAAACATACTATGTGGTTTCAAACAGAGACTTTGTTATTGTTTGTAATGACATAATAATTAGATCCCTTGTTTAAACTTCTTAGCGTAACATTAGTTCTTTATTTTAATTACTTAAAAGTTTAATTTTTTATTTAAACTTAACTTCAAACATTGATCTTATTGCTTATAATTTTTCTATTGTTTTTCATTTTTCATTGTTCTTCGGTTGTAGATTTTTATTTGTTATTCATGTTCATGTTTAATTTTTGTTTATTCTCGATATGTTCAAGTTGTAAGAGTAAACATGGACTTCCCTTCCCACCATCTACAACTTCTCCTCATAGCTAACCCTTCCACCACCACCAACACCAACCATTTTATTATTACTATTATCTTATATCGATTTCATATAGTTAGTCTCAATTGCTAGTTATCAATACCACCACTTCCCCACAGATAAAAATGAATGCCAATCAGTATATTAGGTCAACTATATAAATTGTTCTTATTTTAGACTTTCATGAATTCAATTATATTTGTGTCTAGATGTTGATGAACTTGGTTATGTTTGTATGTTTTACTCTATTTTGATGAAATTAGTTGTGGTTTATTAATACTTGTATTTGTTTGATTTCGTATTTTATATAAATCCATATTTTTTTAGTGATTATTTAATCTATTTAAATATTTAACTTTTTTTATTATTAATCTATACTACGAGCTACACTAGAATAGATGTTGCAATTTGTTATGTTAGAATTTGCTAGTTAGAACTGTAATGGCTAAGAAAAAAGTTCAAAGTTATGATAAACAATTTTATAAAGTTGTAATTTAATAAATTTATTATCTTTGATTGACCAATATATAGTTAAATTACAACTTACAAATTGTAAAAAATATATAGTCTTAAACTTTTATTGTTGATAGGAATGAGAATTTGCCTTATTCTAGCACATCACCAGTTTCAAGGTTCAAAGGATAAAAATAAGTTATTATTAACTAAGTGTACTATAAATACTATAAGTTAAAAGAGGATGAGATGTAGTAAATATCTCTTAATGGATAGATTTCATTTCTAAATCAATAAGCTTGATGAATCCACCTATTTGAACATAGGAGTGAGGCTGCTCCTAGCAAAATTTTAAGAATTTATTTTTGCAAATGTTCATGAAACTAAAATAAGTGCGGCTATAAACATGTGATAGTGAAATCCATTAATTGGATGTGAACATGGTTATGTGTGAATTTTTTTTTTGTGATATATACCATGAAAGTTGAAAGCATTTAGCTATTTATCACCCTATTTCAACTTTAAGGGTTTTGCACTAAGAATTAATTTAAATCTAACGATAATATTCTTTAAGCATAATCATGGAGATATTTATATGTGTAGATAATTGGCAATCTAGTGGAGGAATATTAAAATAGATTACCAATTATGTGTTTTAAAGTATAAACTATGTATTTTAAAAGTTCAATGATTAACTAAAATGGTACCTATGTTAAACATAAACAAACGAGAGAGAATTGTAGTGTTTATAAGAAGCATTTGGACCTTTTGTAAAAAGGTTTAGAGTATCCTTTTTTTAGAGAAAAGATAACTTGTCAAAGTAAAAATGTTTAAAGCATTTAAAAAGATCTAAACCTTTTTGTCTAATAGAAGCAAAAAGGTTCAAACCTTCTTGAATCCTTCAAATCATTTTGTTTGCAAATTTTATAAAATGTTATATTCAAAAGAGTTGCCATTTTTAATAATTGTTTTTTAAAGTTTCATGTATTTGAGTTATATCCATTTGTAATTAAGGATCTAAATCAATTTATAACTGATCTAAATCAAGTATAATAGGTAGGATTCAAAATTTGAAAAATCATGACTCTTATAAAAAATCATGTTCTTTGAAAATTGACCAAAGTATATAATATGTTGCTCTTTCATTTTTGTTGCAATTTTTTAGCACAAATTTTATCATTTTTCTACAATCTCTTTCTCTTTAGACTACTACAAACACAACATATCTTATATAAATTCAAAGCGTGGTTTGATACTTGAATTTTTTATGTTCAAGTATCAAGACTTAGTTGTATCTTAGGGAAACTCTGCATTCAAACTCTTACAACAAACTTAGTGTAGGAGGCATGACACAACTTTCAAAACTTTATATTTTGGTAAGATGGTGCCCAAGCTAGTCCAACAAAAACTACTCTTTACTAGCTTTGAGAAGATGCCTTCCTTTTTAGAGGAATGTGTCAATAGATAGCTTATAGATGGTTGAAATAGAATAATATATCATGGTAATCATACAAGGCGCTCTATAGTAATTTGTCTAATTTCTTGAATATTATTAAGCTAAAGTACAAAGTTTTGGATCCACTCTTCAAAACTCAACTTCTATCTAGATATTCTTTTATTTGTCCTTCGTTTTAGAAAAACATTTTTATCTCATAAATCAGTTGAAAGGTTTTTAAAGTAATATTCCTCATAACATCTTTTCCCCAAATGCCTGCTCTTTTTAGGCTAAAAAGTTAATTGCCTATTTCAACTTTTCATTAATTAGCTTTCATCATTGTCATTAATAACTGCTAAATGAAGTTATTTGTTCTATTTTGAATATAATGACTTTCAACTTTGGTCAAAAACTAAACACCATTATCATCATGCATTAACTAATATTATATATCCAATGTAATTTCATTTTAATTAACCTTTTTTGATGGAATTTATGAAAAAAAAAAAATTTCCTTTAATTTTTTTGAAAATATCCAGATGCGAAAATATAAATGTAAATAATAAAAGTCAAGCAATGAGGAAATGATAAGGTTTTTCTATTGAAATATATTATGTATATTAACATATAACAATTTTAGTAAATGTTAGAAATAGATTAACATGTTACAATTTTTATCCTGCACAATATATATATATATATATTCCCTTTTAAGAATTCTTATTTTGTATAATATTTCAACTCTATCACCATGTTTAGTTTACTATAATAGAATTGTCATTATACATTTATTACTGTGGAATAACTATTTTTTTTATTTGGTTTGTAAAAAAATTATATTATAAGAAATATCTATTCCATATAATATGGAATAGATAAAGAATCTGAACTCCTTCCCTTTATTAGAGGAATAGCTATTCCTCGTATAATATTATTTTTGTTCAAAAAATACCCTTATCATTAAACAAAATAGTACCAAAGGAATTATAATTTTAGTTTAGCAAACCAAACATAATATAAAACATTTAAGGAATAATGTCATTACATATATACTAAGTAGATTGATTAATTATCATTGATAATCCAATAGTTAACATTATAGAAAGGTAAAGTTTTATAATTGATATCGATAATGACAACAACATTAATTATTTATTTCGAACACATGCATATCGAGTGCATCCCAAGCTAGTAATCTTATAATCTTATAAAAGATTCAAAGCTATTTTTTAGGCTTTTTCTTAATAATAAGAATAAAATTTTATAAAATGGTTATTTCGCAAACAAAAGCAAAAATAGCTTAGTATGAGGAGAATGACCATTTTACTCCCACTCTTTAAAGTGAACCAAGCATAGAACAAGAGTGTTCATTAAACAAAAGGTAAGGATAGAAAGGTGAAATTGAACGAATATATCGAACCATAATAGAGATGGCAAATGATGCCTAAAACTAGAAATGACAAATCACAAATGCTCTCTTAAACGATTGATTAGGTGCGCATAAACTCTTAAATTTTCAAAATATGGTTTCAACATTAAAAGTGTGAAAATAACCGACACCATTATTAAAACTCCCTAATTTCTAGGGTTTTAGCAAAGATATGGGGATTTTCTTACACAATTTTCAAACATCGTAGAAAAGTGAAATCATATTTTTTGAAAGTTTAAGGATTCTATTTGCAGCTATCGGCTGGTTAAGAGAGTATTTCTGCAATTATCCCTAAAGAAAATTGTTGTATTTCACTATGTTTTTGTATTTTACATTTCGTCAGGTAAGCAATTAATAGGATTTACAAGTACCATGAGGAAGGGGGCAATCTTGTGCCAGATTCTGTGGATCATCTCTTCTCAGATACGACCCAAGCGCTCTTTGAACTCTCGAGTATTTATAAATACGACGGAATGAAATTATTAAGAACTCACTTATTTTCTCTTCATACTTGAGCAAAAGCTTTTAATTCAAATTCCAGCCAAAATCACATCTTATTATATATATATATATATATTTGGTAAGGTAGCTACTAGCTTATAAATCCATAATAGCAAATTGCAAGTCCTGGTTGAACAGGTGATTAACTCATAAATAACTCCTGTAATATAGGAAAAATTGCACAAACATTACTTATATTTTAGGGTTTTTGCAAATAAGTAGCTTGTGTTATTCCTTCTGACAAACATATGACCCATATTTTATTAGTATTCATTAATTTTAATTAATAACACACGTCAACTTCCTCTCCAAAAAGGAGGACTGGAAATGGATATCAAACTCCTCTCACCTGCTTTATATAATTCCTAGTATTGTTAACCCTGCTTTTCTAGACGCGAGTGTTGATTAGGATGGAAAAAGAACCATCCCTGTTTTTCGGAACCTAAAAACAGAGGAAGTGGGAGATGAATCGACAGTGTCTAGTAACACCAAACCACTCGATCAAAATAGGAGCAATGGATAGAGATGGAAGATATACGATGAGACAACAAAGAAGCGAACTGAAATAGCCTTCAACCGTGCATGCACTTCCACGTTCCACCCCGAAAATGTGCGCAAAAGAAGATGTAAAATGATCATCATCTATATCTTTCCAGTCAAGCACAACTGCACACCATTGCTGCCACTGTATTTCAAACACGCTGCCCATTAGGATCATGGGATTCAAACCTTCCATTATTTACATGAAAATAAAGAGCTAAAAGATAATATCTACATGCTGCTATAAGATACCGCATCATATGATCAATCCCAACACCAAGGATCTGGCAGAGAGGCAGCAGAAAACTTGAATTAGGAAGGCTAAAGAAACAAGCAAACTCTTGAATGCCGTCTTGTTGATAAATACTATTCATCCGCGAAGCGAACTCTCCTCCTGGGTTTGTCAGCCTGCAAAAGCAAAATGTGTAAGTTTGCTGCAGAGAATGCAAGATTTTGCTAATGATAACAAGGGAATTGATTTTAACAAATGCTCCATATGCACTTCATAAAAGCCCCAATGCATTTGTCTTTCTTGTGAAATATGTAATTGGTGCTTTCAGAATTTTATATTTTCTTATAAAGTAAGGTTAACAGAAGCATACGGAGCAATAATCAATGAAACCTTAACATATCTATCAAGATTATTGGAGCCATAAGGAGAAAGATTCATAGTCCATATGATTATTTCTACAACCAGTTTTTCAAGCCATAGAATACAGGAGGGTGCTGGAAATCCATGTCCATGGTTTATGGTCATTACCTTCTTGATAAGTTTCTCAAAGGCCTCAGTGCCATGTTCCTCAATGTACTTCTCCACAGCAGTCAAGAAATCATCTGGTTGACTAAATATATTGTTCTTCTTTGGGACAAACCAAACAGTCACAGGTTCTGAGTTCACAAATATAGACCTAACAAAATGATCATACACATAAGCCGCACCACTGAAATATGGTACGACCAGCCAGCAGGTCCAAATCAGCTTTGCATATGACCAGAAAGGTATCCTGCCAAACGATGATTTAAGCAAGTCAAATACACCAGGCAATGAATTGTTAGATAATATGAAAATCATAAGCACAGTGAAAACGTACAAATTAGAAGGGTCTTGAAAGGTATGGCATGTTCTAAGATACATCTTCACTAGATGCATTCTTGAGTTTTCATGACTTTACAGCCACAATAGGTATAGTAATACTTCCATGGACGATGGTCCCCATCTAAGACACCTAAATTGGCCCGTGATGCATGAACATCTAGAATGAAGTGTAGGTGTTCTAATCAAGTTTACTAACTTGATTTTCATTAATATTTTAAAATGAATATAATTAAACTCCTGAATTTCCACTATAATTAAAGAACAGCATTCTTTTACAAAATAAAGTGGCTAAGAGAATTTGCAAATCATACTTGCTCATGCATCTGCAGTTCTCCATGACATCTATAGACACTCTTGATAAACTATCTTGTCATTCTTATTTTCCTCTCTGTAAGTTTAACACTCTCATTGACTGATCACTCTCTCCTTCAACAAATGCTGTTGCCATATTTTACAGCTTCTGTGGTTGTTGGTTTCTACTGCATCTTTTTGTCAAATACTCACCAAAGCCAATTATGCAGTCAGAATACCACATACATTATGCAGTGCCAAGATCTTAATGACATGAGCAAAATTTTCATAAAACATCCCCATAGCTGCATCCAATATGGCATGAAAAATCTACATGACTATGAACTTACAAAGCAGGACCTCTTGCCTAATAGCCCTCAAGCCATGCTTGGTTGATCCCATGGCATCCAATTTGCTTTTCCTTTTAACAATTCTATGGTGAATATGCACAGAATGAAAGGAAAAAAAAAATGGTTACACAGATTCAATCTCATAACAGCTCATGGATGAGAGGAATCAAACTGAGGTAATTGGATTGGAAGCATCGAGCTGTGGAACCACAAACCCTTGCATCTTCACCAAGCTCTCTTCAAAGAGTACGAATAAAATAACAAAAGAAACAATTGGATTCCATGGAATCATACTCCCTAAATTAAATAAACATAGCTTTATTGAATTGCCTTTGCACTAAGAAAAATAGAAAAAGTAGTATGGCTTGCCAAGGTTAAGATGTAAAACTAAATCATTGTTAATTATCAATTCATTGTCAAAAGAACATGCTCACTATGCATAAACTACATAATCTCTACGCCCAGTTAAAGTCAAATCACCATTTCTTGTGTGCATCACACATTCATCAATAATTAAAGATCAACTAATCTTTATTTATCCTGCTACATGTTAGTGAACTATATGCTAAAGGGATTAACAAGCAATCAGTGTCAGACCTTGCAAAGCAATACATAAAGATGAGAATTTGAGACTGAAAACCTACTAAGTCTGGTCGGTTTATTTATAATAGATATGAAAATCTCATCTATCACATTATCACATGCAAATGATGTACATAAGATGCAAGTTGGAAAATTATGACTCAGAATCCTGGATAATTGACAACAGCATGATATGTGCATTTTTTATTAGATCATATAAAAAATTATACAAGCTGTGCAAGTGTGGAAACCTAAAATAAACTCATATGTAATGTTTGGGATAAGTTTACAGGATCTGAATTACTACTCATGTTACATGGCTTAATGCTTCACTAAACAGGATTTCCTTAAGTATGTACTTTGAGAACCCAAGCAATGAACCATCATTGACAACTTACTGGCAATTGCATTTTAGTAAACAGCACCTACAATGAAAACTCCAATTTCTTTTCACAAGACAATAGATTTAACTTAACCAGCAAATGACCCAAAGGAGTTGACATAGCGGTTAGGGTATAGGAAACACTCTGACAAATTGCACAAGATCCTAGTTAAAGTTGCACAAAGACTACTTTTTGAAACATACAAGTTACAAACCGGACTAAATTGGTGTATGCTTATCCACCCAATGATAGCCAATCTAACAACAGTTCTGCTCTCTGATAATTTAAAGATACAAAAGGAAACAAAACTTGAACCACAAATATCATAGATCACTTGCTCACTTAGCCAAATCTATGTAGCAATACATCATCAAGGACATCATAATTAGATTGATAGAATATTCATGTAAACTTTTGTTATAATAGCAAGTTAATTTCAGAATGTATATGATGGATTTGCCAAAGACAAGGATTCTTTACATCATTGTAAATCATTCAAGCAATTGATTTTCAGGAACAATTAAACATAACGGGAGAAAAAAAAAATAACTGGAATAAAAAAAACCACACAGATATCCTCCGTCTACCAAACTTCGAAGGTAGCAGAAATTACCATTCAATGACCTTGTATAAAGTGAGCTCAATGAGTGTAACAAAGGAATGGAGAACCCAATATGTAAGCCATTGTCGATCATCTTCAGGTGACTTGGTTTCTATTGCCATGATTGATGCATGTCTGTCCAATAAGTAACATAATTCCAATAACATTTACGTTTCATTAAAACCCAAAACAACACAAAAACGTGAAAATTAAAGAAGCACTTACAGTGGATAGATGAGACTAACAATAGGCCTATAAGAAAAAAGCATGAGAACTAAAATCAGATAACAAAAAAAAAAAAAAAACCAGAACTTTAACGCAGGTAGTTAATCTGTAAGCTGACATTCTACAGCGTTTGATTACACCATATTCCATTAGGCGGCAATTCCACAAGAATATGACTCAATCCCATAACTGAGACAGAAACAAAACCCCTGAATGACTTAATACAATATATTTAGATCAAATATGACACGGTTTAATTGACACCACAACAACACTGAAGCATTTTTTCCACCACTTGGGTAAGCTTTATGGATCATCGGACAAAACTCATAAGCCAATCATCTAAGGATATCAAATGAATGACCGAATTCAGCACGAACTTGCAATACGGAAACAAAAAACCTAACTGCTATGACACATGACAAGTTAACAACATGAAAATGCATAACTTAACATAAATAACAGCAATAAGGATGCTGTAATGAGCGCCCGGGACACTAGGTTTAAGAACCTTGGCAATCTTTATTTGCCAGTTTTATATTAAAATTCCAAACATGTGCAACTACGGTAATAGTTCTTAAGTGTATTGCGAGAAAGAAAACGTTTTTTGAGTTCCCGGGGACCCGTTAGTGAAAGGGCAGCAATCATACAACAAAATTTCCCATATATAATCACAGAATATACCAAGATTAACCAGAAGACATAAAAACTTTAACAAAACACTAAGCTAATGTTTCATAAACTTTTAATCCAAAAAAAATGTTTCATAAGCTGCTAATGGGTTCCTTCCCAAAGCACTGCACTAAACACACACACACAACATGAGAACACAAACTTTAAAATAACATATAATTCCAGTACCAAGAAAACGAAGTACAAAGTAATACGTCAACTTTTGTGGTATGCTATAAATTTTCTCTCTTTTTTCTTTTTAATCTTACCCAGCAAGAACATCAAAATTTCTCAACGCAACCTTGAGAAGACTGACAACCCCAGAACCACCCATTATGCATAAAACTGCTCCAGCGGGTCAAATTTTGCTATTATGATGTTAGTTTTCTAGGGTTTCTGCTATATTTTTGGTCTTCTAAGTAAAAGGGAAAGTGTTTCCAAGAGAGAAAGTTAGTGAGTCGGTGAAGAAACCAGACAAAAGTGTAAAATAGAAATTTTTGTGAATTGAAAAGAGGCAGTTGTCTGAATTAGAAAGGCATGCAATCATAATAAGGCGGCTACTCATATGAACAGTGCACGTTGCGTTTGGATGGGTAATGATGAACGTTCGATTGAGTTGTATCAATCACCATACCGACTTTTTTTTTTTATTAGTAATTATTTTTCTCCTATGATATTAAGATTTATGAGATGCTAAGAGTAGAAGAATTTTTAAAATATTCTCTCTCTTTTTTTTTTTTGAAATGTACAACTGTGATTTTCACCTTTCATTTAGTTCATCTACATTTTATTAGTAATTTTCAAAATGATTGATAACAAAAAAAAAAAAAAAACCACCATGCCCTTTAACCATTATATTAAAATTTTCTAACATATTTATTACTATATTATGATTATCGCGTGATATATTATAATTGCTTTACTTCTTTTCCTTCTTCAAAAAATCAATATGCTTTTTTAAATGTTCAACAATTAGGTTCATATATTAGGATTTAGGCTCTTCTCTCTCTCTTTTATTTTTTTATAAGTTAAGAAATCACGTTAATTTTAAGTTGTAATATGTTAATTTCTCTCAGTCTTTTCATGTTGGTAATGATCATATATAAGTTTAACAAGTTGTAGGTCTAGATACCTTGTACTACATTAAATAGGTCAAGCTAGATAATATTTTTATTATATCATGATTAATTATTTAGATATATAAGATGATTTAAATAACAAGTTCAGATTGGAATAATTTGTAGAATTCTAGACCAGTATGTTCAAAGTAGAGCACGTTAGGAATGGTCTGCCTAATTTTAATCCCTTTTTTTTTATTACGATTTAAGTATCAATTAGATCCCCGATGAAATCTTGGATCTAGCCCCTATAAGTTACATCCAAAGCTCACTTTTATTATTATGCCCTAAACTTAGAGTGCATGATAATTTGTTATGTATTGTTGTCCCTTCGTTAGTGTAGGCTTGAAGACAAAGCTACCCTTATCTTCTTATAAAAAACTTCTAATACATGAAATATTTTAAAACAAGTCTCACAATCATGTGAGTTATGAAGCCAAACAAATTAAACTTATATGCTAAAATGCATGCGACCTATTGATTGCTCTTACTACTTAGATGTGGTCTTGGGCTGGATCACACTCTTGAGCTTAGTAAAATCCAACTTGTAAGATAAGTAAACGTGAGCTATCAAAATGCTAGAGGAGTCTCTATTAAGCTAGATCGCACTCTTGAGCTTTGTAAAATCCAAATTGTAAAATGAGTAAACGTGAGCTATTGGAATGTTAGAGGAGTCTCCGACACTTGGACTTTGATGCTCAAGTTATAGAAGTGGTATAAAGGTAAAGCAATCGAAGTGTATAGGGGTATCAAATAATCTTACCTAGATGAGATATTCTTTTTTATGTAAGTAAATCTTTCTTAGAGATATCCTAGTGGTAATAGAAAATACTTCCTTGAAGCGCGTACTTTAGGGCATCTAAATTACTTTCCTAATTTATCTCGTCTCATTTTAGGCACTTTCATATTCTATGGCCAAACTAAAATAAAATAAGTCTTAAGGCCTTAAGCTAACGTAAGCATATAATATTTTTGTGCCATGCCACCCCAACCCATACCCAGAGGCTAATGTTGTAGAACTAATGAGAGTAGAGGCAAGACTTTGTTTATTTGTCGAGGTGATGACCTGGTTGCATTGGTAAAGCATGTGTCATAAAGGAGGAGCTACCCAACATCGGGAAAAAGGTTCTTTGATCTTGGCGTTCCGAAGACTCGCATCAAAGCATCCATCGAAGCTACAAAATGCCTCATACATGTTGATGGAGATGAAAAGTTGGCAATTTGAGCTGTAGTTGTAATGCATGGCGGGTAGCATTGGCCGAGCCGTGGTGAGGTAAGGCCCTCAAGTCAACCCTATGCACCGGCAGCGATTGAGGAAGAAGTGGGCAGTGAGATCCTTAAGTCATTTAAGGAAGAGTGCAATGAGAAAACTCGTGGAGAGTTGGCCCTTGATATTTATCCCAATAATGGAGAGGATTGGAAACTAATTTACTTGAGTTATGATGAATTGTCATCATTAAGAGTGGCGCTAGTTGAAGTGAAGAGTATTGCTTGTGAAATTAACGCCAATATGGTTACCTTATACAACACGCCACTTTCAAAAGGTTGGGTTGTCTAACTTGCACATGAAAATGAGCATGTTGCTTTAATGTCAAATAGCCGACTTTGCATTTATTAGAGGTTTCTTGAGTTCAAGTTGTGATTGCCCTTTAACGAGTTTTAGAAGAAATTCTTCAATTATTACCATGTTAACTTATGCCAACTTGTGTTAATGCCTATACTTTACTAGTAGCATTTGAGAGCCTTTGTAAGTTATATGGCAATAGACCCACTCCTCATTTGTTCCACTTTTTTTATGGAGTGAAATGATTCGGTTTCTCTCAAGGGTGGTTCTATTTGTCTAGACGACCTAAGGTGAAGTTGATGGACTGGTTGGTGTTCTTGGGGCATGATTAGAAGGAAAAATTCATGGTTGTTGAGACACCTAAGGTACCGGACCTTCTAGGTTTGTTAGGTAAACCTAATACAAGCTGATCAAGTTGATGGGTTTTGCTAAATGTTATTTTGAGATTCTTCTATAGGCTCTTGATGAGATGACAGGTCATTTGACGCCCTTAGTTTGATGCGATCATTTTGAGGTATCGATACGGAAACACTTAAAGGTTTAGATGTTGGATTCGATAACCGAGGGGATGTTAGGAAGGATCAGAGTCAAGGTAAGGGTTAACATTTGAGGTGGGGTTCACTTGGAGGCAAGCTTATTGACTACAGCTTAGAGGCATATCCTTTGTAAAATTTTCATGGTAAGCAATTTATTTTGTTTTTGCTTATTATGCATTTTTCTTACAAAAATGGCATTAATTTGCCCTATTCATTTGTTCGACCTTGTTACTCACTAGGCTAGGTGCGTAAAAAAGGAAGCTTAAGGGGAGAAGAGGGGCGAAATAGTAGCTCCCCTTACCAAGAAGCCTTTGGAAAGTGAGATCGTAATAAGGGAAATAGAACCTGCCAACCTATCTAGTCCTACCTTTGCAACAGTAGAAGGGAGGGGAAAGTCTCTAACATGTGATTTAGGGAGGTTGTAGTAGGCCTCAAACAAGGGTAAAACGATGACTCTAAAGTGTGGTCGTTTGAGAGTAGTGATCTCCATTGCTAAAAATGTAAAGGCTAGGTCCATCGCCTGTAGAGCAAGTGCAGACATTATAGTAGAGCGTCGATAAAAGTGTCATCATGATGTCCAACGGCGCAATAAGAGCGCTAGGGGAGTAGCAATCCCTCAAGGGCTCTTGACTCCCCTGAGTCCGGTATCCCACTGTTTGTTGTGGTTTGAGCGCTAAAGGGAAGGGTTGGTTAAGGTGACCTATGCGAGGGGATCCTAAGGCCTCAAATGAGGGGGGAAGCAAAGAGTCTTGCAACAAAGATGTTTGCAACGAACTCATGCTCCTTCTTTTCAACTCATCTTACTAAGGTAACTATTGCCGACCCTTCTTCCTTTAAACTTCACAACTTCTTTCCTATCCCCAAACACCACCACAAAACCCAAATCCCCCCCCCCCCCCCCCCCTCACTTCCTTTTTAGGCCTTGCTTTGTAAACTATGAAGGTTTCATACAAGGTCCTTTATGCATATGCTAATGGTGAGTAGTAAGTACATGACTAGATTGCTAATTGCAATTCTTATTTTGAAATGTTCTCCCAGTAATATAAACATTTTAACACCCATTTTCAAAAGCATAAGGTGGTGGAGCTAGAGCTAAAGGAAGCTCGAGAAGAGCTCAAGGCGGTAAGGGAAGACTGTTGCCACAAAGCAATTGAAGTTGAGGAGAAAGTTTAGAAGAGTAGCTATGATTTGTCCAAGGCCTAACACAAGCTTAAGGAAGCAATAAGCCAAATCAACTCTTTAAAGGAGGAGGTTGCGGCCTTCCAAAAGTAGGAGTCTTACTTCGCATTCAAGCTGCAATAAGAAAAGGCAATTGCTGTGAACTTCAAGCACAATCTAGACATAAATTAGCAATACCTCGATCAAAATAGTACGGAGGAGGCTAAGATGAAGGAGCAAGCCTAAGATCTTAATAAAATCATCACTAATCAAGATGAAAAGATCCGAGGGTTGGAAGAAAAGGAAAAGACCACAAGATATTGGTACTATAAGGAGATTTAGGGCTTTGATGAGTACACCAATTAGTTGGTCAGGGTCAATGGTTAGGGGAGGGGGGGTAGGGGTAGGGGTGGGGGCAGCGGGGCAACGGTGGTAGAGGATCATGAAACATTGGATCCATGTAAGAGATCTTTCATTTAATATCTTTTAGTTGGGAGTTAAAATGAGAGAACCAAATACCCCTCTAAAGGAGAGGGAGGAGATAGATAAGGCGGCCATTTAGGATGAGCAAGAAATGAAGGGTGATGATTTGCCTTAGTCACTGAAGGTGTTAATGGCTGAAGATGCTCTTCCTCCTCCTCCTCTTGTTGAAGTGAAAGAAATTCCCCCTCCTCCTCTAGTGACGGAGGAAGAAGAATTGCCTTCATCTCCACCTGTTGAGGAAGCTCCTCCTTCATTAGAGCTTGCTTTGGAACAACTGGTTTTAACGTTAGCCTCAAAGAAGGACCTTGTAAACTAAGCTTAAATTTTCTTTTGTTTTTCTTTCTTTTTGTACACTTTTATATAGTGGTCGTATGCCGGCCAAAAAATCTTGTAAAGAAATTCAATGAATGAAATATACTTTTGATTAAGGTCGTACATAATTGTTTTATTGTCAATTGTTATCCGGTTTTTATTTTGTTTGTCTATGTTACTTCTAGTTGATTTTTTAATTTGTTGTTTAGTATAAATTTCATAAGTCAAAGTATAACTAGTTGGGCTATCTACATAATTTAAGTAAATTTTCCTTCTTCATTAGGTAGCACATTCTAGTTGCTCAAGTTTGAATATGCTTGGTTAGGATATGCCCTTAAGCTACACTAAGTACTATTGATTAATGTGTTAACTGATTGGTTATGGGTGGACGTTGGCTTGTTAATCGAGGCTGGCCGTCATTAACTAGGCTTAAGAATAGTTGGTGAGGGTCAACTTTATGATGGTGTTGGAATATATGTCTAACCATTATCATGGGGGTAGGTGCTTGATCACTAAGTGCTTAATGAAGCTTCATTAGTCCCATACCGAGGCATATAGCTTTATTCGTTAATCATGATGCTCTTATGATTGAGTTTCTATGGTTTTTCCCGAATGAAAGTTCATAAATACAAACATAAAAACTAAGTGAATTGAAATTTCATTAAGTAGTAGGAATGTTTACAATCATGAATAGAAAGTTAGAACATGTGCTAAAACATCATCAAGGAGTTATTCGATATATTGGCATAAATTATCGACATTCAAAGTTCATGGGACTAGATGGTCGTTCAGTCTCTCAAGCTTACATGCTCCATGTCTAACCATCCTTCAAACTCGAATAGGGTCTTTCTAATTTGGTGTTAAATTACATTACCCCTCTCTTGAACTCGTGGTTCGCGCTTTGGGTAGACTAAATCCCTAAAGCAAAACACATTATGTCTCACTTTCTTATCATAATATCTTGTTGCATGTTATTGGTTGGTTGCTACCATGTAACTGGCTTAGTCTAGGAGTTCCTCAAGGAAGTCGAGGTTGGTTTGGAGATCGATCTCATTTATTTAGGAGTCAAATTCTCAAGTGTGAAAATTTTGTAGCTTGAGCTCAATAAGAAGGACGACCTCGATGCTGAAGGCCAATTTAAAAGGGCCTTTTCTTATTGCAATTCATGGGGTCGTCTAATATCTCTAAAGGATGTAAGGTAGTTCCTCTACCCACTTTCCTTTGGCTTAATCAAATCTCTTCTTGAGGCTCTATAGGGTTACCTTATTAGTGGCTTCAGCTTACCCGTTGTACTGCGGGTGGGTGACCAAGGTAAGTGGATCTTGATTTTTTATCTTGTGTAGTTGGCATTGTCAAGCCGAGTGTCGTTGTCATTCATAATGGCACTAGAGATCCCAAATCAACAAAATGTAACACGAGGGACAAACTTCCTAACTCTGTGCTTGGTGATCTTAGCAGCCACCTTAACTTTGATCCACTTTGTGAAATAGTCGATGGCTATAATGATGTATTAACACTATCCAATAGCCTTATGGAATGGCTCTAAGATGTTAAGCCCCATTAAGTGAAAGGTCATGGGCTTGTAATCGACACTAGGTTGCTATTCAGTTGTCTATCCACTAGAGTGTGCTTCTAGCACTTGTTACATTACTACACAATCACCTTAGCATCCCTCGTTATGGTAGGCCAATAGTATCCAGCTCAGAGTACCTTAATGGCTAAGGCATGTCCCATTATGTGGTTACTAAACACCTTTGTGTGGAGTTCGATCCACAAGTGTTCCACTTCAAAAGGTTGAAGACATTTGAGTAGTGGTAGGCTGTATGCCCTTCCATAGAGTCGTTGATCAAGCGAAGTATACTAGGTTACTTTCTATCTTAGGGCTTTCTCCTTTTTGTAATTGTCGGAGATTGACCCACTCACCAGGTATTCAACAATTTGATCCATCCATCATGGCTCATGTGGAGCTTAGGTCTCGTTGGCAGTGCATTCTAGTGGAGTCTTGTCAATGCTCTTTTATAGGAGGTATTCAATAAACACTTTCCTATCCAAGTTGGAGAGGGATGTTAAGGCTTGTTTGGACATCTTGATGCTTTGAGCTCAAGGGATCTTTGTGATGCTCTACAATATAAAATTGGACCATAGGGACCTTACAACTTTTAGATACTTGGTCATGCCTTCATCTTTAACCGCATACTCCTTATTGACCTGTCGGACTACCAGCCAAGAATAAAAAAAAAAATTCTCAATCTTTTCCGCTCATATTCCCTTTACCAATTTTAACCCAGCAATGAGGGCTTCATATTCTGCCTCATTATTGCTAGTCAATAATCTAAACTTCAAAGAGTATTAAATTTGCACTCCATGCAAGCTACATAGGACAAGCCCTACTCTACTTCCTCCTTTCTTACTTGCTGTGGGGGCCTATCATTTTCTGTGATCTATTCCCGTAAATGTCCTCATTGGATGAGGTCTTCAAGAGCATTCTTTAGCTATGTGCAATTTTCAATGGTGTGGCCCCTATCTTTGTGAAAGTTGTAGTATTCATCAAAATTTCTTCTAGTCGAGTTATTCCTCATCTTGTTAGGCCAAGTGATGATGCCTTGATTTCGTAACTCCATAAAGATGTCAATGTGGGGTTTGCTGAGTTGGGTATACTACTCCTAAAAAGGGATGACGTATTTTTTGCTGCCATTATCATTTAGAGAAGACCCATTACCATCTAAGGTGGGATTGAGCCTATCTTTTGCAAAGTGTTGATCCTTACCATTCTTCTTCTTGTCAGAGGATTTTTGCTTAGCCTATTTTGTGGCCAATATAGCATCTTCCTAAGCAATGTAATCAATGACCCTTCCTTGAAACTTTCTGAAATTCTTCGATTTATGCAAGGTGAGGGAGTAAAAGAACTGAGATTGGTCATTTACTCCATTGACTACTATGTTGAGCACTATGCTCACGTTAACATTAGGAATCTCGAGCATTGCCTTATTGAACCTGGAGATATAATCCCTTAGTGTCTTGTCTTGCTTTCGTCGAACAAGATTGAGGGTTAAGAAATCTTGTTCAGGAATTTAACTCATCAAGAAGTGTTGATAAATTGCATGTCAAGCTCGCGGAAACTAAAAATAGAGTTTAGCTTCAAGCCTCAAAACCGTGTTCGTGCTACCTTCTTCAATGTTCCTAGAAAACCCTTGCAAGCTATTGCACTAGAGACACCAAGGAGGTTCATCTAAACTATATAATAGCTCAAATGCTCCATTAGGTCAATCATTCCATCATAAAACTCTAACTATGGAATTTAAACATGTGTCAAAAGCTATTCATCTAGGATTTCCTAAGTAAAAGGGGAGTTCCCTATAGTAAACATGTCCCATGGGTCATACTTCTTTGCATCTTTCAACTCATTAAAGCATTTGATCATATTGTCTATATCATTTATAGACTGATTAGCCAAGGATCTAATGGATTGTGCTTTGAAATTATCACTCCTTTTGTTATTCTGGTTACCCCTTAGGTTAGGGGCTTGATTTGGATTTGGCAATGCATTCCTATGGTGTTGTGAAACACTATCTCCCTACTGCTCACTTCATAGCTGAGAGTGTTGTTAAGAGTAGTCATTGATTTCGTTGACCTAATCTCTTAAGTAATGGTTTTCAACCAATAAGTCGATAAGTTGCCTCTTAAGTCTTACAATCCAGTCTTCATCTCTCTACTACACAAAAGGTAAGATTGGAGGCATTGTTGGGCACATTCTTACCGAAGTTTCTTCCTGATCTTAGGCTAGCCATAGTCGTAGTTGGCCTTGAAATGGTGGGTGCTAATTGTTGATTGCTCTTATTGCATGGATGTAGTCTTAAGCTAGATTACACTTTTAAGCTTGATGAAATCCAATCTGCAAGACAAGCAAATGTGAGCTATTGGAATGCCAAAGGTGTCTCTAGCACTTAGACTTTAACACTCTAGTAAGAGAAATAGGGTAAGGGTAAGGCAATCGAAGTGTATGTAGGGTATCGAATGATCTTACCTGGATGAAGGGACTTCCTTTTATAGTTTTGGTGAGATATTCTTTTTTAGCTAAATAAATCTTTCCTAAAAATGCCCTAGTAATAATAAGAAATACTCACTTAGGACGAGTTCTTTAGGCATCTAGATTATATTCCTAATTTATCTTGACCTGTTTTAGATACTTTTCTATTCTGTAGCTAGACTAAAATAAAATGGGCTTTAGGGCCATAAGCTAATGTCGACATATAATACAACCTAAAACTATTACTAAATGCCCATTGCAAACTCATGTAGTTCACATTCTTGTTTAATTTTTATTCAGTGTAGGGGATAGCTTAAACAATCAATAAATGATATTCCAATGTCTTAGGTTTAATACATGATATTTAGTTATATCTTATAATTTGATATCTAAAACACAAAATTGTTTCATATAAACTTTACTGCCTATATGAACCCTCACTTATCCAAATTCACGCATCTATAGTTGTATCCCATACCACCACAAAAACCTATAGATAATTTCGTTCTAGATATCTTGACTTATATTAGCCATAATTCTTACTAAATATATACTTTTTTTTTTTTTTGGTTAACCCCAATAGAGAAAATGTGAGTGGAAAACATGAGATCACATTTAACCTCTTATTGCTTATTTTACTGGTCAAACATAAGGATATGTTGAGCATTTTTCTTATCATTTTTTTATCCAATTTGATATGCTTAAGTTTTAATAATTGGATATAGATTAAACTAATGAAATCTTATCAATCTATGTTTAAGTAAATAAAAAATTGGAACAATCATCTAGAGAGATATACTTCAAATTGGGGTAATCTAATATGAGCTACATTTAAGTGTTATCTTTGATTAATTTCAACAATCTATAAATAGAAGCACTTAGGAAAGTACTTGTATAGATTATTTGAAATTGAAGTACTCTAAAACAAACAAAAGAGCAACGTTTATTCTTGAAACCCATTTACAAACCCCAAGCTATTTCTTTTACTAGAAATCAATTGCATTTAATCAAAATTAAGTGAAATCAATTAAAAAAATCACTCCTTCACTACATAAATCTTAAAAACCCTCATCTAATTGTGTGAAAATACACTCAAATCAATTTAAATTAAATGGATTTGAGTTGAGCCCTTTGAAACTAAACAATGCAACACAAATCCACCATCTTATGCCACCTTAGAAGCAAAAAGTCTATTATTTGTTAGTGCAACAAGGATCAAATTGTATCGATAGCATAGATATAGAATAGGATCATGTTGTTTCAATGCCTAAGAAAAGCCACACCAAACCAAGCTCTTTAATGGTGAAAGCCATATTAATATTAGGATGTAAGCATACAATTTGAATCTTATCAGTTCCATACATTAAAATATCATCAAAATAAACAAAGGCTACTACAAATTAAGTATCCTTTATCCATGTAAACAACAAGTAATCACTCTTTAAATTAATATAACTTGCACAAGTTAAAATTTAATCAATTCATTACTCCATCCTCATGAGCCTTGATTATGACCATAAAACAAACAATGAAGACAACAACCTTCCCTCGCATTGTCTTTCTCACAAACATTAGGAAGAACTATATAGATTTTGACATTAATATTGGATATGCCAAATTGTATTATGAATATCCAATTGATGAAGAGGCCATCCATAAGCCTAACCAATAGCAACAAGGATATGAACAATGATTAATTTTGCCATGAGAGAGAAGGTAAAACATAAATACCATCAACAAATTCTACTTTATGCAAAGCCCACTCTTCCTTAGCAAGGCTTTGAAAATATAAAGCTAACAATGCATCTTTACTTTTGCAACGTTACTTTTAATCACTTGATCCCAAAATATACATTTTTCTAGTGCAAGCAAATGTTTAAACCAAAGTAATTTGCCAACTAATAACACATTATACTTAAATTCAGGTATAAGTAAAAAATCATCGATAGCAATAGAGGAATCAAGTATAATATGCCAAACAACATTAGCATATTTTAGACTCTTAATAAGATAATTTTACAGGTTATATCCAAAGTCCTCCCAATGAAAAATATATTATAGAAAGGAGTCATATAGCTAGATGTACCTCTATTAACAATCTAATCACCCACTGAATTAAGCCCTATTATCAGACTAACGACAAAAGAAAGGCTAGAAGGGAAGGTACATTTTGTATGCAAATCTACAAAAGCTTGTAGAAGAAAAAACAATATTGATCTACATTAGCACCTTCAAGCTTTTTATACTGATTTGGAAACCCATAATATTGGTACTTAGAATACAATTTCCTTTACAATAATAAAGCTTAGTACTAAGGTTCTACCTCTTCCCTTCACATCTTTATCCTATAAGTACTAAGGCTATTGTTTCTTTAGTATGCAAAGTAGAAGTTTTGGCATTACCTACACTGCATGTAAATACTTCCTTTTGTTTTACTTATTGGATCAAATAATAGCCTTATTGATTGATTGTAGAAGGATATAGCCAAATTTTGGTGTTTAACATTCGCATAACAATAATTGAGTCCAATCATAATTTCATTGTTGTTTGGTCTTCCAAAATTAGTGATTTACTAGGTCTTATATTAAGAAAACTAAACCTATTGTATAAGTGCATGCCTGTGTATTATAGCATGAATTTTCCAAAAAATTGTAAGTTCAAAGGGCGAGTCCAAGGTTATACCATGAGTATAGCAAGATTACTAGGCTTTAATTAAAGTTACTTTATCTAGCAAATAATTGAACAATTTAAACATAAAAAAAAAATTGAATTCTATTATTGTCGAGTCTAATTTTTGAATTTTCCCATTCCTAATCCGATCTAGACTAAACCCTATACTCATCTAATATAGATCCTCGACTTGAGTTAGGAACTTCGTTTAATTTTGGAGTCGCCACCCAACTGTTGTTGGGAAAAATTGAATTAAGACTAAAGGAGCGGATTAGTCTTAATTTGGACCACTAGTCGTCGTGATTTCCTCTTCTCGTTTTTTGTGAAAAGAGGAAAAGGAAAACTAGAGTTTCTAAGTTCGGAGGCTAACCTATTAAAACCTTACGGTTACCACCTAATCTCCTAAAATTATCTCTATCTATAAATGTCTTTTATTTTGTTTATGTTGCTTTTTATTATGTTCTTGAATGAATTATTTGAAAAAAATGATTTTTTTTTATTTCATTTTATGGGTTGACCCAAATGGGTGCCTACGTACCTGCTATTCAAGATCAAACAAGCCGTAGTTCGCTTTTCCTAAAAAGATTTAATGGGTTTGTGAATTTTAATTTTGAAATCTCTTTTGATTTATGTTTTTACCATTTTTGGGATTTTTCTAAAAAAATCTAAACCTAAGCTTAATGATTTATTTATTTATTTATTTTTTAGAAAATGATATTTTTAAGGGAAAACATCAATTTTGGATTTATTTGAGAAAATGATTTTTCTAAGTGATAAAACTCGTTTTTTTTCTATTTTTTCTTAACTTTCGAATTTTTATTAATTTTTGTAATTTTTTATGATTTTTTATCATTTTTATGATTCTTTTATTATTTTACAATTTTTATAATCTTTATAAGTTTTTATAATTTATTATTATTATTTTTATGATTTTTTATTAATTTTTCATAATTTTTGTGCATTTTGTTTTTTTTGTTTTTTTTTTAATTTTCCTCCTAGGTTCTATCCTATTTCAAAATCTAAAGTTTTATTATTTTTTCTAATATTTTCGTTATTTTCTACATTTTTATTATTTATTATTTTGATTATATTTTTTTTCTTTTTTTTATTATTATTATTATTTTTTATATTATTAACTCCTAAAAAATCTAATTTCTAACATTTTTCTATTTATTGAAATATAAATAACACATAAGTAAATAAAAAAATAAATAAATAACAAATTAATAAATAAATAACAAAATTAATAAATCAATTCGGAATAAAATAAATCAAATAAATAAACAAAAAAAATTGGAAAATCCGACTTACCTGGATCCAGGTCAGTGCGTGGGTCAGGTCGAATCGGGTCGAAGCGGTTTAGGTCGGTCGAAGCGGTTTAGGTCGGGTCGGTCAGACACAGCGGTAGGGAGTGCTCGTTAACGGCTTTCCAGCGGTCTTCTTCAGCGGTTGAGGTGTCGAATCCTAGGTTATCGAGGGTGAGGAATCCAATGGTGGCGGTGGTTTGCTCCAGAAACGCCTCCTGGTGGTTGCTCAACTCCTAATCGGCGGTCGCGGCTTCGAACTCCTCCGGTAGACTTCGATTCTCTCTTTTCTCTCACTTTCTCTCGTTTTTGATCTGTGTCCTTTGCTCCTGCCTTCGATCCCTATTTATAGCTACTCAGAAGCCCTCTTGGATAAGCTCAAATCCGCCGATTTGGATAAATCCAAAATTTTCCGTTTTTTCTATTTGATTTTATCCAACCTATTTGATGCCGATTTGTTGTAATCTTGTGATTTATCTGGATAATTCGGTTTTAGATTTATTGAAATCCAAACAGATTCGAAGAAATCCAGCAATTTCGGCCTTATCGAACTTCTGTCGGATTTTTCTCCGGTTGGGCTCGAGGAAGAAGACGACCACATGCGAGGCACGTGTTTCCTCTCGGCCAATCACATGCTGCCACGTGGCAGCTCCAAGGAAAAGAAAGAAAAAATTTTGCCGAGCGCACGCGGGGGGGATTCGAACTCGAGACCTCTGGCTTCCCGCACGTTCCCAGGCGCACACAAGAGCCAGCTGAGCTGGCCCAATTTCCCGGTTTTATTTACATCACAAATTGTATATATGCGATGCAATTTTTCCATTTTTTTGTATTTTTTTGGCATTTAAAAAATTTGTAAAAATTATTTAATCCTTATTATTGCTATTTCTGAAATTATTTCTCAAAATTGATGTATTTTCCTATTTATTTTTATTTTTTGAACATTTTTATTATTTTTGCTAAATTAGAGACAAATTGGAAAAAATTGGGAAAAATTGGAAATTGATTATTATTAATCTTTTTTTTATCCTTAGGGAAAAAATGGGGTATTTACAGCTACCCCTCTTTGTAGTAAAGTTTGAAAAACTTAACTACAAAGACAAGAAAGACGCCATTTTTGGCCTCTTGATTTGAATAGATAACGCCTTGGTTTGGCTGATTATCTGGAATTTGGTTTTTTTTTTTTTTTTTTGTAGGAAAATACTCCAAGAGCTAATAATCCCACGAGTTTAAAATGGTCCTAACAATTTAGAGTAATGTTCCTTCCCAAAAAGTGCTTTATGGGTTGACTAATTGGCGATAGGAAACATCTCAAGCATTGTTTAGGAGTGTAGAATAAATGATGATAGGAAACGTCGTATCAGACTAACAACCTTGAAAAGAAGATTATCTTAGGAAGCGCTTTGATGAGCTGGCTACCTGTCAACAGAAGCGTCTGACTAGACTAGCAACTGTTTGGAAAAATACCTCCGAAAAGTGCTCCATTGAGCTGACTAATCGGTCATCAAAAGTTTGAAAAAGTGCTCCTATGAGCTGATTAATTGATAGATTCGAAAAGTGCTCCTCTAAGCTAACTAATCGATAGGTTCGAAAAGTGCTCCTTTGAGCTAACTAATCGATGGGTTCGAAAAGTGCTCCTCTGAGCTAACTAATCGAGGGTTTCGAAAGGTGCTCCTTTGAGCTAACTAATCGAGAGATTCGAAAAGTGCTCCTCTAAGCTAACTAATCGAGGGAATCTAGGAAAGTGCCCCTTCTTTGGGCTGACTGACCTATAGCGGGAAGTGTCTTCTTAGACTAACGACCCTAGGGGAAATGTCTCAAAAAGTGCCCCTATGAGCTGACCTTGAGACAAGATATTTAGGAAAGTGCCCCTCTTGGGCTGACTAACCTATAGCGGGATGTGTCTTCTTAGACTAACGACCATGGGGGAAATGTCTCAAAAAGTGTCCCTATGGGCTGACCTTGAGACAAGATATTTAGGAAAGTGCCCCTCTTGGGCTGACTAATCTATAGCGGGATGTGTCTTCTTAGACTAACGACCCTGGGGAAATGTCTCAAAAAGTGCCCCTATGGGCTGACCTTGAGACAAGATATTTAGGAAAGTGCCCCTTTTGGGCTGACTAACCTATAGCGGGACGTGTCTTCTTAGATTAACGACCCTGGGGAAATATCTCAAAAAGTGCCCCTATGGGCTGACCTTGAGACAAAATATTTAGGAAAGTGCCCCTCTTAAGCTGACTAACCTATGATAAAGATATCTCAAAAAGGTGCCCCTATGGGCTGACCTTAAGAGAGGATATTTAGGAAAGTGCCCCTCTTGGGCTGACTAACCTATTAAAGGGGATGTTTAGACAAGTGCCCCACTATGGGCTGACTCATCTTATGCTTTTTGAATATGCTTTCTACTGACTGATCTAAATGATGTGATGATTTTCATGATATGATGATAGTTATTCATTTTAATATGCTTGCCAATTTATCATGGATGGCAACCAAACAACCGAACCTTCGTGCTGGTTTGCTTCTGCTTCACTTCTTCTCATCTTGACACAGGGTTGAAAATCTTGATGTGCTTCCTTTCTTGTGCGCATGGCTCTTTTGCCGGTAGTGTTATCCTACTAATGCGCTAAGTTTTAATGCTCAAGAATAGAATTATATTACAAAATTTATTAAGATTCATTATTATTTTAGTGTTTATCATTTATTGGTGAAGTGATCGGTAATGTGTTTAGGAATATTTGTTGCGATGAGAATTGATTGTGATTATTGACCATTCAGGAACATTAACTTTGCTTGTAAAAAGTAAAAACTCGACTCAACGAAATTTGTATCGAACATTGGCTTTCATAAACATTGGCAAAATTTCAATTCCCTTGCCTAAGGATAGTACATCTTTACAGCATCTGTGTTAATGGGGTCTCTCAATTCCGGACCATCCATTTGAGTCAGTATCAAAGCACCTCCTGACAAAACCTTTTTCACCACATAAGGGCCTTCATAGTTTGGGATAAATTTCCCTCTGGAGTCTTAGGCGTTTGGGAGAACCTTCCTTAGCACCAGATCCCCTTCTTTGAAGTATCGGGGCCTCATTTTCTTGTTAAATGCTCAGGCCATCCTTTGTTGGTAAGACTGGCCATGACATAGTGCGGTAAGTCTTTTTTCATCAATCAGATTTAGTTGATTAAGCCTCTTATTTACCCAATCTGATTCGGTTAGCTGAGTTTCTGACAAGATTCTAAATGATGGTATTTCGACTTCAACTGGTAGCACTACTTCAGTACCATATACCAATGAATATGGGATAGCTCCAGTAGATGTTCTTATTGAAGTCCTATAAGCCATGAGAGCAAACGGTAACATTTTGTGCCAATCTTTGTAAGTAGTTGTCATTTTCTCGATGATCTTTTTGATATTCTTGTTAGCTGCTTCTACTGCTCCATTCATCTGAGGTCGGTAAGGAGTTGAATTTCTATAGTTTATGCAGAATTATTGACATAAACCTGTCATCGATTTGTTGTTAAGATTGGTGCCGTTGTCAGTGATGATAGACTCAGGAACTCCATATCGGGTTATTATGTCCATTTTCAAGAAGCGGACTATTACCCCTTTCGTGACATTGGCATATGACGAAGCTTCTACCCATTTGGTGAAGTAATCAATCGCTACCAGTATAAACCTGTGGCCATTGGATGCTGTCGGAGTGATTGGACCAATTATGTCGATTCCCCACATGGAGAAAGGCCATGGTGCTGACAACAAATGTAGCTCATTGGGCGGAGCATTTATCCGGTTCGCATTTACTTGACATAGATGACAGTGCTTGACATATTTTATGCAATCTGATTCCATGTTTAACCAATAGTATCCTAACCTCATGATTTTTCGGGCTAACATGTAGCCATTCATATGAAGTCCACATACTCCTTCATGTACCTCTTTCATCAGTTCGCATGCTTCATTTTTGTCTAAACATCTCAACAAGGGGGTATCAGATGATCTTTTGTAGAGTATAGACCCACTTAGTAAGAAATGGCTTGCTAACCTTCTGAGTGTTCTTTGGTCATTCTTGCTAGCCATTTCAGGGTATTTACTTTCTTGGAGAAAGGTCTTGATGTCGTGATACCAGGGCTTGTCGTCTTGTACTTTTTCAATCGTTAAACAGTAGGCGGGCCGATTTTCGATGTCTATTTTCATCGGTTGGATTTCGGCTCCCCCTGTTATCTGGATCATAGATGCTAGTGTGGCGAGTGCATCTGCAAACTGATTCCGAGTTCTCGGGATGTATGTGAAAGTGATTGCCTTGAATTCTTCGATTAGCACTGTCAAGTGTTGATGATACGGTACCAGTTTGGGGTCTTTAGTCTTGTATTCCCCTCTTGTCTATAGTATGATGAGCGACGAATCTCCGTATACTTCTAATTCGCAGATTTCTATTTGGCAGGCCATTTTGAGGCCAAGAATGCATGCCTCATATTCCGCAATATTATTGATATAGAGAAATGTAAGTCTTGTCGCTGCAGGGAATTGAGTGCCATTTAGGGATATCAATACTGCCCTAACTCCGCAACCGAATACGTTGGCGGCTCCATCGAAAAACAGTTTCCATTTCGGGTTCTGCTCTATCCCAAAGTTTTCTACCAGTATATCTTCCACTGTTAATATATTTTCGTCCGAGAATTGGGCTTGTAGTTCTTGGGAATCTGTCTCGACAGGGTGTTCTGCCAATTGGTCGACCAAGGCTTGCCCTTTCATCGAGTTCTAATTTATGTATGTGATGTTAAACTCGGATAGAAGCATTTGCCATTTAGAGATTCTCCCTATTAAAGCTGGTTTCTCTGCCAAGTATTTCAAGGGATCATGCTTTGTCAGTAGCTCAATATGATAGTAAAGGGTGTATTGCCTTAGTCGATGCATGACCCAAATTAGAGCACAACAAGTCTTCTCCACCTCTGAGTACCTTTGTTCCCCATATGTGAATTTCTTGCTCAAATAATATATGGAACGCTCTCTTCCCTCTTCATCTTTCTGCCTCAGCACACAACCCATGGATTCAGGGAGTATTGTGAGGTATAAGAATAAGGGCTTTCCTTGCTTCGGGACTATCAAGACCGGAGGTTTTATAAGGTAGTCTTTGATCGTCCCGAATGCTTCTTCGCATTCGTCGTCCCATTCTACTGTGGCGTTCTTCTTCAACAAACGGAATAGTTGCCGGCACTTATCGGTGAGCTGTGAGATAAAACGAGCTATATAATTTAATCTTCCCAGCAAGCTTCTTACTTCTTTAACGGAGCGTGGGGAAGGTAACTCTAATATGGACTTTACTTTGTCAGGGTCGATTTTAATGCCTTCCTGGCTTATGACAAACCCTAACAATTTCCCCGTTGTGACCCCGAAAGTACATTTCTCTAGGTTTAACTTGAGTTGGAATTTCCTCAGTCGTTTAAACAATTTCCTCAGGATATCTATATGGCTTTCCCCTTCTTTAGATTTGGCTATCATGTCGCCGACGTATACTTCGACCTCTCGATGCATCATGTCATGAAGTATCGCGACCATGGCTCTTTGATACGTTGCCCCGACGTTTTTCAAACCGAAGGGCATGACTTTGTAATAGAAAGTTCCCCATGTTGTGATGAAAGTCGTTTTGGTTTTGTCTTCTTCAGCCATTTTTATTTGATTATATCCTGAGAAACCGTCCATGAATGAGAAAAGATGGTTTCCCGCAGTATTGTCCACTAGAACATCAATGTGAGGTAGGGGGAAGTTATCATTTGGTGTGGCTTGGTTTAAGTCCCGGAAGTCTACGTATACGCGTACTTTTCCATTCTTTTTCATAATAGGGACTATATTTGCTACCCATTCTGGGTAATCGGACACTTCGATGAACCCTACTTCTAGCAGTTTCTTGACTTCTTCCTTAATCTTTAGCAAGATGTCAGGCCTAAATCTTCTCAGTTTTTGTTTTTTAGGTTTGACATCTTCTCTTGTGGGGAGCCTATGAACCACTATTGATTGGTCTAGTCCTGGCATGTCACCATATGACCAGGCGAACACATCTGCATATTCTATTAATAGCTCGGTTATCTTATATTTTTGCTCGGCACTCAAACTGGTCTCGATTTTGAGGTTTTTCCATGCTTCCTAGATTTACTGTCTCCACCGGCTCGTCGATCGAAATTCCGCTTTGTTCATGTTTTTGCCATTTTTCTTGTATTATTTCGTGATCAAGGATATCGCCTTCAACAACTGACCCAGCAGCGTTGGAAACGATATCAGCGTTTTTATTTTCTACCTGCGCGAAATATCCCTGATGTTCGCTGGTAGGAGATCTGGGTAAAGTAAAGATGAAAGCATGTATATAAGAAAAAACAGACTGTAATTGAATTGATAAAGAGTCTCAATAGAATTCGTTCAATAATCATTCTCTATTTTTGAGCTAACCTAGAACTATTGATAGGATAACAAAACTAATTGTTTAAAGCCGGATGCTGATTGGACGTGTGGGGGGTTGGTTTCCCATTGTTGACATCACCTTCGTTTATCCAAGGCTCTTGAATAATATTTGCTCTTCGGAAAGATTGTTGGAGAGGTGGAATGCACATCTGGGCGTCAATTAGCTTCTCCTTCATTCTGCCTTTGACACCTTTTGCTTGCGCTTCTTCTTCGGCTATGGGAACATACCCTAGTCCAAACGTTCCTTGCTGCCCCTCTTTAAACTGAAGGCCCTCCTTGCTGGTCACCACGTTCACTTCATTAAAAATTTTTAGTCCAAGGACTTCTGAACCTTTCTCCCCAATATATGGTATGGCAGTCTCCTTATATATGGCGTAATTCTGCTCACCAAGTACGGTGACTATCTGGCCACTCGCAATAAATTTAACCCTTTGGTGGAGACTAAAGGGGATGGCTCCAGCAGCATGTATCCAAGGCCTTCCCAAGAGTGGGTTGAAAGATCTTGAGATGTCAAGGACCTGGAAAGATATGTGAAATACTTGTGGACCAATCTCCACTGGTAGGTTTATCTCCCCTACTATATCTCTTTTTGACCCATCAAAAGCTCTGACCACCGTTGAGCTAGGTTTTATATTACTTGGATCGACCCCCAATAAGTCGAGAGTAGCCAATGGGCAAACGTTGAGGGACGATCCGTTGTCGATGAGTACTCGGGAGACAATTGTGTCATTGCACTTAACCACTATGTACAGTGGTTTTGTATGTTGGTCTCCCTCCTCTCCTAGCTCTTCTGGAGAGAAAGATATCTGGTCCATTGTAAAAATAGAATCTGCCACGTGACTTATCTTGTCTGTAGCGATGCCTTCTGGGACCTGAATCTATTTGAGCACTTTAAAGAGTGCTTCCCTGTGGGGCTCGGATGCTGTAAGAAGGCCCATGAGTGATATCTGTGCTGGAACTTTATTTAGTTATTCCATTATCTTGTATTCACTCGCCTTGACCATCTTTGTAAATGCAGTGAGTCCCTCTTCCTCTTCCTCTCCTTTCTCCACGTTAGGCTCTTCGGTCGGGGTTCTATACTTTGGATCGTATATTCTCCCAGAGCGGGTGATTCCTCCCACCATAGGAGGTTGCTCTTGTTCGAGGGCTCGATAGTCGAAAGGTGCGGCCTTATAACTTTCTGCCGGTATTGGGACATTAAATACATATCTTTTCTTTGGGATCTGTATCTCGGTTGACTGTCCCTCATAGCATTTTATAACCCTGGGCTTCTGATGAGAATTGATCATGTTTATAGTCTTTTCTTCTTCCTTCGGCGAGTTGTCCTCTTTCTCAAAATTTGGCCCCCATCCGCTAGGTGGCCCATACTCCGTTAGGGTGTAAGAATAGTTTACCAAGTATTCAAACCTCCCATGTGATTCTCCCAAAGTGCCGACTGTTGGGTCTCCGGCTAACCATCTTCTTTTGATATATGCCTTTGGGGCTTTCTCTAGAGCTTGATGGGATTGCTTTTTCTGTTGGTCCGTCGTCTTCTGCTTAGGGGCTTCCTTGGGAGTTGACTCCTCAGATGTGATCATGTTAATGGTGGGTGATAGAGCCATTTTATACTCAAACTTTATAGTATGAATTGTGTTAATTTATTATTGATTTTATAGAAATCATAAGGAAATGGTACTTAATTTTATTATGGTAATAAATCAGGTTAAATGGAGTCAAGAGTGCTAATTCAAGTAAATTAGAGAAGTCATCTACAATTTGAATCAAAGGCAAGGATTTACACCGCCGAAGGAAAGTACATGGGTGTGTAGTTGAAGTACATGGCCGTGTACTTAGTTTTAAAGCCACAGGGAAATACACGGTTGAAGTACACGACCGTGTATCTGTCTTGAAGAATCCACGGGAAAATACACGGTTGAAGTACACGACCGTGTATCTGTCTAGAAGGAGGCACGGTTTGTAATACGGCCATGGTGCAAGCCGTGCTATACACTACACAAGAAGGTAGATATGTGGACTATCAACAGAGAGAGACACAGCTCGTGATCTGGCCGTGGTGGAAGACGTGGTGGAAGCCGTGGTTGAAGACGTGGTTGAAGTTGAAATGGAAGACGTGCCATATACTAAACAAGGAGGAGAAATTGTTGAAAAATGACCAGAGGATGACACGGCTTAGGATATTGCCGTAGTTGAAGCCGTGTCACACACTGGACATGGAAGATGATATGTGAATTACACACAAAGGAAGGCACGGCTTGACCCACGGCCGTGTTATAAGGCGTGCCAGGCGGACGATTATTCACGTCTCGAGATTTACATCAAAAAGGAAAGATATTTCCGTATCTTGCTAGCTAAAGATCCTCTACCATTCCCTTAACAATATAAATAGAACTAACCCTAGAGGAGTTAAGAATCTTGGATCATCTTGGAGACAAGAAGGAAGGGAGGAGGCAGAGCAAGGAAACCGGGAACAGAGGCTTATTATGTTTTTACTTTTAATTTTCGTTTTGATGATGAACATGTGTAGCTAAGCAGATTTTCTAGCCAAAGGATCATTGAAGTTTAATTCTCTACGAATTGTGAGATCTAACTGAGTTGTCTTTAATCTATTCTTTGTTTTTGGATATTCATATATTTTCTGGAAGTTTTGTCAATATTATCTTTGTTGATTGGTATGAATTAGAGCTCTTCTACTCAATTAGCAAGTTAATATATTGTCAACTAGCACGTCAAATTCGTAATTGTTTGATAGTTCTAGTCTCGGTGACACAATAACATGTTTGATTATAAAATAGATGATCGAATTCATGTTATGGAGATGTATGATCTTGTTTAAATAGGTTATCTTATAATCTACTGGCATGAATTGGTGGTCTCTCTTGTTTTTAATGCTATTGATAGATTAAATCCTAAGAGCTTATTTAGGGTTGTCTAATCGATAAGAGAAATAATCAAAGAGCTTGTTTTGGTTATCGAGGAAGTAAGGAGAGATAGGTTATTAGAGCTTGTTAATAACCATAACCAGTTTATCTAGAAATAAGAATAGAAAACATTTGCATCGATGATCAATTCCTAGAATTAAACTATCTTAATTCCTTTGGCTAGGCTTTTATCAATATTCGTTTTTATTATCTTGTTTCAATATTATTTTTGATTCACAAACAAAACCCCCCATTTTTCTTTTCCTCTTTATTCTCTTTGAATAGAAATATATTTAACCAATCCCTGTGGATACGACCCTACTCACTACTATACGCAAATCATATCATTGTCTAGGAGTAGGTTTTTATTTTTGTTGGATTCGACACCCATCAGTGGGCTTATGATTGGGCAACGGGTTGGTGTTGACATTGGGTGCTAGGGTGCTCACAAAATCCAGCCGTACGATTCCTACGTCGATTAGGTCTTGGATTTTGTGCCGGAGCCTCCAACACCTATCTGTAGAATGCCCCTCTTGACCCATATGGTAGTCACATTTGTGGCTTGAGTCGAAATTCTTGGGCTTATACCGGTCGTTGGGGATCTCAAAGCTGATCAAGTTGTCCGCCCTCAACCAAGCAAAGACTTGACTGAGCGGGATGGGGATTGGAGTGAACTGCTTTGGGACCTTGGTGGCCTGGGTATGACCTGTCGTGGATTGCTGGGCTGGGGTACTCATGGTCTGAAATGTCACACGAGTTCCAGCTTTTTCTGCCTTACCGGAATGGACAGTGCTGACGGTGGGCTCCTTAGCTCTATTACCTCCTAAGGGCCTTTGTGTTGGTGTGACCCTAAGAGGATCCATCATTTTGAGTCTGCCGATGGTGATGGCATTTTCAATCCGACATCCTATAGCTACCACCTCTGCAAAGCTGGATGAGGTCTAGCCTACCAGATGTGAAAAGTAGGTCTTGTCTAAGGTGTTGACAAATATGGATGTCAACTCCTTCTCAGAGATCGAGATTGCTACTCTGGCGGCCTGAGCTCTCCAGCGCTGAGCATACTCCTTAAACGGCTCAGTATGTCTTTTCCGGAGACTCCCCAGATCAATCACGAAGGGGGCGACCTCAATATTGAACTTATACTGGTCGTAGAACGCCCGGGCTAGTTTTTCCCAGGTGTTGACATTATTGAAGTCCAGGTGGGTGTACCAGACCAATGCAGGGCCTATGAGGCTGTCTTGGAAGGCCTGGATCATGAGTTGGTCGTATTGAGCATACTTGCTCATCTTTCGGGCATATAGCCTGGTATGCATTTTAGGGCACCCGGTCCCATCGTATTTTTCAAACTCCGGGGTCTTGAACTTCTCAGGGTATACCTCTTCCCTGTACATTGACAGACCGGTGATCCCGGCCTGCTCGAAACCATCAGGACCCTCAATTGTTTTCATCTTATCATGGAGCTGCTGGAAGTGTCTCTTCTCCATTTCCTTCTGTCTCTCTTCCATCTCTCTTTTCGGGTCATCAGAGGTTGGCCCCTGGTTGATCTTCGGCTCATATTCAAAGGCCGAGTTAAGGTGGGAATTGATCTCTTCATACTCCGGAGGCTGTCCCTCCACTACTTTCCCTTTCCTGGCCCCTGAATGTTCTTCCTGGGTTGGCTGAGTGGTGCGAAGGAGGCCGATGCTTTCAGTTAAGAGGTGGACCTGGGCAGCCAATTGTTGGACCGTTTGTTCTAGGGATACAATCCTGGAGTCTAAGGCAGCTTCAGCATTTGTGTTGTTGCGGTTGTCGCTACTGTTGGCCATTTTTGTTCTTAAACGTGTGCGAATTGGGCTTCTGGGAGGGTTCGGTTGCTTGGGAGCTATCTTGATACCTGGCGCGCATTTTGTTTTTTCTTTAGTATAATGTATGCAAAATGCTACGCATGTGTCACACAGATGCTAAAAATAAAAAGGATTGACAATTGATTGACGATGTAATATTGAAACTTTCACTTTTATTAATATTGGAAATTTTGGAGTTCAATATTTAAAGAAAAATAAAAGATTACAAATGATGATCTATTTCCTAGCTCTTTTGGTCTTCTGTTGTGGAGGCTCAGGCTTCCCGTTGATGACGGCTTCCAGTTCTTCGACTCTGGCCTTGGTCTTTTCTAACTGAGCTTCCAAGGCTTTGTTCCTTTGGTCAGATTCCTTGAATCATCCTTTCCAGTTGTCTTTCTTATAATCTGCAGCTTCAAAGTATACCTCCATCCGAGCCTTGACCTGCTCTAGGTAGATTTCTAGCTCTGGATTGATCTTGTCTGGCCTTAGTTGGGTGACGTTTGGAACCCGGTATGCTCTCTCCCCTGTCTGGTACAGCTGGCGGATTACAAACTCTCTGGTGGCTTGGTGCTTTCCCACTTCGCCATTTAGCTCCCTGAGGTCTACATTCGGGCTTTCAATTCTGGCTTCCCAAAGTGCTTTGACCTCTGCCAGCTTAGCAAACTTTTCAGCCACCAGCAGGTTCGGATCTTGGTACTCGAAGGTGACTGCTTCCAGCGAGGGTCGATAAACTATGTCTTGGATAGTACCAAACTGGCGGACCACCGAATTGGGGTGATATCCAATACATCCACTGATTCCGATCAAAGGCACGGCTTGAAAATTACTACAGGTCAAAATAATTTTGTCGCAGCAACTCCACCTAGCTATCCACAGAATATCCTCAGCACTGAAGCTTCTAAGCACTTCTACCCAACTGTGGCTGGTAAGGTCGTCAGGTAGCTTTATCTTTTCTATGCATGAATCCACAAGGTCCACCTATTGGGCCAAGGTTTTCCGGACCATGTTCAGCTTGAAACACTTAAGGTGGCTTACGAACCATATCAGCATAAGTTTAATGCTTGAGCGGAGGATCCCATGGCCTTTTTTCTTGAGGAAGTTTAAGTTCTGAATCTGTTTAGCCAATAGAGCCGGGATGTAAGATCTTCCTTCCAAGAATTGGGTCACTAGCTCCGCAACCCGGTAGTGAACGTAGAAAGTTCCGGTGGGGAATAGTATGGTGGCGAAAGCTGTCAAGATGAAAGCATTCACCCTTCTCTGTCTGTAAGTCTTGGGGTTCCCACACAGTATGTCTTTTCTATCCCCATTGTCTTCTCGGGCAATGAACCAGGCTTCTAAATCGTCCATCCGTATGCAGTATCCATTACAGTCTGCTAGGGCTTTGTTGACTGTTGTTTTGCGGATACCTAGTAGTCTGCTGAAGGTACCGGCTGGCCCGGCCTCGAGATTTGGCACATAGATTTGATCAGTTAGTGCTGGAGCCTATAGCAGCTGGGTGTACTCTTCCAGGGTAGGGGTGATTTCGTGTGGCTCGATAAAGAAAGCTGATGGCTCTACTTCCCATAACTGGAGCATGGCCCGTACCAAGGGCAAATTCACCTCTATCTTTGTTAGTGAGAGGATGGGCCCTATCTTTTGCTAGATGAAGGCTTGCTCCTCTGAATTATACAAGGTAAACCAATGGTCCAGTACCAACTTTAGGTCCAAAGGTTTGTACACCCGAATTTCGTTGCGGAGGAGGCGATCGACTGTGGTACTAGCCATCTATTACAATAAGAAATTCCCTAATTACAACAAGAACTATGAAAATATTACGGGAAAATAGATCCGAACTCCATGAACAAAACAACAATTTATTACATTATCATCAATTGTCAACCCATGACTTATGTATGCAAAATAGGTTAGTTCTAACTGGTCCCCAAGCTCTATGGCCTCCCGCATTCTGGAAGAAATGGATCTCAGGCCATATCGAAGCATTGGGTAGGGTAGCCTAATCGGTCCCGAACGGTGATCAACTCACTTCGCCCGAAACCTACACAATGGCTCCCCGTCTTAGGGTTCTAGGACAGTCCGGGTTCGACCGCATTTATTCACACAAACATATGCATGCATGCAGACCCCAAAGTAAAGAAAACTAAACTTAGCTAATCCCTGAAAAGTTAGCAACAGAATAATAATTGAAAGACATTTCTTTAAAAAAACATCTTGAGGAGATTCAGGTGGCTAGCCTACTAGAATGAGGGTCCCTAATGGAGTCGCCATCCTATCGAGTCTAATTTTTGAATTTTCCCATTCCTAATCCGATCTAGACTAGACCCTGTGCTCATCTAATATAGATCTTCGACTTGAGTTAGGAACTTCGTTTAATTTTGGAGTCGCCACCCAACTGTTGTTGGGAAAGATTGAATTAAGACTAAAGGAGCGGATTAGTCTTAATTTGGACCACTAGTCGTCGTGATTTCCTCTTCTCGTTTTTGGTGAAAAGAGGAAAAGGAAAACCAGAGTTTCTAAGTTCGGAGGCTAACCTATTAAAACTTTACGGTTACCACCTAATCTCCTAAAATTATCTCTATCTAGAAATGTCTTTTATTTTGTTTCTGTTGCTTTTTATTATGTTCTTGAATGAATTATTTGAAAAAAAAATGATTTTTTTATTTCATTTTATGGGTTGACCCAAATTGGTGCCTACGTACCTGCTATTCAGGATCAAACAAGCCGTAGTTCGCTTTTCTTGAAAAGATTTAGTGGGTTTGTGAATTTTAATTTTGAAATTTCTTTTGATTTATGTTTTTACCATTTTTTGGATTTTTCTAAAAAAATCTAAACCTAAGCTCAATGATTTTTTTTTTTTTAGAAAATGATATTTTTAAGGGAAAACATCAATTTTGGATTTATTTGAGAAAATGATTTTTCTAAGTGATAAAACTCATTTTTTTCTATTTTTTCTTAACTTTTGAATTTTTATTAATTTTTTATTATTTTTTGTAACTTTTTATGATTTTTTATCATTTTTATGATTCTTTTATTATTTTACAATTTTTATAATCTTTATAAGTTTTTATAATTTTTTATAATTTTTTATTATTTTTATGATTTTTTATTAATTTTTCATAATTTTTGTGCATTGTTTTTTAATTTTCCTCCTAGGTTCTATCCTATTTCAAAATCTAAAGTTTTATTATTTTTTCTAATATTTTCGTTATTTTCTACATTTTTATTATTTATTATTTTGATTATATTTTTTTTATTTTTTTATATTATTAACTCCTAAAAAATCTAATTTCTAACATTTTTCTATTTATTGAAATATAAATAACACATAAGTAAATAAATAAATTAATTAATTAATAAATCAATTCGGAATAAAATAAATCAAATAAATAAACAAAATAAAATAAAAAATTGAAAAATCCGACTTATCTGGATCCGGGTCAGTGCGCGAGTTGGGTCAGTCGGACAAGGCGGCGGGGAGTGCTTGTTAACGATGTTCCGGCGGTCTTCTTCAACGGTTGAGGTGTCGAATCCTAGGTTATCGAGGGTGAGGAATCCAATGGTGGCGGTGGTTTGCTCTAGAAACGCCTCCTGGTGGTTGCTCAACTCCTAATCGGTGGTCGCGGCTTCGAACTCCTCCGGTGGACTTCGATTCTCCCTTTTCTCTCACTTTCTCTCGCTTTTGATCTGTGTCCTTTGCTTCTGCCTTCGATCCCTATTTATAGCTGCTCAGAAGCCCTCTTGGATAAGCTCAAATCCATCGATTTGGATAAATCCGAATTTTTCCGTTTTTTAGATTTGATTTTATTCAGCCTATTTGATGCCGATTTATTGTAATCTTGTGATTTATCTAGATAATTCGGTTTTAGATTTATTGAAATCCAAAAAGATTCGAAGAAATCCAGCAATTTCGGCCTTATCGAACTTCTGCCGGATTTTTCTCCGGTTGGGCTCGAGGAAGAAGATGACCACGTGCGAGGCACGTGTTTCCTCTCGGCCAATCACATGCTGCCACGTAGCAGCTCCAGGGAAAAGAAAGAAAAATTTTTGCCGAGCGCACGCGGGGGGGATTTGAACTCGAGACCTCTGGCTTCCCACACGTTCCCAGGCGCACACACGAGCCAACTGAGCTGGCCCAATTTCCCAGTTTTATTTACATTGCAAATTGTATATATGCGATGCAATTTTTCCATTTTTTTGCATTTAAAAAATTTGTAAAAATTATTTAATCCTTATTATTGCTATTTCTGAAATTATTTCTCAAAATTGATGTATTTTCCTATTTATTTTTATTTTTTGAATATTTTTATTATTTTTGCTAAATTAGAGACAAATTGGAAAAAATTGGGAAGAATTGGAAATTGATTATTATTAATCGTTTTTTGATCCTTAGGGCAAAAATGAGGTGTTTACAATTATAGCTACAAGTTATCAAGAAAAAAAAATTTATAATAAAATTTATGGTCATCTTTTGATCATTACTAGCATCAATTCTAAGTTTTATGCACACAAAATCAACTCTGTGAAAAGTGTTTTTATGATTATCTAATACTTCATGCTAATCCACTAACCTATGAAACTATCCCATCTTGGGTTACAACTGTTTTCATTGATCAATGACAATACTGACAAGTAAAATGGTTGAAACTAACCACTTAATTGAATTAACTTTATTGGAAATAAAATAAGAGAATGGGTGCTAGGTGTAGACATCCTATTTTTACCCCTATCTAGATTTGTTAAAAATAAAAATAAAATAAAAATAAAAGCCTGGTTTATGAGATAATAAAAATTTAATAAAAATAATAAAATAAAATAAATAATAAGAAAAAATAAAGTTTTTAACTAATAAGAAAATTAAAAAAATAAAAAATAACAAAATATGAATATTTTCAACAAAAGTAAGGAGATATGAGTCTTTAAATTAAACTCAAGAATCTCAAAATAAGAAAAATCAATCAAGACAGTTTGTTGGAATGCAAATTGATTGCAATAAGAAACTAAGAAAAGGGTAGGCTTAACTGGTCCATGTTGGCGCCCGGGTGCGTGTGAGGGAGACTTGGGTTACAGGTTCGAATTGTGTAGAGGGCACTTTGTGCTGTTTTTACTTTTTCTTTTTCCACCACATCCCCCTAGCTTCCACGTGTTAGCACGTTATTGGCTGAAGGAAGCACACACAAGGCATGTGATCTTCTTCCTCAAATAGACATCGGAGCTTGCAGAGGGGGAATAGAGGTGGATTTGAGTAAATATACTTGAAACAAACCCATTCCTTAACATAATCCCATCAAATTCACACTGGAAACAAAGATTAACATCAATCTTTAACTAAAATTGGATTAAATCAAATCAGGGGGGGTACATTATACGTGTTGATCCAAAAGCCGATTCATTGCAATCTAATCTCCTCCAAGCTTGTTAATGGTGCCTATAAAAACTATAGAAGCACCAGAAACCAAAGGAGGCTGAAAAATCACCAAAAACCATCACTATAAGTAGTACTTCCAAAAGCTCCATTCGAGAACCATTTTCTCATCACCGACTGCTGTTCTCGCCACCCGAAACACCACACACATACACACACACACCCCACCAAACACCTGCATTTAAGTAGAATTTGACTCCTAGCAACCCCTATAGTTAGAAAAACCACCCCTTTGATTTGATAGTACTCCAAAAACCACCAATCATAGACACCCACAATCACCACTCTTGGCCACTCCTTGGAACACCACCTTAGGCTCTCATTCAGGTGAAAACAGTCCTAAATTCGGAATCTATACCCTCGAAAACTTGAGGAACCACTCCTCAACTATCTTCAACGATGATCGAAGTGCCCCAAATGACAAGTCATAGCCTCAGTGCCCATCGCGACTCGCACTCGTGATCTAACTCGTTATTCAGACTGTAACCCAAGCTAACTCGCGCTTGATCTGAGCCCCTCTTACACATCTAGCTCATGGTATTTTATTTTATTTTATTTTTATTCCTTTTCAATGCTTGTGTTATTTTATTCTATTTCTTTTTTTAGCATAATTGATCCTTAGTATAAAAATTAAAAAAAAAATTAGAGTACCCCATCAAGTTATCGTGGTGTATACCATCACCCAATGACAAAAAATAAAAATCTAAAAAATTAATTAAATAAAAGTCTTTTTAAAAAAATAAAATAAGAAGTCTTTAATATAAGTCAGGGTATTAGAATTTAAAATGAAAATAAAAATAATAAAATAAATAAATTTTTTTCGTATAAGCTAGGATCTTAGAAATAAAAAATAAACAAAAAATAAAAAATTTAGAAAATCAAAATAAATAAGTATAAATATTTAGTATAAATAAAATTTTAGAAAAAGATCAATAAAAAGTGAAAATGATAAAAACACAAAAATAAATTTTTTTTAAGTACAAAGTTTTTAATTAATTGTTTTTAGGAATAGTATGAAATGGGAATAAAGAAAAAAAATATATAAAAAAAAAACTTTCTATTAAAATCTAGCATTTTAGGGTTTTATCATTTAGAAATTTTCTAAACAAAAATTTAATATGATGTTTTTCCTAAACTTAGTTTATCTTAGATTTTTCAAAAATAATCATTTAATAATCTAGGCCATCTAGGTATTTTCTTAATAAAAAATAATATGATTAAATAACGTAAACCCAATATTTTTCATTAAATAAAATTGATCAATAAACTAAAATTTTTATTAAAAAATAAAGAAAAACCATTTAGGTTTTAATATGTTAGCCCTCGAATCTAGTATTTCTGGTTAAAATATTTTTCTAAAATATTTTTTAGAAAAAATCACAGACTAGTAGTTAGCTAAAGTTAATCCACCCAATTAACCTTAACTTATTTTTCAACTTAGGCTGGTGGCAACTCCTTTTAAAAATTAATTTGTCTTAATTTAGTCAAGTAATCTATATTGAAGGGGTAGAATTTAGTATAGATTAAAATTAAGAAAAATGATTAAAAACTAGACTTAACACTAGGTATTCCAATCCATAAGAAAACCCATGTTAAAAAAAAATTACTTGGCTAAATTAATCACTTACCTCTCAACTTTTGTGAAAAAGTTTCAAAAATCACTTTCACTTATTTGGCTATTAATATGGTTGCTTCAAGTGTTGAATTACTTAAAAAATTCACAAAAAAAACTATAAACATAACTTCTTTAAATTTCAAAAACCCATTAACTAATATAGTTTATATCAAAATACTACCCATGAAAACTTGATACTTAATATACTAAACATACCTAAAAAAAAAAAGAAAAAACCTTAAGTGTACTATTGATAATTTTTTTTCAAGAATAGTAATTCAATGCATAAACTAGATGATGGCAATGGGAGCACTAAGCTTGAATGATAATAACTACTTTGATCAACCAAAAAATGGGTTAATTTGAGCCAGATTCGACCAATTTAAGCTGATTAGAAGTTAAATGCAAACTAGGTTTTAGCCACCTTCATGTAGTAATTATAATGGCTAAAATTATTGAGGTTTAATGCAAATGAGGTATTTATACAAAAAAGGAATGCCATATGGCATCCATGTTAGCATTTTATTTTTAATTTCTTTTACTACTATATGAGAACTTCAATCAAATCTTATTGAGTGAGATTTAATCAAAACCTTGAAGTTAGTCTGTTATATAGGGTCAAGGATAAAAAAGTGAATAAGGGAAGCAAAGGTTCTATTGGATGAAGTAAGGTCGTCTACATCTTCCCACTTTAATAGAATATCACCCTGCAATATTTGACATGAGTCCTCTCCAAATTATAAGGGACTCCTCTTAGTGGCATGAGATTTGGCTCTTATCAAGCGAGGTTAAATTCTCACTTAATGTTAAAGTAATGATGTGATTTGAGATGACAACTTCTAATGAGATGAATTAGAAAGGGATAGGAGAGGAGGAATAGACAACTTGATAGTCGATTTCGTTTATTAGACTCTTCCGTTTTATGTTGAAAGTGAGAGTTGAAGGGTGCTTATAATTTTTTATAAGATTAGCCAAGTATTTTTGGAATCTTTCATGGACTTCTAGAATATATAAGTCAAAGCCTAGTAGTTTGTGGATGATTTTACTACATGTATAAGCCTGCTGTGAAAGGTCAAAACTAGTAAGGCAAGCTTTGACAGTCTTGAGCCTATTAAACTAAGACTCTATAACTCATCTCAAGATTTGAGCTTGATTATTTGGACCATCACTAATCCAAATATTTACTCCAAGTTATTATTAGGTGTAGTCCAATTTTATATAAATATACTTTAGCCCTCTATAAAGTTTAACAAGAGAAAGCCAAGAATAGGAGAAGAAGAATTATATTCTTTTACACGATAAGTTATAGATGAGCTCTCATAAGCTTATATGACAACTATCAACAAGCAAAAATAGCTCTTTTCATGTATTGGTAGATTAAAACTAGCATAGGTGGGGTGGGCCAATGCCAAAATAATGCTTACATGGTAACAACCAACCATAACCAGCTGGTTGAGTGCTTGTAAGAGAGCCACATGGTGAAGTAACACAACACCGATCATGGAAAGCATCATGGTAGGGTTTTAGAGATTCCATGGGCCCAAAATCATGAAATTGATGGAGGATTAAGAGAAACTAATGGGCCATTTAAAAAGGGATGTGTTGTTATTTAGTATTGAATTATGGTCGATTTCACAACTTCATTTTTTAAAATGGAGACTTCAAACTTGTTTGTCTTGAGCATTATTGTTTAGGGTTTTGGGATAGGGTTTATAAGGTGTATATATAATAGTGCCAATTTAGGGATGCAAGATTTTCCTCAGAGGGACCAGTAGGGTTTGTTTGTACCACATGGATTTACACCCATGTGCAGCATGTGTGTACGAAGGAGACAAGTTACGGCTTATTGATAGTGATGTTATACAATTCTTCCTAGCACAATATGCTAGGCTATGACACAATAAATCCAGCACCGCTCTCTTTGAATTGATGTTGATAGATCTCATCTTAGCTAACTTAAGAGAAAGGAAAACAGTGAACTTATTGAAAAAAGTATTTTATTTTTTTTACTTTTATTTTTATCTATTTATTGTTTATTTATGTATGGTATTGTTCTTCTAATTTGATCCTAAAAAACATTGATGTTTAATGAAATTAAAAAGTAGAAACATAGTTTTTATCTCGATGTATCCTTATTAACTTAAAAAGTTAAAATTGATTATTAAAAAAAAATGGAGATAACAACTTCTAATCAAGTGGTGATTCTCATATGAATTACTTTGTAGTTACATTTCAATCTTATATGCTTTTTGAAGGGAAAAAGTCTTTTATTTAGGTTCTTACATCCATATTGCAAAGGATTTGATTTCTACGATTCAAACTATCATATTTTCTGTTCCTTCCATTTTCAAGTGCCAAAACAACCTTAGACGACATATTAACGTTAAATCAAATAAGGGGAAGTGGCACTTGCAGATGTTCTGATAGCAAGCAGTTGCGCACTGAAAAAGTTGAACTAAAGGCAGTTCAAAATCTACTTTTATACATCGCCACCATTATTTATGAAAAATTTTCAGTAGTTATTTCCAAATTGTATGCGTGACAAATTTTATGACGGAGGTCAGGTTGTGGAGATTGTTATGATTTACAAAAGTATTTGGAGATTAAACTTTGAAATATTTAAAGCGTTTCGGATTAGACTTACTTAAAGGCTTTGAATCCATAAGCTCATTACTATATCTATCTACTAAAGCTATCTTACACAAATTTTTTACTATTTTTTTTTCTTGAAGATTCACGACTTGCTTATTTAAATGTAATAATATGGAAATAGAATTATTATTATGTAGATAATATTTATTCCCTTATTTACTTGATATTTGACCGAGAAATGACTATTGAAAAGGGATTTCTATTCCTTTTCCATAGGAAATAACTATTAGGTGATATTAGCTATTCATTCTAAACTGAAAATAAATCTTACAGGTATATGACCATTTTACTTTTATCAAGATCGTATCAATACCACTAGCACCACTACTACCACCACTTGAGCTTGATTTTAGGTTTTTAGCCTACTATCAACCTAAGCCTAATTCTTTGGGCCCTAAGCTTAGGTAGTTAGGTTTATGGATTCACTAATTCTTAACCTTTCTTTAGAAACTCTCTGCTAAAATTCAAAAGGAATCTATAGAGATCCATCAATATGATGACTCATCTTAGCCATTAACCCTCAGTTCTATCTGAATGACATTGTTAATAACCAAACTCTAGATATTCAAGAGCTCATCCTCATTTAAAAATTAAGACATTTATAGAAGTTGTGTCATATTATCAAATTGCTATTCAAAAGATCAAACAAGACTCAAAATAAAGAACACTTTACTTCTTCTAAAAATAGCAAAGTCAATGCTATATAGTTTCCCTACTTGTCACATGTGTATTTGAGCTCCCTATTTCTCCTCCTATGCATATCTCTCAAAGCTATTTCTATTGTTATTTCACGTCACTCTTTTGAGGACATATAAAATGTAGGATTCATGCTACATGCATGTAACCACTATAACTGCATCTAAGCCAAAGCACCACCACCATTGTGTTAAAATTGTGACTACCACATCTACACCACCAGCAACTATGCACCATTAATATCACCATTAACATTGTTGTCACCAATACCTCTACAATCGTACCATTACCATAAGCATGAATACCAATACTAATGTTGCCAACACCTACAATTACTGTAGCCCCTACACTACCACCACCACCATTATTATTATTGCTATCGCTATTGCCGCAATGATAAGTCATTATTGCCATGTCACTATCATTGCACTACTATCATTATTGCACCACCACCTTGCCTACCACTAGGACCACCTTATTATCTCTAAAACCACTTTGCGAACATTACTACCACCATAGTACTGGTAGTGGGAATGGTTCATTAGTAATGGTGACCTTGTAGTTTAGGTTATTCAATGATGGTGGAGCTGGTGGTAGGCAATTGTGGTTGTGGTGAGCAAAGGGTGGTAGCTATGGTGGTGCTATTATTGGTGGTAGGAAGTGGTAGTAGTGGTCATGGGATGGAGTTAACGCAATAATGTTGATACATGGTAGTAACAGTGATAGTGGAGACAATAGTGGTGCTTTTCATTAGATAGAGATATATTAGTACTTTCATCATATTTCTAACTCAACAATAAAATATAATAATATGAAGTAAATAACGTAAAAGTTATTCATTTGTAAGAGATTTATAGAAAGTAAAGATTAAAATATATATTAATTGACTATTAGAGTTAATAATTATTTCTAAGGAATAGTTTTTCTATATCCATCTATTTTTTATTCATTAAAATAAATGGACTCTTAACTTAACTAGTTGTATATCAATGGAGTTTTCTTATGGAAATTTTCTTTTTTACTCATTTCTTCTTATATGGAATTTTGTTATAGTTATTATAAGAGAAAAAGTGTAAGATTAGTTATTATCTATTTGACTACTTTCCTATTTGAACTCTAATATTTTCTTCCTATGTAAGTCATCGATATTATATAATAAAATAACAATAATTGAAAAAAAATTAAAAATAATAAAACTAATAAGCACGACTAACCATCCTAAGGTTAATAATGTTGCTCACCATCGCCACCAAAATGCTAATAGGTGTACAATCCATTTATAGATGTGGATTGTAACTTGTGTACAACCACCCGAAGGTCGGCAAGCAACCGGCCATTGCTGCACACAACGCCTTCCAGATCGTGGCTTCTTGTGGATGAGACAGCCATGATGGCTCCCACTTGGCTAGGTTTTTGTTTTAAAATTTTCTTCTTTTCCTAATTTTTTTTTATTTTCTATTATATAATTTAATTAAATATATTTAATAATTAATTTTTGCTAAATTAATTGATGAGAGAAAACATGTATCACCTTTTAGTAGGATATTTCACAAAATTAACTAAATGGGTTGTTTCATCCGTTTGCAAAGAGGCTGGGGAGCAAAATTAGACAACTAGCCAAACTTTCATTGTTATTTGGAAAAAAAAAAAAGAAAAAGAAAGAAAAAACCAAACCTCCATCGTTAATTAATAAGGAACATAACATGTTGCAGAAAATTATTAGAATAAATTGCATATTGAAAACTTATTTTTAAGTCTTAATTATATTTTTTGGATAAAAATGTTTATTTTTTAGTATAAATATTTAAAAGTTGATAACAAATTATCAACTTTTTAAAAAAAATATAAATGTTTACATTTTAATACAAATATTTAAAAGTTAATAATAACATACCATTCCATTGTTCCACATTAATTAATCATTGTAATCATTCTGAAAATTCTTTTATAAATTCGACACAATTTTTACAAATTTGTTGACCTTCAATCAGGACTTCACTTCCATCACTATCATACTGATTTACAGATTTGGTGTTCTCCAGATCACCCTTTGCATTTTGGTTCCTTTGTTGAAGAATAACCAAATAATATCATTCAAATGAAAAGTATGTTCAGAACTTGCACCTATAATGTGCGTGCTAATATATATATTACAATGGAATAGCTAAATAAAAATAATTAAAAAAAAAACCTGATAGTTATTCTTAAAATTATATTGGTGGAATGATAAGGGTGTAAGTAGAATGTTTTAATACTTGTTACACATGAATGCTTTAGAATGAAATAGATTAAAATCAAATGTAAAATGTTAAATCTACTTCTATGTTTGAAAATATTTATAGAATCGTTAATTCTATTACTGTATTATCTTTGGTTATAACATGTTTAAAATGGAGTTGAATGTGTATATTAGGGGTGGACAAAAAAAAAACCAAATTAAACCAATTCATAAACTGAACAAAACTAAACCGAAAATAGGGTTGTTTTGGAAGGCTAAACTAAACCTAACTGAAATGTATATATATTTAACTTTTATTATCCTAATTTATAAATTATATATATAAGTTGACTCAAAATCAATATTATATGCTAGCATTATAAATAAAATTAGTTATTAATACATATTCAAAATTTCTTAATCATATAAATATTGATTTCATTAACTTTTTATATGATATTAATACTTATTGTTATTAAATGAATTTAGTACTTTTTATATGGGATTACATGTTATGCAAATATAGTTTCCTAAATTACAAAATATGGTTAATCCATAAACCAAATTGAGCCAAACTAAAATTCTATGGTTTAGGAAAATTCCTAATCCAAACCATACAATTTGGTTTTATAATAATAAAAAGCCAAACCTATATTTATAGTTTAGCTTAGTTTGAAGGAAAAACCAAATCAAAACGAACCAAGCCTTCCCCTAGTGAATATAGTGTATTTATCAAAAATAACATTAATTTATAGATGTAATAATATTAAAGAGAGGGAAGAGAACTGTGATTTTACTTCTTTAAGGGCAGAATTGAGTTCCCCTTTAAAATTGAAATCATCGATTCTAAGTACTTATCATTCCAACTTCTTAAAACACTTTTGGCATGTTTGCGTATGTATAAGTGAATCTGAAATGGAATCATAATTTTGAGTTTTTTCTCAGTTTCCTACATTTGAATGCACTTTTAAAAGTTCAGAATCACGATTTTTTTAGAATCGTCAATCTCATTTTCAAGAGAGAATTCGATTCTACCTTCAGAAAAGCAAAATCACAATTCCATTTCAGTCTCTTTAACGATTATTAATTAAAATTACTTATTTAATCTTTAATTTTACTATTATATTTAATAATTAAGAATGTTTTTGAAAAAATTATTTTATATGTGTTCCATTCCATATACGTTTCAAACACGAAAATAAATTTATCATTCTAATTACGATTCCATTTCAATTTATTTCAATCTATTTTATTTCATATTATTTCTATGTACTAAACATCATATATAAAAATAATAATAAAATTCAAAATTACAATTATATTCCATTCCATTGCAGTACCCCAATCATGCTATTGTGATAACAAATCTTGTACATCATTCATTTATTATATTTATAAACATATCTTTAATGTCTCACGCGTAGTATGCATCTATTCATATGTGATAATGTGGGACCTTTGAGTTCTTTATCTTTTCTGCATGGTGATGCAGCGTAGACGCAGCATCATTTTATTTTTCTTGAGTATAAACAAAACGTAAAATAAAAGTCCAATTGGCATTTTTAAATTATTAAATAATTTCAACATCATTATTAAGCGCAGGAGGACGGGACAATTATTACATTATTCGAAATCCATCAAAGACCTACTTTAGATATTTAGAAATTCCATATCCGACCAACATATTAGGTTACGATTGTCTGGAGCTTCTAGTTATAATGATTTTGAAACAACGTAATAATTTCTTGAACATATTTCGCATTTAGTTTTGTTAATTAGGATCTTGAAAAACTTATTAAGTTTACCTTATAAGAAAAATGCAATTTTCACATCACCACAACACGTTTTATGACTAGAATGAGTACATTAGAAAATTGAGTCCCCTTAATGAGCATCCAAGGCTAAATTATAATAAACCTTTTATTTTTATCGAAGTTAATTGTATATTTTCTTAAGTAAATGAAATAATTAAAAAATGGATAAATTTCACCTTACGTACCTATACTTCCAACCTTTTGACACTTTACATGCTGTGTTTTGTAACTAATTGTCATTGCTAATCAAGGAATATGTGTTAACTTTTAGTTAATCCATGATATAAAATAACATTGTTATATTTAATTAAATAATATAATAAAAATAATAGTAAATTAAAAAAAAAAGAAGAAAAAAGAAAAAAGAAATTTGCAAAAGAAGAAAAATAAGTCCTTGGCCGGTTACCCCAAAGCTAAGAGCTATGTGTCGAAACATAATATTAATAGTAGTATCATTGTTATCTCAAATTTAAACAATAAATCAAGTAATAAATTAGCCAATATATACACTATTAGTGAACAACTTAAATATTTCAAGGGTTTATCATCTAAACATATGCAATGTTAAAGATTAGACCAAATAGATTAAACCGGATCATACCAAATATAGCTTTAACACTATAGAATAAACCCTATGTTTTACAGATTGCACTTAAGCTCAAACCCTAAGACAAGAACACAGTAAAGTTGCACGGGAAGTACAAGCCCGGATGTAAAACAAAACGATATTCATAAGGTATGAAACCAAATCAAATCATGTCTACCCACTTAACAAGTTAAGTTAAAAAGTCAAGACAGCTTGATCCAAACAGAGACTCATGAGCTAATAAGTTTGACACGACACGACCTTAAGCTAACGGATTATACTTGAGAGTCAGACATGTGAGAAAAGATTCCATCATTAGGGTAGATTATATGTTAAACATCCATGCAGAATGTATAAATATTAATTAAATTATACGTTATATGTTTGGAATCGTTTTTGGAAGGAATGTTATGATCCGGTTATACAATACAATATGTAATCGACATAATTTTTTTTTTTTTTAATTTTTTGTATTTTATTTTATTTTAAATGAAAGGTTGGAGACGGAATGACTCAGCTGTTGGCTGTTGGTGAGGGAGAGGGTTGTACAATGGCAAAGGCGGCAGGCAGGCAATGGCTTGCAGCTGGGACTCACCACCTGAGCAATACCTGGAATAATTCATGAGATGTGGACCCCACCTTATTCTTCATTTCAATAATATTACAATTTCGATATTACCCCCTCTCTCTCTCTCTCTTTCTCTCTCTAAATCATTGATGAGTAGTGTAAACGTGTGTGATTTCATGGCGGAGTCATCAGTGATTAAAAACGCACCGTCGTATTTATACTCAAATCCACTAGTACACTATTCCATCTTTTTATAGCCCACAAGAAAATCTTCTTTCATTTACAATTCCCAAAATAAATAAATAAAACAAACAAATATTAATGGGTGCATGAAAAGCTAAAAGAAGAATTATTTTTAATTTAATAACTCAATTCATCATTTTGATAAAATTAGTTTAATCTTTAATTCTATTCTTAATTTATTAATTCTATTAATATGATGGCTGGTATTTAATATTTCTATGTATTTTAATTTTAAAAAGTATAAAATCTAATGAAAATATTAACGGATGCATCAAACCTCCCATAATTAGGTATCCATAAGCACTGTTGACAATAATAATAATGATTTATGAAAATTATATAAGATATAAATTTAAGCAAAATAATAAATACATCTTCAATGTAGAGAAAATGCTCCAAGGAGTTCTAATAAATCTTTTTCCTAATAGAATTTTGCTTATACCACATTGTGAACAGCCCATCTAACAAATTCAATTCAATGTGGCTCCACAAATCCCCAATTCAAGTTTACACTATGTTTTCGTTTTTTTTTTTTTTTAAAGAATGGAAATCGACAAAAATGGGTTCAATAAAGGAGAAGCAAGTGGAAAAGAATGAAATATAATATTTACTTAATGATGGGAAATAAAAGAAGAAAAATGAGGGAGACGGAGACAAATATTTTCATTTATAATTTGGCTGGTTATACAAAAAAAAAAGTAGAGTTAATATTTAATAAAATTACTTTCATTATACTTTAATGAAAATTGTGATAAGAGGCTATTTTACAATTGTCTCCTCATTGATTCATTTTCACTCTTTGCTTAATTTACTAAACATGGTATTTCCTTTCATTTTTGCTATTTTCTTCTTTTTTTTTTCAACCTAAGCTATATTGTTTATATTTTGAATATTATAATCTTGTAGTGAGCAAACACTAAATTCAAATATTAACATACATCAAACAATAGTTAATTAGTTACCTTTTATGACATCATTAAGTTAATTACTTACCCACTTCGAAACACATTTGGAAATTGAACAATAATTGAAATTCACACTTTATATTAATCTTTTTTAAACGACTATCTGTATGATTCATCATTTGGGGTAGGTGGTATTGATAGCGCATCATTCCTTTAATTAGCCCAAAAATAATTTATAATCATTTTCTACTGATAAGTTTTTCCTTTTTTTTTTCTTTTAATGGAGAGAGAAGACGAAATATGAAAAAAAAAAAAAAAGATATGAGTATTTAGCTTGAAAATATTATAGTTGTCCCTTGTGTTTCTTTTAAAACTTTTTAAAAGTGAATAATAATAATAAATAATAGGATATCTGTCTTTAACTAAAAATTAATTTGCATGGCTTTTGTCTAAATTTTTTCAAATAAATCTGATAGAAAAATAAAACTTTACTTGTATTAGCAGTATAGATATTAGATTGAGAGTAAGATGGTCCAATAATATTAAAAAAAAAAATTGTCTCACTTCTATTATTATACCTTCTGATTTGAATACAAGGTATTTCTTTTTTAATCATGAACTTAAGTTTTATTGTACATTATCAGCAAATGTAGTTAATTATGTGTTCAATCTAATTAATTTATGGAAGGCTGGAATTTCTCCACTCATTCATGTTTTAATTAATTAGATGCTGTTACATATTTAATATATATATATATATAAATGATAATTACATTACTACCTTCTTATGTAACAATATATAATTGGACAAAATATGAATGTGGAACACTATTTATGGTTAAGGAGATTTAGTCCTTTATGAAAAATCAAATTGAGCAAAGGCATGAATTTGACAATATGAAAATGAAGTACACATTTACCCAAAAAAAAAAAGGTCCACATTTCAACAAAATCTAATAACAACAAAAGTGCCATGATTCACGCAATGCAATCTTCTTCTTCTTCTTCTTCCTTTCAATTATATTAATTAATCACACACAAAGAGATTGGATAACAAGTTCAACCCAAATTCACAAGAAAAAAAATTAAAAAAAAAGAAAAAGAAAAAGAAAGAAAAACCAAAGTTTCACGTGTGTACACAACAAGCTACAAACCGGTGTAGTAGGGGAAAAAATCATTAATTATATAATAACGTAATAATATTATAGCGATACAATATCTACGATTGATTATGACCGGCGTCTTCATGACCATGCCGGTCATCACCAAGTTGATGAGAATGGGACCCACTTGCCTGAGACTCCGAAACACCTCCAGCGACGGCCCTATAGCCACCAATCCCTGGAAACATAGTCAGGTTCCCATCACTCATCCCTCCAACACCGCCGCCACTAACGGCAGGGCTCAATTGCTGACTCGGCACGAGCGCCACCGGTGCCGAGAAATTCATGAAATGCAACCCACTAGACATAGTCCACATCGGTTGCTCACCACTCACGACCTGGTGGTGGTGGTGGCTGTTTGAATTAGAATTATTAGAATTGGCCAACATCCAGAAATTCGCTGGTATCTGGCCATGAGTCGCCGGCAAAGCTCCGGCGACGCTCGACTGCAAAAAATACCCGGTACCCATTTGAGGTAGCGAGAATTCCTGTTCGGTTCTTCGTTTTCGAGCCATGCTATCATCGTTATCACCCAATTCAAGCGTATTCTCTCGCAATTCTTGCTTTGCCTGTAAACTGTTCGACAGAATGCCTGAATGAAGATTCAACATCGAATGTGGATTTTCGGGAGATAATCCAATTCCAGGTAAGAAATTTCTCTTCTGGGGTAGTGTGAAATTGGGATTATAATATTGAGCCGATCTCAGTTGCGATGGAATCGACATGGAGGACCCGGAGCTACGAAGGGAGATATTAAGTGAAGTGAAATTAGCAGGAATTGTGCCTGTTCCAGTCGCTGCAATAACCGCGGGCTCAGCTTGTTGGAGCAACCACTCAATAGTTTCTCCATCGGACTTATGCCCTAGCTCGCGCGTGAGTTGAAATACACGCGCTGCACAAAGTGCTGGCATTCGGATTCGCCTACCTCGACCATCTACTTTAGTGTGTCGGTCTTTTGTGGATGTTCTCTTTGGTGGCGGTTTTTTAGCTGACGTATCAGTAGTTGTGACTTGGAGAGATGAGGAAGCGCTGTTGCTACTGCTGCTGCTGCTATTACTAATTGCAAATGAAGAAGGGTAATTAGAAATTGAAGATGTAGTTGCTTCATCATCTTTTCTGTCTAGTAATTGGAATGGGAAATTAGGCCTGTGTTGGAACTGATCTTGGTTGCTTCTTCCTTCGTCCATGATCTTCACATGAAAAAAAAAAGGAAAAGAAAAAGAAAAAAGGAATACGTGTGTATATTTTGATGTAACCTAGCTGGTTTTTCCTAGTAAAGTTTGCTCCTTAAAAAACTAAATGTATCAAGGACCCCTCAGTTTTAGTTTCATGTGGGTCTTCTTATACCGTCTTTGTTGGGCAGTTTTTAGTGATTGAGTTTGAGAGGGGAGTTGTTGAAAGAGGAAGGAGCTTGGGGCTTGGGATATTTGAGGAACAGTGATAGTGAGTGGGGATTAGTACTATTACAAGGGCTTTGAAAAGCAATGATTTTTTGGGGAAAAGAAGTTGCTTTAGGACCTTATTTGCTCAGAGCTTTTGGTTTGTATTTATTTTTGTTGAATAGGGAGAATAATGGTTTTAGATTTATCTTTTTGAACAGGGTTCGAGTCTTCACCATTTTGTGCGTTGTATTATTATAATTAATTTTGATTCCTTAATCAAGTATCAGCAGCTGAATTAAAATGGAAATTGAGAGTACCAATTTGGTGCAATTTTGCACCCCGTCTCTTATTCCATGGTTTCATTTTGAATTCTGTAGAAGTAATAGTCACCTGCTAGAGTCATAGTTTAAAATTGCAGAAATGGCATTTTCAAAAAGTTTGGTAAATAAAAGCTGAAAATGTGAAAATTGTGGTATCACAAACTTTTTGATAATACAATTACACCCTTAAAAAATGTTGATGCTGCAGATTTCTCTTTCAATAATATTAAGTCGGTCTTTTCTTCATAAATACACTTGAGTCACCACAGGATTTTTTTTTTTCCCTTGATTAATTTGAGTATTTTGATTATCAATGTGGGCCAATTCAAATGATAAATGATCTCAAAGAAAAGATTACAATTTAAGGGCAGATACAAAACCATGGCTCTAGTGTTAAACTTACTATATTTAAGTTAATATTAGAATTATTTATGTGTATCTAATATAGATAAGTGAGTGTACTAATAATATTTTCTAATACTTGATAAGAAAAAAACTTTATTTGTTTTTTTTTTAAGGAAATGATAAGGATATTTGGAACATTTCATAAGAAGTTAAAAGAATAAATTTTTTACCTTTTCATTGTAGCATATATATAATATTGAAATTTACCCATCAATTTATAAAAAAATAAAATTAATACATATAAATAAATTAATAATTACAAGTAAAGTGGAAAAAGAAAAATGATATATATAGGTATTCTTTGATTTTTTTTTTAATGATAACTCTACAAGATTTTATCATTAGTAATACTACAAAAATGATCAATCATCAATTGTTCATTAATCTACATTTATTTTTATAATATTAATTGTAAGAAAAGTACATCAATTTATTTTATTATTATTATTATTTACTTCTATTTTATGTAATAAGACCAAAGTATTTATAGTATTGGTAATATAATTATTATTTATGGTGTATTGTTGGTAAACAAATAACAATTAAGAGAATATATTTAGTTAACTGTATTTTTGTAATAAGAAAAATTTAATGTAATTATTTATTGTAAAGAAAAAAATTTGAAGAGAATGTCCTAAGCAAGATAAAAATAAATGCAACATGAAAAAAAAAAGGTAAAACAACATTCATGAGAATTAAACCTATAACCTTTTATTTATAAATTCATGTAGTTACCACTTTATTATTACTAGTACTTTCTTATGTTTTGCTTTTAAAATTTATTATATGTACTTTCTCATTTATTAATAAATTTTCATAATTAATTTCTTTGAACACCACTCTCCCCCTTACCAATCCCCACATTGCGCAACAAATTTGCCCCTATTACAATTATATATTGATGTAAAAAAATTAACTTGGTAATACATCAAAAAAAAAATTTTAGGATGCCAAATTTTTTTTAAGGATGTAAGTGTGTTATTTGGAAATTTAAGATGTTATGGGACGCAAGGAAAACAAAGGGAAGTGGATCATATTGAAAGCTAAGATAAAAATTTTAAATTTGATCAAGTTAGTGATAAGAATCGTTCAAATCAAGGAGTTAGTACCTTCAAATTGAAAATAATACCACATTTAGGTAGTAGCTCTTTAGATGAGTTTCTAGATTGGTTTATAAGGTAGAAAAAGTTTTTTACTTCTATGACTATAACGCATGCACTAAGGTGCATCTAGATGCCTTAGAAATCACAAGGCACATGAGTCTATATTGAAAGAATCTAAAATACCAAGGGCATGATGAGGAAAGGGGAAAGACTACATGTAATGTTACAAAATGATTGTTGAAGTGAGGATTTCTTTAGATTATTATTAGTAAAAGCTTTTCTTGAAAGTGTTGAGGCTAGGTAGTTTAGGAGTGGAGGATTACAAAAGTAGCTTGAAATGTTCATGACAAGATGTGAGGTTAATGATTTTAAAGAATAGAAAATAGCTAGGTTCATTACAATAATGAAATAAGAAATATCCGGTTTTAAGTTACAATTTGATGAAAGTTTAGATAATGTGATTAAGCTAGCTATAAAGGTTAAGAAACATAGGCAAGGAGGTCGAATCCAAATGCTAGGTGTTTTGCTAACACTGGAGAATCACTATGAGCTTAAAGAGAGAGGGACACAAAGATGATGACTAACTTGGTAATTATGAGCATGATAGGATAGGCATGAGATGCTTTGAGGAAGGTGACAACAATAGGTAGAAAACTCCTCCTACACTTAATATGTAGGTGTTAGAAAGGCACACTAAAAAGAAATTTGGCAAAGTCAAATGTTATAAATGTTTGGGATTTGACCAAATAGCATCACAATGTCCCCAATCACAAGGTAATGGTTGCTAGAGCAAATTTTGACAATTAGAATAAGTATTTAAGAAGAGTTATAAGAGAAATTAGTAGATATAGAAGCCAAAGTTAGAGCATTTGATGAGGTTTGGGATAGGATCAAATAAGAAGATGTGGGAAACACTCGAATGCTCTTGTTATTAGAAGGAACTTGACTCCATAATAATGAGAAAGGTAATGAGTAGAAAACTTATTTCAAACTAAAAGCCAAGTGCAATGAAGGTTTGTTTATTGATTGTTGATAGTGATAGTTCCACCAACTTAGCCTCTAAATCATTTATTCATCCTCTTTAGAACCGAAGACTATGTCACATCCAAGCCTATACAACTTATATTGGCTAATAGGTGAATGAGATTGTCTATAGTCTACTTGTAATTTCATTATTTTAAGTTATTATCATCATTTTTAACATTTTCTATCAATTTAAAAAAAATATTAATATTCTCTCTACTAAACATTACCCTCGACAACATTAAGCAAAATTTCAATGACTTATTTGACTTGCTCATACAAATATAGACTTAAATGACTTACTTAAAATATAGAGTATTTAACTGTACATTGATGCACAAACACACACACACACACACACACATATATATAACTTCTAAATTTCAATGCATCTTTTTCCCTTTAAAATAGTTACAATTTAAAAAAAATTAGACTTTTTAAGTTTGAAGATAAGAGAATGTTCATTTATTTAGTAACAAATAATATGATTATTTTGTGGTTGTATCTTATTAAAAATTAGATGGTAAGTATTTATTATCATTAGATAAGGGTTTCTATTATACTTTTATATATATAATCATATCCAATTATAATATATATTGTAACTATTGGAAGAAAAAAAATTCAACTTAACCCATTCCCTTGAAAGGTTAGTGTTCATGATATTAAAGCTAGAAACTAACGATGAACTTTCAATGGAATATTAATGCAGTAGTACATTATTTTTCTTAAGTTTCTAGCTAATTCAAAATCCTTAATATGAATTTCCATAATAGAGCACATTAAATTGTCACTTAGAAATGTAGAAGCAGAACCCAAATAGTTTAACAATTGTCAAAATTAAAGTTGCAAATGAGTTGAATTGAGTTGAGCTTTTTAAAACTTAGGCTCAGCTCATTAGAAAAGTTATTAAGCTTAAGCCAAGCCAGGCTTTTACTAAGTTTGAAAATTACAAGTTTGAGCTCAAGTTCATTAAAGAATTTGAAGGTTAAGCTTGGCTCAATTAGATAAACAAGCCCAAGCTAAGTTTGTTTATATAAATGAGCTTAAACTCAAACTCATTTAAATAAACGAGTCTACTTACAAACCTACTTATTAACAATGCAAGTGAGAGCCTACTCATGAGCTTACTAATGAGTCAATTTGTTAGTAATATAAATGAGACACTATTCATAAGCATATTAATGAACTAGCTTGTTAATAATATAAATGAGAATCTACTTATCAACTTGTTTACGAACTTACTCATAAGACTTCTTGCAAACCAACTCATTAATATTATAAACAAACTCATTCGCAAACTGATTCGTTAACAATATAAACGAATCTACTCTTGAACTGGCTCACAAGCTTAAACAAAAACTTAAATTCAACTCATTTAAATAAATGAGCTTTATTTTAAACTCAAATTCAACTCGGTTAAATAAACAAATTTTATTTTAAACTTAAACTCGACTTATTTACTAATCAAGTTTAAGTCTAGCTGAGCTTAAAATGAACTAAGCTCAAATAGCTTGCAAGCAACTCAACTCATTTATAATCCTAATCAAAATGAATTTTTTCTTAAAAAAACAAAAATTATCCTTCTATTGTTTTATCAAATTATATTCCTCAAACCATCTTTTAAAAATAAATAAATGAAAGAATTCTTGCATTATAATCATGTTTTCCTCCCCTTTCTCTCTCTCTCTCTTTTTCCTTCCCCCCCTTCTTTTTTTTCTTTGTTTGTTGTTGCCAACATAATCATGTTTTCCTTAAAAACAAGATTTGTAAAAGAACGAAGGTGATGAAAATAGGGAGTTTCTTTTCGTTGTGGTTGGACAGAGGCTCTACTTCAGAATCCACGTGAGTTGCCCCTCCTTTCTTTCTTTCTTTTCTTTTCTTTTTTTTTTTTTATAATTTTATCATTTCAATCCATAAAGACAATGTCTCTCAATGGTGGTCTAAGGTGGGACCCTTAGAAAGGAAAGGTTACAGAAAATATGGGTCCCATCTCATTCAAGTAATCATTTTGTTTTCAGGAGCTTTGGGATTCCCTTAACCTAGTTGCCTATATAGACCTCTTGATTAGGGTTTCTAGACTTCTTGATTCGCGGTACTTACATTTCCACTATTTAGTGAAGGTCTCCATCTTAAGTAACAATCATAAATATAATACTTTTTTAAAAGTATTTCATAAATATTATATTTAAATTTTTTTAAAAAAAAAATAGGTTATCAAAACATATATAACATCTACTCTTTAGTTCTAAAAAAAAAAATTATTTAGTATAATTTTTTTTTTTACATTGAAAACGTAAACATCATCTATACCTTTAATATAAAAAAAAATTGCACTGAAAGTATGGGTGGCGCCCACACCTTTAATATACATTTTTTTTTATACTAAAGGCTCGGGTGGCGCCTACGGCTTAAAAAAAAATTACATTAAAGGAGCAGACACCACCCGTGCCTTCATCCTTTTTTTTTTTTAACACTGAAATCACATACTAGATCAACGACTTCGCAACGTATTTTAGTAATATGTTTTATAAATACAATATTTACATAATTTTTTAAAAAAAAACAATACTTTAGTATTTATTCCCTCCATCTCAAGTAGGCAAGCTCTTCCATGTATAGTAATTGATACATCATTAGGTGTATATAGTTTTAAAGAGTCGAATTAGATAATACCTTTAATTATTTGTTTGATTTGTAATATAAACACAATATCAGAACTTAATTTAAAAATTATATATTATCAAACAAGTGATATAAGAATCTAATTAATAGATAAAATAATTTTTTAAAAAACTCCTAAAATAATTAAAAAATTAAAAATAAAGAAAGTAATTTTTAAAGTTGAGTTTAAATAAATAATCAAATTTTCAATTGGTTAACAAAAAAAAAAAATTGACTTTATACAAAACGGTTAAAATAATGAAACAAACTTTCAAACGGTTAAAGTAGAAAATCAAATAAAGAGTCATATCACTATCTCATAAATATGCCACTTACCTCAATTTAATGGTGTTATAATGATATCATAAAATCTTTATTTGAATCACTTAATATAATATTAATTTTATAATTTAATTACTTAAAAGTTCAATAGTCTTAAACTTCATTTTAGATATCAATCTCCGCGCTTGTAATTTTCTAATAAAGTAATTCTTTTATTTTCTAAAAGCATGTATACCACACACAATATAAGAAATTATGCTGTACTATACTTGTTATACTATATTGTCACATTCTTGTTATGCTATTCTATATTTTCGCAACCAAATGCTATTGATAAGTCTAAAAAGTTTGATGCAAATAAAAGAAATGTTGTTCTAAATCTACGAACTATATATATAATTGCGAATTAATAAGATATTGAGCAATTTCACACAAACGAAGACAAGCAGATTAATAGAAAAAGAATGATGGTAGGTTCTCGTTCTATGTTAATAGTAAAAATAATGAAATTTATAGGTTGAGGATAGCAGGTTTTCTAAAAGTGATTATTGATAAGACTCTTGTGTTATATTTCTTACAACTTCATTAGATCGGGAACATGATGAGTTTATATTTTAAATCTATACAGTACTCTATTAAAAAAGAATATTTAGATTAAAGAAAGAAAAAAACAGAAAAGAAAAAGAAAAAGTATAGAATTAAATTAGAGTCGTTATATATATTGGATAGGATAAGTGAGTAAGTAGAAGATTTTACGAATATTTAGAAGAAATGAATATTATGTGATTGTAAAAAAAAAAAATTGTATCATTGCTATTATATTATTATAGATTAATATAATTTTATAGTAGTTTTTTACTTTTATTCTTTAGTGTTTTTTTGGTAAATTCTATGGTTCTTTTTTTTTATTTATTTACTTATTATATTTCTTATAATTGTATATTCTCTGATCAATTACTGAAGATCCAAATTAAATCCCGTTTCGAGCCCTTCTAATAATATAATATATCATATCGATCTATAACAATTCCAATCATTTATAGTCCAATGAAATAAAGTATCGGGCTCACTTCAATGAGTGCTAATATTTTAGTCAAATTTTTGCTTTTATATTCATCCAAGAGAACCTGACTAATATGAAGATCTCCAATGTGTCTGAGGTATGTTTCCCAAACTAAGGTCATTTCATCTGTATACTCTACGTAAATTGGGGGAGACTCAAGGCAAATTATCATAATTTTGGTGTCGAGGTCTCAGATATCTCAGAAGACCAAGAAAAGGTTTTCTGGTAATCACTTGCTCCCTTTTAAATACGAGTATTACACATTTTTGGAAGTTTGCCTGGTGATGAGAAAAATAAAAATAAATAAAAGGCTGGTTTTTCCTCTCTCAAGGATCCATAGACCGAATGGATCGATATTCTCAGTAATGGGAGGTATGTAAACTAAATTAAAACAGCTGCGTACCATGAAGGTCTCTGCAATTTTGGTTTGTAGATAACGAGCACAAAATACCTTTTCTTTTAAAGTTTACAAAAATACCTATCAATTCTATACTACTCAATCCTAACTATTGATCATTGGCAAAAGTGACATAGTTTATGTAGAAGGTTAAATTTGCTATTATAAAATATTGAGCTAAACCTATTATTAATTTGGACTTTACTCCTTCAGTTAGGTGACAAGGTGCAAGGAATCCGGTTCATATCTTAGGATCATTCAAGAATAGTTAACTTCGTAAGTTCAAAACAGAGATTGTTAGATTGGTAATTCACTTTCAACCTTTCTTAGACAGTCTTATTTACTCATAAGGATTGCTATTAGCATTAGCCCATTAGTAAACTCACTCAAGATAGCCATGAAATGAGCAAACTCCATCTCATCCATTATTCACCTAAATGATGCAATGAATATTGTCAAACTTAAGAGTCATTCCTCCTCATTTGACACATTACAACAACTTTAAAGATTAGAGAAATGGCATTCTATTGCATAGTCTTTACTCTCAATGACTAACAAGCAATTATAGATCTTAATCACATAAGCTACGGGGTTGCTCCATTATCTATCATATGTGCATTTAAGATACCAAGACTACCTATCCCTCATCCTTATCATACTCTCCAAGTCATCTTGCTAGGTGTCACCTCCATATCACTACTTCGAGGTTATGTATAGCACAAGGCTTGCGTAATGTATATGTGACCACTACAGCTAGATCTTTTCATCTATAGTTTATGATAAGAGTAGTGCAATAACCATGAATACTTAGATGTTACAATTTTGATGTATAGGTGAAATTTATTTAACTAGGTAGCTTTTTTTCCCCCCTAAAATATCTTTTTTAGATGCTAATAATAGTTTTATATTTGAGCAAATGATCATAATTATCAAATACACAATTGTTATGCTGTAAACACTTGCAAGAGAAGAAAACAAAGCTAATGGGGGTGTTGGAGGGTATTCCGACGTAACCACTCTAATATCTAAGTTAGTATAAGCATTTTGAAGGATAATGTGTGTAGAACAATAAAGGGTTTGATTTCGTTATCTTGCGATCTCATCTCCCTATTTATAGGGGATGAGACTAAGTTATTTTTCAAAGGGGGATTAATGTCCCCGAGACCCGCTTCAAGATTGGAATCCTTGACTAAGATTCTTTCTTATTTGTCAAGCAACTTCTTTGCATTCCTTACTTGAACATTTGGCGAAATTCAATTGATCCAACTTTAGGGCTTAGGTCATAGGATAGGTGTAAGCATCCAAGCTATTTTGGTTTGGTCTAACTCTAGGGTAAGTTTAGCCCTAAGCTTAGGTAAGTCGGATAGGGCCTTAAAGGCTTAAGTCTAAAAAGGCTTATTAACGGTATAGAAACAAAGATTAATTAAGGGAAAAGTACATTATTTTTTGTCCTCAACATTTGACCACTTTTTTATTTGAGTTTTCAATCTCTCTCTCTCTTTCTCTTTCTCTCTCTCTCTCTTTGTTTCAATTCTCATGCTTAACAAAGCTTACATAGTTAGACTTTTTTTTATACAGTTGACTTTTTCATCCAATTTTGATATGTGGTAATCTTTGCTTTGTCCACGTAATCAATTTAATTAAACAATATAATTATATGCATATTGTTAGATATATGTGATGAAGTTTTGATGATAACAAAACATATATGGATGTGTTTATATGATTTCATCTATTTATATAATTTGAACTAATATTTTTACATTGAGATATGTTTTATAGGAAAATAAATTTAATTTTGATGTAAGGTATAGTTATTTATAGTTATTCCACATATACATGTTAAGCTTGGAAAGTTCCAAACGAGGTTCTTGTATATTAGATTAGAATAAAAGCTTCGGAAAAGAGTCAATGCATAAGGTTTTCTAACAAAGGACAGAAACTTAGAACTATCAAACTAAGTCAAAAGATATTGTTTTCATTCCAAAAGAATATGAAAACTCTAAAGTTATGAAGAATCTAAAGAACAGGTTAAGACTCACCTCCACTAGTTAAATATAGTTGGATTATCATACCATGGAGATTTTTACTAAAGATCAATCGAAGATTAAAGAAAGGATAATTATTTGTTGAACACACAAATGAAAAGATAATAAAATTTTAATTAAGGATGATTCTTACATATGAAGATTGCCATATTAAGGCTATTAGAGCAATAATTTAAATACTTGACATTAGATAAGAAGAATATAAATATCAAATTGGAGTCGAGATAAAATATATATATATATATATATATATACAATTCATACATTAAGAAGGCAAAATTACGCAAGAATATATACATCAATAGTGAAATTACACTATGTGGTAAACTGAGAAAAATCTAAATTTTTTTTCCTCAAAAGCATTTGATTTGAAATTTGCCTATGAAGACTGTATTCTCGATAGTTTTATGAAATAGCTTACGTAGAAGGTGGGAGGAGGAATAATAGACAAGTGTTTAAGTTTGTTGCTATTTGACCAAGTGACTAAGTCTATATCAGAGAGTGATTAAAGAGTGGATAATTGTTGTAACACTAATGTATTTTTATTCTTTGATATAACAGAACAAACTGGTAAAGACAATCAAGATTCCAATGAGTGGATGCTAGAAGAGTATAAATTAATACACAAGGTGAAACCACTATATATTGCAACCTAATTTTCTTAAACTCTACTCTTCTTTAATTCTTCTATAATTATTTACTACAATTGTAATTATTGTCTGTTGCTAACCTTTTTAAAGATTTTTGCCAATAATAATCAAAAGGGTAACTAGTTAAATTATATGAGAGATAGATTTTAGTTCACCCCTACTAATTATTAACTAGGACCAACACATATCAATTAACTAGAATAATAAAAATAATTAAAATTTTCTAAAATTAAATAAAAATGGAAAAGGAAGGAAATTGAAAAAAAATGGCTACTATGGTAGGTCGCGAGACCCATAACTTTTATTATCATGATTCTAGCCATTAAGGATGCAACTAATGTGGGTTTGGTATGGATTTTTTGAAACCCTAACCTACCCTTCAAAACCCTATAAAAATCCTATAGAGTTTCTCCTCCTATTACTAAAATAGAGTATAGACAAGATAAATGACAAAGTAGAGTAGAGAGCAGTTAAGTAAGCTACTGCTACACTTATTGATTTACATACAAATAAAATTTGAAAATTAAATATATTATATAGTATAGAACTAGTATAAAGTATGTAAGTTAAGAGCAAAAATTATTATTATTAAATTATTTTTTACTAGATCGAGCTTCCATCAGTTTTTTCTTTTTTCATTTAAGTCCTAAAATCCAACCTTAAACCCTATAGAAGTTTAAATCTTGTCTAAAAACTTAATAAAAGCCCATAGGGTATTGGGGCATATGGGTACCCAACTCATCCAATTGCATCCTTAATGGCCACACCTCAACCTTAGAATGATTGGATTCTCCTTTTTAATTTCCTCTACTTTTTTTTTCCTTTGATTTCTATATTTTTTTAATTATTTTTATTGCTTTAGTTAATTAATATATAATAATATTGTTTAATTAAATTAATTACGTGGACAAAACAAGACTTCCCCATATTAAACTTGCACGAAAAATTAATGGTATCTTAAGAAGTCTCACTTTATAAACTTTTTTAAATGTCAAATATTGGAATAGTGGAAAAAAGTTAAGAATTTAAATAGAAAAATAGTCAAATACTTTATAGATCTAAATGTTAGATAATAAATCATTTATCTGAATAAAAGATTAGAGTATTAAAAATAGAAATGCCACCATCGATATGAGATTGTAAGAAAAAATAAAACGATGCAAAGTATAATTAAAAAATGGTTTAACAGATTGGCCAGTTTAAATCCGAATGCATGTGTATTACTAACCAATATTTGCAATCGGTTCTTCCTACAAGTTTATATTAAGCTCTTTTACCCAAAACAAGCTTGACCATTATAGGAATTCTGGAGCAACTACCTATAAGCTAATTAAGAAAGAAGAAACTACCTTAAATAAAAGTTCTGAATCAAATATTATCCTCCAACTGCAAATTATCATTTTATACAAGACAAGGGTGTGACCTTACGGATAAAAAAAAAAAAAATCAACATACGATGTATACGAGTTGACCATTTAATTCGCATGAGGAAATGCATAATGAGAAAAACAAAAATAAAAAGGAAAAAAATGGAAGAAAAGAATTGTGAAAGTATCCGATTCTTTTCAATGTGCTTGGATAATTAAAGGAAGAAAATAAAAAAAATTAATTATTACTAAAAATAAAATAAAATAAAATATAAAATTAATTATATACCTATTAAAAATAATAAGAATGTAAACAGATTTTGTAAAGAAGGGCGAAATGGAAAATATAATTAATTTTTTCACTTTCCCACCCTTTTCTCACTTTCTACGGGAGCTAAATCCATGGGTTAAGGGAAAATTTTCCTTCTTAAATCTATTCTTCTATTTTCTCTTTTTTTTCAAATAAGAGGAAAAAAAATAAAGAAATACAAATTACCCTCTTAAAATTTGGTTCAGGTAAAAATATGTTTCCTAAACTTTAAATATTGCAAAACTTCCCAAATTTTTATAAATTGACAAATAACCCCTTTAAATTTTGATTTTGATATAAAAACACTTATTAAATTTATCAAAATATGCTTTTAATACCTTCTAAATTTTGAACTTAATGTATTGTTTTAACTAAAAAAGTAATTATCTATTACATTGCTAATTTATCAAAGTTTGAAGGTATTATTTATAACATTTAAAATCTTAAAGGTAATATCACATCTATATCAAAAAAAAAAAATTATTTACAATTTATTCCCTTATTCCAAACATAAACTTAGGTGGATCCAATAATTAACTTCACTTAATAGCTGTTGGGAGATAAATAACAATATATAACAATCCAAGTGTCAATAGATATCTATTAATTATTTTTTTTAATTTTTTAAGAAAAAGTGAAACATACAAATTTTATTATTATTATTATTATTATTATTATTATTATTATTATGCGACAATGATTTTCGTGACTGACTGGAGAAGTAGCTATCCTATCACAATCTACAGCAACTTGCTAAAAATGTCTGCTTCATTTTCTTTTTCGTTTTTTTTTTAAAATTTTTTTTGCGTGTAAATGAAGTGCAAGTTGCGACACCCACTGTCCTCCATCATCAAAACTATCCACGAATCTCTCTTATCCATTACCAGCTAAAACCACCCAATCAGAACATGCCAAGCTAGCATTTCAAAATACTACGGAAGAGAATCTCTATCCAATCTAAACCACTTTTTCTTTTTTTTTGGGTTGGAAAATGACTAATGATTTTGTTTCCACAATCATCATATAAATTATATTGTTTCGGAATTTAGTTAATCAAATGTAATTTTCACATTTCGAAATTTTTATTAATTTACTCGTTTTAAATATTACTACATATAATCAATAACTAAGATTTACAAAAAAAATTATATAAGACGGTTTTAAATTTTAAATAATCCTTTATACAATAAAAATACTAAGAAAAAACTCTTTATAAATAATTAAAAGAAACTTCTAATATTCTTTAAGATACTTTTTAGGTTTTAAAACATCAAATAAAATAACTTTTAAAAACAAAGAACGTTAGGATGTCTAAATGGAGCATGTTTTTTCAGCTGCAATAGTATATTATATATAATATATATATATTTGGCCAGAAGATACAATATTATAGTTGGCCGGGCCGATTTTTACTTAATGTCCAACCATCTTAAATATCATATCAATTAACATAGGAAACACATAGAAATGGTATTGCTATACTATTAAATATATATATATTTATATTTATTTATTTATTTACTTGTGCTACTGAAGACGGGGAAGGGGGGGGCAAGCATCGTGACGTGAACCCTCGTTAATGCGTGAGTATAGCGGTCTCCTCTCACTGCCAAATGTTCTGTTGGAGTCATAACTACCTCCCAAAGAACGAGCTTGTGATTGTGGCACTTGGGACAAGCGTGGAGGACCACCTCCTGTTCAAAACGACCAACGCCAAGCTTTATGGAAAAAAGGATTTATTTATTTACATATTTAGATGAATGTTGAATAAATTTAAATATATAGTAGTGATAATATGTAATTTTTAAAAAATTATTATTTATATTTAAATTTTATTAAGATTTTTTTTAGTCAGTATAATTTAATTAATATCTACACACTAATAATCTATTCAAAACTTTACTATAACACGTTTTGTTTACAAAAGATTCAAGCTCTTGAATTTTGGTACTATTATTTGAACTTTACTTGTTTTTTCAATTTTATACCTAAAATCTAAAGTTGCTAAATATCATACCCATTAAAATTTTACTAATCAAATTGTATACGTAAAGTTTGAAGTTATCAAATATTATATCTAGCTAAACTTTTACCTATAAAACTTACTACCTCCATTATTTTTAAATAGATGATGTAATAAATATTCATTGAGCAAAGAGTAAAATCATTTGTAAAATAATAAATTTAATAAATAAAAATTCGATTGAATATAATATTTAACAATATTAAACTTTAGTCGTAAAATTATATATATCCTAAATTTCATATAATAAATTTAAAATTGTTGCCACAAGGTTGCAGCCCCAATGGATGATGTCTAGGAGCATACAACATTATTTTGGATTTCTAGGCCATAATATTTGCGGTGGTAATGGCGTTAGGTCTGTCATCAAGTTATTATGATTGATTCGATTCTCCATGATACTAAACTTTGTAATAATTGATTCAATGTCGGAAGAATATTTCCTATTAACGTGCTGTGTCTCTTTTTCATAGATATACTTCTGCAAATAAATAATATTAGTAGAAGAAATTATGTAAATGATAAGACACAAATGGAAATACAAATATATATATATATATATATTGAAATCTATGGATTGGGTGAGTCCATGTCATATGGGAATACAGTATCCCCTACAAAGATCCAAGTAAAATCCTTGCTTTATATGTTGTTTGGATGGTGGAAACAAAAGGAGATTCAACAAATCCATCTTTTTACATGCACGTATTAGTGCTCCGAGATATTGCCCTTTCCCCCCCTTCTTTTTCTTTCTTGTTTCTGTTCATTCCTTGCTTTAACATGGAATGAAATTTCCCATCGTTTTTCAGTTTTTTCTTTTCTTTTCTTTTTTTTTTATTTCTATTTTCCTTCAACTTTTCGAAAGGAAACCTTATCTAAAAACTATTTCAGATGAGTTATAGAGACTTGCTTTTTTGACCTTGTGAAACGAAATTTTTTCACTATACACTCACCCCTAAGTCAGAAGTATATGGCGGATCCTTGTGACTACCGGCCGTAGTATGGCTATAGACTATTTGTATCTTTCTTTACACATAACAGGGAATACTAATTATATTTAGTTATATGGTTTTTATAAAAAAAAAAATTACCTATTATCCTTATATTTGTCATGTATCAAATTGTAATTAATATTTATTCACTATGTATATATACACGTGACATGAATCTTTTCTTGATACTATTACATAAAATAGAGATGATCAAAGTTATAATTGAAACTATTGCTTGACCTCTTAAAATTATCAAAAGTTTAATGAAATCCTAAATATCTAAAAATATTATGTACCAATTCTGCCTATAAGGAATATCTAAAAATAATAGCTATTCCTTGTATAGTCTCTATTCCTCTCTTTACTTGAAACTTAAGAAGTGACTATTCCATGAGACTTTTCTATTCTTTCTCTATAAAAAAATCATTACAATCTATCAAATGATATTAGTTATTTCTTCTAGTGAAATGTCTTGTAATGATATAACTATTTTACTCCCACTAAAATTACATCATCACCATCACCATCACTGCACTATTAAAGCTATCATTCACACCACTCTTACTATTGCCACTATCGCTGCCACCATTACTATGTTCACCATTACACTAACACCATCGTCATTAGCCCCAACTTTACACCAACACACCACCATTATGACATTACTATAGTAATCACAAACTATGCCACCAATAGCATCTATGCACTGTCATCATCATAATCGTTGCTACTACAACCATCATTATAAGCACCGATACCGTTACTACCAATACCTACTAACCCCGTTATCCCACCACCACCACTTACACATCACTACCACATGTTGAACCATAAGGTTGATAATGGACTTTGATGAGACAAAACTTGCCTTTAAAGGATTAAACAAGTAATTTTTGGCAAATAAATTATATGAAAAAAAATTTTACTAAAAAATTATCTTAAAATATAATCTAAAAAGCCAAAGTTTAAATATCTTTTATCTATGTGTTGAATCTAAGTTTTTTTTGTTTAATGTTTCCATGTTAAAAAAAAAAAAAAACTATTTTGATAAAGAAATCATGTTTGGAAAGTCTTGCTTTATCATCAAAGGAAAACCTTTTTTTGGTGTGAATGGTCTAAAGTAATGCAAAAAGGTCTGGATCATCTTTATCTTTCCAAAAGGTTGTGTTTCATGGAATGATCCAAGCATTATGAAGAAGGTTTGGACCATTCCATACCAAGAGCAAATGCATTCCAAGATGCAAGAAAAGAGTCTAAAGCATTGCAAAAAGATCCAAACCTTTCCTTGACTTGGAATGAAGAAAATTGCAAGGGGGGCCAAAATGGTCCGAAGCATTACAAAAAAGTCCAAACCTTTTATGAAATTCATAGCTATTATAGAGCATGTAAATGCAGGTTTGGAGAGAGTAACGTCCACAATTTGTAGAGAGGCTTTAAATACTATTTCATGGGGAGATTGAAGAAAAGATTTTGAGTCTCATTTGAAATATGATTACTTGTCCTCTTGCTCATCAACTTTCTTGTACTTTTGCTCATTATTTGCTATTCTCTATTGAAATCCTAGTGTTGTGGAAGTGTAATCCATCTGTAATTTTCATCAAGTGAGTGCACTAACTTGTAACTATGAGTGTGAAACAATTATTGTAGGCCTTTGAGTCGTTGTTTGAGTTGTTGAATAAAAGTCATATGAAATCCTCAATCAGAGGCATTATGTGTTTGCAGAGAGTGAGGGGTGGTCCGAACTCAATGTTAAATCCAAGCTTGATCTTCTAAACTCTTTCTCATTTTTATTTCCATCACTATATTTGCTATTTTAATTATCTCGTTCATTCAATTAGTTTGACATAAAATTGCTAATGTGCAAAAACTTGCAATAAAACTCAATGCAAACCACACCCACACCCAATAACATATTTCACCACAAACATCAACGCTATTGTCATCATCACCACAACACTATCACCACTAGTGTTGCATCACCACTAGTCGCTACCAACTTACTACCACACACAACTATTCTATGACGACCACTAACAGTGTTACCACCACCATCATTACCATTCAATATTATTACCATCATATTGCCACTACACCACTATCATCATTGCACACTGCCTTCACCGTAGCTACTATTACCACCACCTTCCCCACCACTATCATAACCATCACCATCATCATTACAACCTCACCATCGATGCCATCAACACCACTTCGCCACAATAATTTCTATTACATTGCATTACCACCCACCCTTGATCAACATAAGCATCAACACCAACACCAAAACCACTAGACAACCATCATTACCATCACAAGTTGTCAATAATTGTGGTAACAATGAGTGTAGTTATTGTGGTGGTAATGCTTGTGGTTTGATGGTAGCATAATGAGAGCAGCAGCAACGATGGTGTAGGTTATAATGGTAATGTTGCTAGTGGGGTGGAAGTAGTGGTGGTGGGCTTGGGAAGGTTATGCAATGGAAGTAGAACTAGATGGTGGCAATAATAATGATGGTAATGGTGGTACTTTTACAAGAGAGAAATATTTGGTACTTTCATTTAATACCCAACTCAATGGTGCAATGTATAATATAAAATAGATAATAGAATAATTATTCCTTGTAATAGGGATTCATGTAAAGGAATATAGATTATTTAGCTATTCCCAAAATTGATAGTTCCCAAGTAACGGTGTTTCTATTCTTATTTTTCAATTTTAAAAGTAAACGGGCCCTTTTGAGAAATAAAACCATACAATTTTTACCTAATTTGATCTATGTTAACTGCTGATCAGGGAATTAGTCAAGAAAAATGTCAAATCAAGTCGACAGCCCTAAACAATAATTAAAGTATAAAACAAAGTTGAAGGACACAAAGTTAAATACTTTAATAGATAAGAAATTTGTAGTATTAACATTATTAAGAGTAAGGTACAATGTTTTAAAAATTAAAGATTGATAATTTGCAGTAAATGTCATTGTGATTTGCTCTTAATATTGTTTTGAATTCTACAATTGATTAGTGGTCATACTAGCCCTAGAAGTCACAAACATACGCCTTTAACTAGGGCAAAGGATGTAAGGTGAAAGTCAAAAATAGATTTTGTAGTATTAGGAGAGGAGGATATGCGATTTGATTTGGTCAAGATCGAACTAAAACTAAACTGCTTTTAAGAATTAATTCGTAAATCTCTTTTAAATCAAAACGTTTCAAATGGTTTGATTTCATGTCAGTTCAAAAAATCTTTCTTTTTTCTTTAATTTTTTTTCCTTTTATCAACTCGTTCATGGCTTATTAGTTAGATGTCTTGTCTTACCCTCATTTCTCTTTGATTTGACTTACTACCTCTAAATTATCCTAATATTATGCAAAAATCCAAATTACATTTTAACAGTTTAGACATAGACCATAGCAAGAGGGACAAGTCACAAGAGTAAGAATCTTCGATTTTACATGAAACAAAGTGAAATAAATTAGGTACTAATAAAATCTACGGTATATAAATTAAACAAATATCATCATACCAAACATAGAAACCCCTTTTTACTTCAATATGGCTTGCTTTGATTTAAGCTCAGGATATCCAACTGAACCCTTTTTAGAAACTTCAACGGGTCATACTAAAACGCTAATAAAACACTATTGAAGAAAAACCGCAAACCAAACCGTATTACAAAAATAATCCACTTTTTACGGTTCATATCAATTCGCAGTTCGATTCGAGAAGCCTATGGAGTATATCATTCAGTGGAATACTGTGTCCTAGGGATATTATCAACACAAAAATATGATGCCGTACGATAAAAAAAAAAGGATCCTTACCCCTGGCTCTATAAGACAAGACAAAACTACCTAGTACATGTGATTCGACATTCACGCAACTCAAATATGAGCAAAAAAACAAAGAGAAATGCACCAGAAAACAAAACAAAACAAGATTGTTTCTTACATTGTACTGTAAAATTACGACCTGAATTAACATAGCAAGTAAAAATGCCGTTATCAAAGACGATCCTTTGTTCAGGGGCTCCAATATGGATCTCACGTGTGCGACTCGTCCGGTCCCCTTTGCTTTGAAACTAGACAACATGAAGCCTCTTGCGGATTTTACTACAGAATAAAAATCTATCTGGAAGTCACAGGATTATCATAAGATAGATAGGGGAAAATGTGTAGGAGTGAATCAAAAGAGAGTTTTCAACCATGGTGGCAGTGAGCCCTAACAATAATACAAAATAAACCAACTTATAGTAAAATTTTCATCCTTCCCCATTTAAGTTATATTCGAAAGCAACGCCCCTAAGTACCACTTTACAGAACTCATTAGAGATGCAATCCGTTCTATGAGAATTTGGAGACAGCTTAGTTGCCATCTTCATAATCTCCATCTTCATCGTCATCATCTTCGTCGTCGTCATCATCTTCGCCGTCATCATCTGAGCCATCGTCACCTTTTCCCTGGAGGGACTATATAAAGTCCAGATTTCAGGATAAGTACAGAAATAGTGAACTGACTTGTATTCCAGACAGCAGCAAGGCAAAACCGCCTAGTCTATATAAGTAAGACCTACTTTTTTACAATTAAGACATCAATACATGCAAAGCAAGAAGACTAGTTCAACAAGGCATTCTAAGAGCGTGTACAGAAGCAAAGAGCACACTGCTCCCAAACCAAAAAAAAAAAAAGAGAGAAAGGAATATCAATGGTAGAAAACTGATCTCTTGTACCAAGGAAACTCAGAAATGATCTAAATTTCACACTACTTTCCAATCTATCTATACTGCTCAAGAAAGGCGGCTAGGAGAGTAGAATTCCTACAAGGAAATAATCAACAAACAGCCAAAACTGATTCAGAAAAATTTCATATTACTAGCAAGCTTTATCGCCTTAGCCCCATGAAGTGAGAAAGGGAGGAGGGAGCTCAAAGGTTCTCATCCTGATTTAAATATTTAATATTCAGGGGAATAAATGTCAGAATGGTCCTGCACCAGAATTGCCTCATTGGTAGGTAAATCTACCTCCATACCATAAGAAGTGTATTTTGATGTTCTCATGGATAGGATCTTCAGTCTTTGGAGGCATTGTTTCTTGTATGGATATCATTACAAAGTATTCCTTCTGGGTGGGGGATAAAGAAAGCGCATGAAAAATTGTAGGATGGTCTGCATGTCCATTAGCTATGCATTTAATTTATACAAATTTGTGCACCCTGAAATGCCAAGGGTAGAATACATTCGATTTGGTAGATAACTTCCTTAATCATTTGCTGGGGGTAGACATCTCAAATATAGTTTGCACTGCAAAGTTCTTTCCCAGTACAAATTCCATGGATATGCCTAGATTTAACAAAGATCTAAATGAAGCTGGCATCTCTCACAAACTATCATCCAGTTTGTTCAGCTGTATAAAATGACTGCGGATTTGCAACAGTTAATGACTCTTTCTACCTAAAGAATTATTCTTGTTCCCAGATAATCCACCATCTGTCTATGCTACTACTTTATGTCTCACTACTTGCCATTGCTGTTCTACTTACATATATACCAAAGTGTACAAACTATCCATAAATTCTACTTATTTAGTAGAACCTCACACCACCACACAAATGCATACACAAATAAGCATGACTTCAGCTAAGAACTACTTTTTATTTTTTATTCTAATTATCCAAAAAAACACTACCTTTTATTCTAGATGAATGGGAACACTTCTGTAAGCCTATGTGAGGTTTTATTAGGGACCCAATGCCACCAAGAACTTCCAGCAGTAATTTGGTGCTGCTCGTGGTAACTTTTCCTACATTTGGTTCCTATGCTTTCTCCTTTTGATAATTTAAACAAGTAAAATTATTTGATGATGTTCACCATGTTTCAGCAGATAAAAGCATTGTTATATGCCATGGGCAACATGTTGCTGGTTCCAACAGAATTACATTGGAGGAATTATTTTGCATATGAATGGAGCACAATGCAAAGAATGGCAAGGTTCACAGCTGATCACCAAGAAACAAATTTTAAGACATAGAACCAAAATTAGAGAGGGAAAACTGCTATCCATTCAACTTTACCCCTACCCAGATGATCTTCCCTCTATGGGTTCTCTATATTTATCATAGATTCAGTTGTCTGTACGACCTGATCTAGTGAGAATAAGGCTTGAGTATTGTTATTGTCTAGATATAGCCATCCACATATTCTCCTCCTCCCTATATGATTAAGTGCCACCCTTGATGAAATTCAGTATAGTAATCGAGTTTCTCCTTTTGAGCATGACAGAGTGGCATGGTCAAAATTGAACTGACTACCTCCGAGCACATCAATTATCCTACAAGACCATGTACCAGTTCAGTCTAACTTGCATTGTATTGGTTCTAAGAAATGGTTTTGGCAGATTTAAACCAAAGGCCTTGAGCAGTTCATGATAAGAAACCCATCTGAGAAGTACTTGAAAGTAATTGTAGCCATTTCATTTTTTTGTCCAAATCCAAGGTTTTAAAGTGGTATCATAAGTGATATATGTGCCACTTCCCAATATTGCAATACCACACCATATGCCCATGTGTACCACAGATGTCGGGCCAAAACCACCCGCGCCAAGGATTAGGGTGACCACCAGGAGGACATGGGCAGTAGTGGAGATCGTGGGGGAAACAACTCGAACCTCTCCAGAAGTGGGGGGCGGCACACGTAGGGATAAGGGGAGATAAAGAACAGGCGTAGTGGGGTGGTGGGAGGTAGTCCCAGGATAGGCAGCTAGGAAGAAAAGGGAGGGAAATCATGTCATTGTGCCTATAAATATGTATGGAATTTAAATGGAATGACAAGAAGAATTTTAACAAAGAACTTCCCTTGAGATCCTAGGTTCTCTCTTAACAAGCCTATCACTAAATCACCATAGGAAAGCTAGGACACAAGGCAGGTTCTATGGCTAAGGCATCCTCGAGTGAGCCACATCGACCACACACACACTCACTAACCAATGCTACTAACATATTTCTTCTCATTTATTTCCTTGATTATATCATCTCTACATGGATGAATGTGTGACACAATCTCAGCTCTAAATAAATGGATCTCACCAAAAATGATAAGGTATTTCAGCGGGTTTATCACCATTAATTCTCTTAAACAAGGGACTTAACAATCTTTATGAGATTGCATATATGCACATACCTAAATTCATTTTTGTGATTATTAGCACATTTATGGAAAGTGTAAACTATTCTAAACTCATTTTATGATCAATTTCTTCAAGCATAATTAAGCTTTCATCCATGCATCACTAAGCTGGTTAGAGGAATTTATCAAGGGTGATTAGCTGCTACGAAGGTGCGATATGATGCTGCAAGCTTGATGATGCATCAACACTATTTTGGAAAAACAATGACATACATTGCAATATTTTATATACTGCAGAGTTTCTTTAGTAAAACAAGAATACTACACACACAATAAAATTTAAACCCATAATAACTGACTGCACTTTGAATTGTGAAAACAGCTTATATTAGTTCCACATTGTAAGGTGTGAGAACTTGCTTGAAAGATATATCTTAAATATTCAATTACCTCATCATCCTCAGCACCGTCAAAACCCTCCTCGTCAGCATCCTGTCAAAAAGTATCATACTTAACAGTGAGGTGAAGATAACAGCTTGTAAGATAGAGACCAAACATTCATTAACAAAAGAGATAAGAACCCTTCAAATCAATATCAGAAGAAATCATCATATAGAAAATACAATAGACAATAAAAAATGAGGACAAAAATAACTCACGTTGTTGAAATATGTAAGAGGATTGGGCCATAAATCCTCCTTAATGATCTCAGCAACCTGCAACTTTCAAGTGAAAACTCACTGTACTCCTTTATATCTCGTAAATAAGAACAATGAAGCTTTAAAACAATCTGCAAATGTTAACACAACTCACCTCATCACAGATTTCTTCCATTTCCTTTGGCTCTGCATCAGCAAACCACAGAAAGAAGCTGTTCATAATTCAAAATGCAGAAGTGAGCCATATATCATAAAAATGAAGTTATATGAGGGAGTCGACTATGTAAACTTCAGTTATATTATCAACCTATGATCATGATTTTATAGAGAAACACAGGAAAGCGAGCTTTGAATGACTCTATAGCATGAAGCCCAAGGAGAAAAGAAAATAAACAAAGAAACACTGCTTCTTTTGAAGAGTTATATTGTAGGATGAGATACTTCTATAACAAAAGATACTCAAAGTTAGAAGCCAACGTCAAACCTTTCTTCAAGCAAAGACCGCTTATTTCCTTTCTTCTCATGAGCAACTCCATTAGATAAACCCTTCATATGTTTAAAAAAAAAAAAAGAAATCGTTTGGAATTTAGAGCATTGTCAAATGACAATCTAAAGATATCAGCACGTAACAGCACACTAGAAAAAGGCCCACCATTCCCTCTTTCCACTTGATTGGTGTAGCTGTTATTTTTGTGATTCCTTCATCAAGGAAGGTAAGTGTTTTTGTGAGCTTTGAATTTTCAAAGTATGGATTAGCACTGAAGTGCTGCAAGATGAAGATAGGAATTAAGAAAAGCCATCAGAAAACCATAGAATTAGAAGCATCTGACTTCATACAAAAGCTTACAGTTCGAAGAGATTAATAAAGAGGGAAAAAAAACTCACAAATGTTATAGAGTAACCAGATTTGACATCTTTAAAATCCTCCACTTCCAGGGAACTAAGATGCTTGAATATCTATAGGGGAAAAATGGAGGGAACAGTAAGCACAAAGAAAACCTTGGATATTCACCATATAAAATTTAAGTGTATATCATCCACATTGAACAGAAATTAGAAATTAGATTCAGGTAATCTTTTGGGTGAAAAGATTAACCTTCTGGTCCTCTTCGGTCAAGAGTTCACTAAGCGCTGGATGACTTAGGAACTGCAGAGAACAAGGGATGACTAAGTAACCATCAAAGAAAAAAATAAATAAATAAATAATAAAGCAGTATAAAAAGGATCAAACTTAATTGGAAAAGAGGAGTTTGAAATACTAACAGCTGTCAACCAAAAATCAGGGATAGACTTGATGATCTCACTCCTCTTATCATAAACTGGCTTGCGAATCTCATTGTACTTCTGCTCTATTTCCAATACTTTGTCACTAGCTTCCTCGTTGATCTGAACATGAAAAAATGAATGTAGATGAAATGTCACTAGAAAAATGCAAAGTAAAAAGAATTCGTTCTCACTTTTCTCACACCAACATTTACACAGTTAGACTCACAATTCAATTTGCAAAAGAGATTTTTAAAGTGTTAAAATTAACTAAAAGACACTTGCATACTAAAATGGTAACTGGTAAGCCAATTTTCACTGTACCAGAGAAGGATCAAAACGTGATTTCGAATTTCAAACCTTGAAAAGAGATTGATGCTATGAAGATAACACAGAAATGTCAGATATTGAAGATAGCAGCTTGACCTTATGCCAATTAATACAATCGAATTGCTTGTTACCATTTTATTCTCATGCCTGGACCACAAAGGACCATTCAAGCTGACCAAAACTTCATGGGTATTAAAAGATCAACCACATAAATGGAGCTAAACCAATAGTCAGTTCCACTAGCTTGCTTGAAAAACCAACAATCATGCAATTAAAAGGCATCATAAAGAAAATGAAGTTTCTAAGACACTATTTAAAATTAAGAACAAGTAGCTAAGCATGATCCCAAAGTGGCAAGATCAAATTTTTCATTGACCTTCATTTTTCGCACAGCCCAGAGCACAATCTTAAAAAACATTCGCCTAAAACAAACCCCAAAAAAGTAAAACTTTGCTCATTCTCCTCGCGTAGCAAGATACTACATTTCATCATAATCTAATCATTCATGACAAGGCACCAGCCTATCAAACCAGAAGCAATTGACCTAAATTACATCATCACAATCCCAATAGATAAACCTAATTATTTTTGCAAATTTCGATTTCTTTCACATCTTTTCACCAAACTAGAAAAGAAAATAAACAAATTAAAGACACCAAAAAAAAAAGTTCAAAACTTAATACCTTTTCTAGCTCATCTTGGATCTCCTGAAGCTTCTCGATAGAGAGAACAAGCTCTCCATCAATTTGCTCTTCTCCAGCAAGGTCACTAACCTTCAATTTCTTTCCTTTTTCGGCAACCATCCTCACAAAACCCTAATATTCCCCCCCTCTCAATCGCCCTTTTGATGAATTGAGAAGTGCTATATTCAGATTTCCTCAGTGCCCTTTTCTGCTATTAGGGTTTAGTGTGTCAGAATCAGAGACAGGGACGTCGGGAGAGTTACAAGTGAAGTGCTAGGGTTTTGGGTGGGTTTATGTTTCTGTTTTTCTGAGGTTTACACGTGGGCGAGTGTAAAAACTGACGGGTGGCTGAGAAGGGTAATATGGTAAAACAGTTGAGAAAGTGTAGGGGTGTTTTGGGGATTTTTGGATAATATTGAGGACGGACTTGTAAAACAAAAATACAGGTTAATTAGGAAAAGTAACTTAGGACATCATAAATATCATCGAACTGAAGCGGTGCTTGCTATTGCTATCCTGTTGCATTGTCTTATATATATAATATATATATATATATATATATACTGTCAAATCTAAATTACTTATATATTATGAGAGCAAGTTATATTATCGAAACGATATTAAATATTATGAGCTCATGCCTGCAATTCGTGTAATTTGATTCCTGCTGTAATTAGAATTAGGAGTAGGGAAAAAAATCCGCTAAATTAAATTGAATAAAATTAAAAAAATATTTTTTTTATATTTATAATTTGATTTAGAAAATTTTCCAACCAAACCAAACCATGAGCTAAGAAGTGGGTGTAATTCGACCGGATACAATTTGTCCTTCAAACCGAATTGAACTTTATATTATGGTTCATTTTTTTTAAAAATTGAATATAATCATACAATTCGATTGGTAATTTTTTTTAATCTAAATAAAATAGTTTAATTCACAGTTTGAACCATTTTTAAATGTATTATTAATTTTTTTATATAAATTAATAAGTTATAAAAAATTATACTTGACTTATAAAAATAATTTATTATTATTTCTTTAATATCATTCACCATTTCCAATACTCATTTGATATATTTAAGGAGGTTTTATTATCTCTCTTAAGATAATTGGAGTTTCTATATTAATCAATAAGCAAAAATATAAAATAAAAAAATAATAAGTTACTTAATGAAACCAAATAAGAAGAAGAATTAAATAAGTAACATTAAATCTTATTTTTTAGTCATACATTTTTCAGATTTTTATTGTCATTTTCCTTTTCTTTTTACTTTTTACAATTCAATTCAATTTGAAATGGTTCAATTCGATTGGTAATTTTTTTAAACTTAAAAAAGATAGTCAATTCGATTAGTAATTTTTTCAAACCTAAAAAGATAATTCGAACCTAATATATAGTTTGGTTTGAGCCCGATTCGCAATTCGAATGATTTTTTTTTTTTTACCCAACCTAATATACAGTTTGGTTTGAGCCCTAATTCATAATTTGATTGATTTTTTTTTACCCACCTATACCATAAACTTACTACAATTCAACATAAAAATTACCCCCACTACCCTCCTTCTTCTTGCTATTCTACCTTCTTCTTAGTTATTTTTACTTCCCAAAAAAGCACCACTACTTTCCACCCACCTACCTATGCACCACCATTAGCCACCTACCCACTCACCCATGCACCACCATTGTCCACACGACCAACACACCTACACCATCACTGCTTAACTACTTACACATGCACTACCACCAGTCACTTACCCACCTATGCACCACCAATGCCCACATCACTATCCACACCTATACTCACACTACCATTGTCCTCCCACCCACCTACTCAAACACCACTATTATCTACCCACCACCACCTAAAACCATTTTCTAAACTTGATTGAACCAAAAATGAAAACGAACCCTTAAAATTTTAAAAAAGAAAATCGAAACTCTAAATTCTTGAATTTCCATTCCAAATTTGTTTGTTTCTCGAGAAAATTAAAAACATAGGTAGTAACGAAAACTTTAGCTAGCATGTGTACTTCCTCTTCGTAATAGCAATGTTTGTAGGTCTCTCTCTCATAACTATAGGATAACATGACCTTCAAAACTTATCCTCTTGCAACACCAACATAGATGTCAACAAGAAACTTTTACTCTTTAAAGTATTGTTCATTAATTTCTTCCTATTCTCATCGTCAATAGCTTGGAACTTGAAACTCATGATTAATCAATTTGCTAAATTGTGTGGACATGGATGGGGCATTTGAGGCATATATAAGAGGGATCAAAGAGGGAAGAAGAGAGAAGGATTGAAAATAGAGGTTAAAATTAGGGTTAGAGTTACAATTAGGCTAATGAAGAAAATGGATTGAGATTGATGAGGTCAAAAGAGTCATTTAATTTTTATTATGAGTTTATTACTTAGTTGCTTTTCTACCCAACTACACAATATAATAGCTATCACGACCTTATTTCATTCATAATGAGTTGGAATTCCATTATCCTTTTATTCCAATTAGTGAAATGCACAAATGGTTATAGTTGGTTTAAAGGAATAAACAAAACTAACCCGTTTTAAAAAATAGTAAAATTTCACTTGTAAGTGAAAAAAAGACTTTTTTTTATAATATAGCACTTAAAAGATTTTTTAATTTGCATTTATTAAAATGGGTATATATTTTGACTTAAATTTTGTATTATATGTTAATTTTATAAATAAAGTTAGAGGTTAAAAGATATTTGTACATAGATATTGATTTCATCAACCTCTTATATAATATCAATACTTATTACTAACTAAGGTTAATACTTTTTACATAAGATTAAATGTTATGCAAATATATATTCCTAGATAACAAAATATAGTTTAATCTATAGACCAAGCCAAACTAAACTGAAATTTTATAATTTGAAAATATTCCTAATCTAAACCATGTGGTTTGGATTAAAGTTATAAAAAACTTAACTACATTCTTATGGTTCAACTTGGTTCAGAGGAAAAAGCAAATCGAACCACACCCACCCCTAATTACAACCTAAGAACTCATATTTTTGGAAATGATAGTTGTTATTTTAGTTTAAATTATTGGTTAAATGTAGATATAATCAAAATTTCTAAAATATATATTTACTTATCAAAATTATTAATGTTTTTATTCCTTAAACCACTATTGAAGTTTCCAAACCATTGCTAGCAGATCATTAGGAACTTAAAAACAAGATGTAATTGTGAATCAATGACCCTTGTCATAAGAATGTATCATGGATAAAAATTTAATGGTTTGTAAAAAGAACCTTAATCCCGTATTGATGTATAATTATATTTCATTTATTTATACAAGGCTTTAGATTCAACTTTTCTCAAATAAATGTTCTTAACAATGTATCCTAAATATTGATGAAACTTAAAACAAAAATAATGAAACAAAACTAAATTATAGAATCTATTTATACTACATATACCCAAAATCACCCTCTTATACAATCATCTTATCCTTAAGTCTAAAAGTAGATGTTTTTAATGCTTTAAACTTCTAAGAATATCTCTATCAAGCCTCCTTCGTCATCCAATTATAGCTAATACAACTTCTTCCAATGGTGTTTAAATGCAAATGGTTCATCAAAATTTAAGCAATAGCTCAAGTGAGAAATAGAGGTAGTTGGTTCCAATTTAACAATAGCTCATGCAATTGTATTTTCACTTAGTTGAGATACTTCAAGTATTCTTATGAGTCTTATCCATGTACTATTGCATAACATATATCATATTAACCTCTCTAAACATAATTGTATCACTCATATGTAGAGCTGTGCAAACAAACTAAATGGGCCAAGTTGCCCCAATTTGACTCATGGATTAAACAAGCTAGTCCACTACATTCTACTTAATAAGCGAGCTAAAATGTAATTGTCAACCTACTCCACTACAAGTTAGTGGTTAAGTGAGCCAACCCTCTAACCTACTAAGATATAATATATAAAACGTAATATATCTAATTAATAAAAAAGAAAATAATCATTGTAAACATTATGGTTAGTAATGCATTTGTATTCATATTTCTATTAATTAAATGCAATTAAGCATTATAGGATTTTATTACGGATCTAATTTGATTTTTTTCTTTTAAATTTACAATTCTATTTTAAGTAAGGCAAGTCAATATGGCTCATTTTTTAAATGAGTTGAATTTTTAGTCCTAACACGCTTTTTTTTCTAGGTTGAATAAGCTAACTCATATAACTTACTTTACTTGCACAACTTTGTGGATATGCATAGAAAAACAACCCCAAACTTGTAAAACAAAAGGAGTCAAGTTAATGTCATGTTTTATGAATGTTGTGCCATGGGAATATTCTAACTCTCCTTTTGGTGTAAAGGTGCTTAGCAAATACTCCCATAGACATTTATTAACTTGTCTGCTTTTCATGCACTTGTAGAGTAGGAAATTAAAAAACAAGAAACTCTTAACAACCTTAACCTAAAAAAGCTAAGAGCAAGAGAAGAAAAGGTTATCTTCACTTCTTCTTCTTCTTCTTTTTCTTTCTCTCCCTCCGTAGTAAGGGAGGAAAAATTTAGTGATAACAGTATAAGTCTTATTAAGGAAGAAATTAATGATAATTTAATATTGACAAGAAAGAAATCAAGCAATAATAAATTTAAGTGGAAAATGATTATTGTAAGATTTGATTAATGTTGATTGAAATCAATTAGAATAATGAAAATAATTTCAATTAGTGGGAATTAATTACCACTGATTAGGTAAATGGATAAGATTGATGTCTACAAGTTAAAATAAAACCTTGTTAGGGCTTTTAAAACTATAATAATGTTATTGGCAACAAAATGGAAGTGAAACTAAGCTTTGTGACAGTATAGATGCTTAGATCACCCAATTATACTTGATTTGGTGCAACCAATGCATATGTAGGCCTACTCCTTATTTTAGTTGTTCACAAGGTAAAAAAAGGTGTTTATTATAAAGAATGAAATAACCCAACTTTTAATCAATGTGGACTTTAGTTTCTTTGAAATATATAATAATCCTTATACATTTCAAAAAATTTTAAAAAAATTAAACAAATGGCCTTCTAGATTAAAAGTGTAGAGCCTCGAATCTAGTGTCCTTTAGACTATGAACTTGACCTAGAATTAATGAGATATAAGTTATAAAAATTGGTAAAATATTTACTTTTACAAACCAAAACTTCTTCTTTTAATAAATTATAGTAATCACTAATCACTTTATACTTTCTCACTTTTTTTGTTTTATGTGGTTGTAAACAAATAGGCCTAATATTTCATGAGTGCTTTTATAATTTCTTCACTTATCACATAAGAGCAGAGCAATCCCACTTTATATTAACATAGGTGGTTTCATTAGGTGTATCCTACTATTAATGTAACATTAATAATCAATACGAAAGTCATTAAGAGCTCATGACTCATTCTCATTTTATCTACAATGTGGCATTAATCTTATATCTCGGGAAGGACCTATATAATTTTTTAATGTCATCTAAGACTTGAAGATGACTTCTCATCTATTTTATGGGATCACCAATCATATAAGTCAAATTATCGCTATTTGTGATCTCAAATTGGCTTATGTTCCATTCTCCTTTTATAAATGAGTTTTCTTCCTAAAGGTTTTGTCAAATATTTAAATATTTTCACTTTTTACTTTACATTATCAATTGATATAAGACCATTTTTTAGCAACTACCTTACTGTATTATATCTCAACCTTATATTTTTATTTTTGTCATTAAATGATTTATCTTGGCCTAATTAGCATACTGTTTATTTTTCTTTTTTATTTATTGCTTCACTTACTCATGAATCTTCTTCACCAATTTAACTTTCCTTTTTCCATCTAAATTTACTTGCTCATTAGCAAGTAAAGGAAGCAAATCTATAAGAATTAAAGGATTAAAACCATAAATAATTTCAAAAGGTGGAAAATTAGTAGAAGAATGTGCAAGCTTAATGAATAGTGGACATTGTCCATGATTTTCAATTCTTTTATATAGCACCATACAATAAAGTCATCATTGTCCTATTGACTACCTCAATCTTTCCATTAGCATGTGAGTAGTGTGTAGTAGAAAACAAAAGTTTATTGTTCAATTTTCTCTACGGCACTTTTGAAAAATAGCTAAGGAATTTAACATCTTTGTTACTAACAATGCTCTTATGAATGTTATGTAACCTAACAATCTATTTAGAAAATAAATTAACAACTGCACAAGTAGTTTTATGACATGAAATGAAATATGTCATTTTTAAAAACTTGTTTACCACAATAAATATTGAATCAAAACATCCTTTTGACCTAGGTTAACAATAAATAAAGTCTATTGACAAATCAACACAAGGTTTAATAGGTACTGTTAAAGTGAATTAAATGTGCCATCACTTTCCCAAGTTCACCTTCCTCTTTGCCTTTAAAATACTCTTAGATTTACTTTTTTTTCTTTTTTAATATTTTTTTTATTTATAAATTATGAGTTACCCATAAAATTCAATTAAAACTCTTTTTTTTGTGTAATTTTTTAGTATAATAATTTAATGCTCGTAAAGAAGAGTTGCAAATTTCGGAAATATATAGTTTATAGAGGTAACCAAACCCATTTAAGGTAAAAGGGCCATCCACATACGATATAGAAAAGTACGAACACATAAGGCTTGCAACTATTTAGATAGGTAGAGGCATGGATATTACTTGTCTACTACCTCTACTGATATTGGTTTATCATTATATTCTAAGACCTATAGGTAGATGGTAGATGTAATATTAATACTGTAATATAGTAGATATTAATATTAAGTATCAATCCTACAAGAATTATGAATACTAGTATTATTTTCCTCTATTATCTAATAGACAAAATTGAATGATTCAAACTAATTAAAGTAAATAAGAAAATAATAAGAATATCACTAATAAAAATATGTACCTAAATATTAAATTCTCTTAGAATTATGAATGTAATTAATTAATTATTATTTAATTCTATTATTATATTCTTAAATTGTGGAAATTTCTAAATTGATCTAATAATTCTTTTGAGTCTATTGATTCTTAACTCTAAGTTGATTAATTGGAATTTCTTCCTAATTAAAACCTCTAAAAATGCATTACTTTTGATATACAAATTTCACTATTAGGTTTGACCATAATCTGAAATATTTGCATTGTCCTATCTTTAGGATTCCATGCATCTAATTATGCTAGATGTATTTAAACATAGGACCTCTTAATCTCCATGCATGAAAACAAATATCAAATTAATATGTAGGTAATATTAATCCGAGTAAACAATTAAGAACACATAATTGGATCACAAGAAAAGTCAATAACTTCATTGAATAAAAATCATCAATTACATGTTCATTCTAATTCATTATATCCTAGTACAAAAGAAAATTTACACTATCGTTAACATGAAAACAAAAGAAAGATTGAAATAATAATTCATAAAAACAAGCATTAAAAATTCAATAAAAGTAATAAACTATAATCCGACCTCTAATACTACTAAAATCTTCATCTCTCTTGCTAGGACTATGCGCCCCCCCTTAACTATGAAATTTGTAGTTTCCTGGAATGAGAATTAAATCTTTACAAGTTAAGAACCTCTTCTAGTAGTAAATTAGATATTCAATATTAATTGTAATCTAAGAAAGCAATCTTCGGTAACCATGATGGAATAGGAAATTGAATTTCATGCATGATACAACCATGTAAGTGCCTATGTATCTCTCAATGAAAAATCTTTCAAAAATTTGAAGATTGGCTTTAACAGGGTCTTTAGCATGATTGTATACTTACCTATGTACTTTTATATGGTCACTTGCATGATCATGTATTTAGACCTTCAACTTACTCCTTGCACAGCCTTCAACACAAGGATGTTGGTGATCACGTCACTCTTTCCAATGTATGTAACTTGCTCATTTTAGCTGTAATTTGTGTAAAACTTACACGAAATTATTCCTTTTAATCTAAAGTTAATTTTAAGTACTTACACAAAATATGAGCTAATTAAGTGTAATATTCAATAAAATATAATACTCATAAAATACATCAAGAAAAATATATAAAAGTCAAATAATGATAAGTGTAATTATGCACTTATCATCTACCGATGACCGACTTGATGATGGCCTTCGAAGGAGTCACATTTGTCAATATCAAAGTATGACATTTCACAAACTTAATGTGATCTTGGTTATAAATAATATATTATTAAAGGAAATATAGCTCCTAATATATAATGATTTCCTATTTCTATTTTTCCACACTTATCCCCTAATAATTTAAAAGGTTAATGATGGGAATTAATATACCAGACCCATCACTTGAGCCCATGTCCGAGGATTGTAGAATGTGATATGAAGAATTTTGATTAGGCATCTTCATGAAAATGGGCTATTGTTCTCCTAAGACCAAGGAGTCTCCCACTTTTCAGCTCATCCTAACCTTTCACTCTCTATGCTCTTCCCAATTAAAGTCCATGGCATAGAAACACTGTCTAACCTAAGTAGCATAGAAGAGGTCATCATTATACCACTAACCTACACAATCATCCATTGACCAATCTTAAAGTTGACATAACCATCATCTGACTTGTTTACCTCAAGTATACCCCTTGTTGGTTTGATTGAAAGCCTTATTCATTCAGCATAATGTTGCCCTTTTTCTACCAAGAATACAACCAATGCCCATTCAATATGTATCATTGACACCTAACATCTACATGCATTTTAAAGATTTTTTTTTGTCTATTTATGTTTTTATCCCCTTTGTATTATTCTAGACAATGTATTTTTGTGCGTGTTTATTTAAATTTTCCTCTTTTAGTATTGTAACCTTAGGAACTTACTACAAATAGTCCCATTTCATGTATGCCGCATTATCAAATATTGAATATAGAATCACTTATTTTATTTATGAGTTGTTACTCCCAGATATCACTCTTATTAATCCCTTTAATAAGGATTATGAAGAGTACCATAGTCATAGCTCATGAGTCGTATCAAGTTTAGATTGGTACACATTTTGACTTGCGTGATGTGTAATATCCACTTGAGTCATTCGCACTTAGCTAAAAACCCCACATTCCCACTTAGTTTTATTCCACATCTTGAAGGATCCATTTTGTAGTTAGCTACTTAGCTGGTACCATAGTAAAAATTGAGCTCCTAGGCATATCGGTTAAAGTATTAAATAAGGATAGATATAGTTCTCAACTTTTATGAAACCTCTTATCTTTCATCTTCCTATATAACCTATTATTTACATTGTAATGCTAAAGAATCTACAATGTTATAACTCATCACATGTTATTATTACATAATAACATGCAAAGGCTCATAATATGTTTAACAAAACTAGGGTAGATGTAGAATCGTACTACTAAGGGGGATTTGTAATATTAAAATTATTATTAGAATTACTTGTAAAAAAATATTTACTTATCATTACAATTATAATACATTTTATATACATAAAAATAAATATAACCTCAACATAATTTATTGTTAAATCAAAAAGTAAATTTAAACTTCTTTTATATATCAATTACGAATACTTGATATACCTTATAAAATGTTAAAAGAATGAACTTTTTAGCATTTTATTGGGTATATATATTAGTTAAAACGTTACCATCAATTTATAAAAAAATGGAATCAAAATATAAAACTTGTGTAAATTTTCTTGTTAATAAAAATAAGTCATAAGTATTTAAACAAAAAATTACAAATAAAATGAAAATAACAACATAATGTAAATAATATAGTATTTCATAAATTTTTGTACCAAGTTTGCAAAATTATTTTATTAGTGATGTCATAAAAAATATATATGCATATATGTTTTTTCAACATAAGTGATTAGACAATTGATTATTTAATAATACTCATTAATTTTTATAATATTAATAGTAAAAGAAAATGTTAATACTTTAACTAATATAAGCTGCTAGTGTTTGCTAATATTTTATTTAATATGATTGAAACACTTATAATATTGAATATAATTATTATTTATCCTAAAACTACTAATAAATAAATAGTGTCCATTAAGAATTTATTTAGTTAACTATCATCTTTTTTAATTAATGAAATTAAATCTTACTAGTTATAGTGAAAAAAAAAAATAGAATGAAAATCATTTATTAAGACATACAATAAATACAACTTAAAAAAGTAAATGTGACTTTAATGGAAATCAAACTCATGACCTTAAGTATGTAAAAATAATCCTCTAACCACTAAATTATATTAAGTTTTATAATAAAGTTTACACTTAAAAATATAAGTATAATATATATTTTTAATTTTAAAATAAATTTAATTAAATAATTTTTATTTAGGCTCAAGGGGTTAAGGCTCCTTTCTTCCCCCCCACCACTAAACATAACCACAATACCTACAATAATTGTAAATACATCTCATTGAAACTAATATTAAAAGTTTGCATAGTTGTTGAAATCCCACTCAAACCCACCAAACCATAAGATAACATTTACATATCACTAGAATCTATATCGGTCTTAAAACATTGGATACATAAATATAGATAACTAAACACACCGACATGACACCAATACATATAGGTCTAATCTCCAAATACACCTAAACTACTGAATCTCACATCAATTTAGCAAAAATCTCATAGTTAGTACTCTTTATAGTAGATGCAATCTACACATCTCCAAGGTTATAATACAAGTCATAACTCAACATGTTAGTATATTCAATACTAGTAGAAGTACATATATTTAAAAAAGATTCTTACAAGAAGTGAACCAAAGCTCACCATGTGAAAACCATCAAGCACATGTGAATGTCATACATGTCATTCACATAACCATACAACTTGAACAAGTAATGCTCAATCATTCCATTTAATTATCTTTAATTCAAGTGGTATAAGCAATAAAATCTTAGTATTCAAGAGTTAGGGTAACTTATGAGCCTACAACACATATAATAATATACATATATGGTGTTGAGCACACCTCAACACTTTGGAGTCCAAGAATCAAAATATAACTACCTAGATCATTTTGAAGTGTAACTCCACTTGGGAACAACACTTCATATGATCATCAGGTTGCCACATTGATAATCATTGATGATTTTCGATATGTCACCAATATCTAAGCACAAGTAACACATTAGTTACAATTAGGATATTCATTAAGTTTATTGAATTCTAATCCTAACACATATATGCAACAAATAAGGTAATCATGTACTTGGAGTTGGTAGCTTGAAAATCTCTTGAATTTCCTAAAATCTAATACTTGATATAAAATATAAATACTTTTGTTTAGTGCTTTATTCAAGTTGATTGTAAATTAATTTGATCTCTTTAACTCTCTACTTAACCTTATGCCTAACCTCGTACTTAACCTTTACTCCTTTTAACCCTTTACTAAAACTTCTTGTTAACCCTTTAATTAAACTTTACTCTTCCTTTTCCTCTACTAAGCCTTTTGTTTAACTTTCTTATTGATTTTTACTTGTTATGTCTTGAAACCACTATGACATTGACAATTTGCCACGTATTTTACTTAAGTAGAATATGTAAGGTTATAATTATTAAATGGGTTTTTAAATCATTTTTAAGACCTTGAAATTGTTGGTTAGTTTTTGAAAACATTTTGGTAAATCATTGAATTTTTTAAAACTTCTGATAGATTGTTCATCATGAGAATGTGTGGATAAGTTGGAAAAGGTATTCTAAGTTCTAAGGCTATAAGGCCCACAAAATACATCTAAAAAGGGAAACAAATCATAAAGTCACAGACAACTTCCAATAAGTCTAAGTACAAACTAAAACATAAATATAGTCTAAAAACAAAATAGATCCTAGTTGTAATAGCGATCGACATAATCTATATTTGCAGTCTCATCCTAAATCTCCTCTTTGGATCCATAATTCATCAAATCATAAAGTGGATCACAAATGTCCTTACTTGAAAAAGAAAAAAAAGGAAGTGAGCTATAATGGCTCAATACATAATAATACAAACACATACATGCATGTCAAGTAGGTCTATAACTAATGCAACAAACAATTATTTAATTCAATTAATTATTGTATTTAAACATCTAATATGGGAGTACTCTTGACTCCATATATCATGATAGGGGATATGAGGTCTGATTCCACCACAACGGACGTCAAAGATTAACAGGAGTAGCTAGACTCTACATTGTGGAAAATTGTGTATCTAAGTAGCCTTGTTTAAGTGAACCCATCGTTATGCGGCCCTACCGATCACAGTCTAGCTATATCATATAGCTTGTCGAGACCCATATCCCCAAACTAAGCTCGATATGGCTTCTATTTGCTTATAGTACCCATTATCCGACATGTTTTCACTTATCAGCTACTTGCCGAGTTACCTTTGGTGGCCTAAACACCTAATTATCATGTCAATTTAAGATATATGGTCCTGGTCATAATCTTGATCCAAGGCTCGTCACTTGTTACCTTAAGTACCTACACAAAAATAGTAAGTAATTACTTAATCGAGTTGATTGTTAATTTGGTTAAGTTTTCTAACTTAAAACATAACATGCAAGTTACTACGTACCTGAAAGGTTGATATTTCTCAAATCACAATCCGATTTCTAAATGAGTCGATTGAATTGGTTTTATACATTAAAAAGAAAATTATAAGTTAGTTGATAATTCTAAGTAATTGAATCATATTCAAAGATTAGTTTAAACTACTTAAGACCCATACTAGTTATGAGCCTAATTAAGGTTACCTAGGTTCGAATAACTTTTAGTTAATTATGATCCAAATCATTTAAGATTTATTCAGTTAAACCCAATAAGTTATTTTTTTTTTTAAGTCTAGTTGTATTTAAGGCTCAATTAAGGTATTTGTTCCTCTTTAAGAATAATAGGCCCAATTATGTTTTGAATTAGGTTACTAGCCTTAATTAATTTAGTTAACTCTAATTATAATTATTAATTTCATTTTAAGTTCAATTAGGTTACTTTCATCTATTTTACATAACTTAGGCTCATTGTGTTTAATTAGTCTTATTTGTTATGTTTTAAGCCTAATTGATTATTAGGTCCAATTTCAATTTCATTTTAAGTCCTCCTTTGATTTAGAACCTTATAGGGTTGAAGATCCAATTAAATTTGATTTATTTGTTAAGGCCCACTTGAGGTATAGACCCTAAATATTAATGGGTTTAAGTAGATTTTAGGTCTTGAGCCCATTTGGGTTTTATTATAGTTATGTAAGTCCATCATATTTTATTAGGTTTATGTCTAATTCATTTTAATTTGTTAATTCAATTTGAGCATTAAATTGGTTTAAGACTCAATTAGGTTACTCATCATGTTAAGGCCCATTTAAGGTATGAATCTTAAGAAGAATAAGTTCATTTACGTTTTAAATTTTGAATGTTAGGCTCATGAGTTATTAGGTTCACATTATCATGTTAAATCTTATTTCACCCAATTAGGATGGTTTAGTTAATCAAGTCCATTTAAGCAAATTATATTTAATTACACGGGTCACCCAAAGGTAGGGTAAGAGGGTGGTCCTAGAGCCTATTTTAGTTGGGTTGACTTGGGATTGGACCAACCTTGGCCCCATTTAATTAAATCAATCATTAACTAAATTTTAACTCATCATAATTAAAGACTTTAATTTTAAAGGGTTATAACGTATTTCATTTAATCCCAAATCAAGTGAAAACAAAGTTATTTGTTTCCTTATCACTTCTACTACCCATTTTGACATAAAAGCCTTATTTTATTTCATTTAGAGCCCTTGCAAACTTAATTACGAATTTTAAATTTTAAGAGCCCATAACTTATTTAATTTAAGTCTAAATTACTCAAAATCAAAGCTCATTTATTCTTACTCTTTCCTAGTGTTTGACACATCGTTTATTTTCCATTTTCAAGCAAAAAATATTACCAAAATGGGGTATGCACCAAATCATTTTCATCCATTTAATTAATCAATTCTCTATACGTCTTCACTCATTTTACATCTAATCCAACTCCTATTTATAATTAAATAATAATTCCATCAAACTTATTCAAAATAAACATACTACATCAAAATTGTCTAAAATTATTCACATTAATAAATCATACAAGAAAGTCATAAATTCAAGTCTATTCAATTCTCCGATTTAACCCAATTCATTCCTAAACTTCACGAAACTTAGCATTTATCAAGAACCTTCAATTTTAAGCAAATATGTCACTCTAAAAACACAGCAACCTACTGGAAATTGATAAATTAACAATTAAATCAACTCATTCATCCACTAATTCAATCATACCATTGAATTCCAACCTTCCATATGTCATATCTACTAATTAATCACTAAAACCACTCCATACATCACATATTCATACTCCAATCATCAATTTATCATTATTTATAATCCAAAATAAATGAACAAGAAATTCAAGTCCTAATATCATCTTCAATTGTGGCGATAACAACAATACTCAATCATATTTTCAATTACCATACATTAATCTTGTTTTCTATTACTAAATCCAATGCCTAACAACAGATATCATACATTAAATCCTAGATCAAGTCTTAAATCATCAAATAACACTTAAGAACACTCGATATAGGTGGGTGATCACTAATGGGTTTTACAATACACCATCCATGTTCAAGAAATCATCAAATCATCATGTTTTGTTACTTATAATTATTCTAAATCATCAACTTAAACAAGATTTTGAACTTATTTTGTTGGGGATCCAAAAAATACCAAAATCTTCTCTCAACCATGCCTACCCATCTCCAAGATAATGTTTTTCCCAAACTTCCAATTGATTTATGTTACAATAAACACCATGCATTACTTAGATCTATAATTTACAAACTAAAATTCACTTAAATCAAATCTTTTTTTTTTACTTACCTTCACAACCAAATCATGTGTAAGATGCTCCCTCTTAGCTTGAAATCTCACTTGATTTTGACTTGAAAGTTGCAAGAAAAAGACTAGAATTAGTAGCTAAAAAGAATCGATCAAAAGCTATGTTGAATGTTTAGTGTTTAGGCTATTTTTTTTTTTGGTGTTATTACCCTTAAGCTCCATGAAAGGGCACTGCTATTTTCTGTCCAAGAATGGGTTTAAATAGTATGGTTTAGCAAGGGTAAGGGTAAATAGGTCTACAAGAGTTAGTAGATTGTAGTTTATAATGATATGTATTTTCTTAATTTAGCCTATTTTATATTATTTTTTCCTTAATTTTTCTCCCACTTACTCTAGCTGAAAAATAGTGTTTCTTCATTACTAAGATGCTTTTGAAATTTATTTTAATTAGTTACTCTTCCATAAGATAAATCAAGGGGCATTTTAGTCGTTTTATCCAATTAATCTCCAAATTAATTTTATTCTTTTTCAATTGTCTCCAAATATTTTGTAATTAATTTTATTTACCTAATTAAGATTTTGGGGCCATATTTAAGGTCTCTAAGAAATTTGGATCAAATTTTGATAAAACCATCTTCAATAACAAAAATGATCATTTTTGGTAAATTGTCTCTAAACTTTAGAAGATCATTCCTAATAATTTAAAATGACTCAAAATGAATTTAATTAAGTTATTTAGTGATTTTAGTCAACTTCAAAGACACTAAATTGGGTTTGGGGATAAAATGGTTATTTTGCAAAATTGATCTCTAAACTTAATTTTCTCTTTTTTAATTGACTCCAAATAATTTCTTAATGATTTTATTTACTTAATTAGGGTCTTAAAATTTTTATTTAGGGTCACTAGGTTATTTAACAAGTATTTTCAATAAAACCGAATTAAAAGGTGAAAGGCCATTTTGGAAAAATTTGGCCCTAAATTTTGTATATCCTTTTTTAATTGACTCTAAATCTTCATTCTTAATTCTATTGACCTTATTTAGAAACTTGGAATTTTCATTACTATCTTTCACCCTTTACTAAATCTTTTGACTAACCTTGTAACTATCCTTTA